>CM062808.1:84729203-85086693 GCA_031772625.1 Pinus tabuliformis | reverse complement strand
CTTGTTTGGGACCTGTTGGATACCTATAGTAATAGGTTTCATATTTCATGATTGATTATCGAAAATCCAAATATGCTGCTTTGTTACTACAAAGATCCATATTTCCGGGAAATCAGAGGTGTGTGAAATTACTTCAGATATTGAGGACCTTATTACATTTTTGTGGATGATTCAACAGTCTAATCTGGATCATGCCATGTTTCAATTTTGAGTTGTAGAATAGAGAAAGAAGTCTGTCCAAACAGCTTAATCTTGGCAGACAAGTAGTTCAGGTAGAGTAACAAAGGTTCCAAAAGCCTAATCTGGGACCTTGGAAGAGATAAGGGTAGAAACAGATAGAGTAAAAAAGGAAAAAAGCCAAAGAAAAGAAAAGGCAATTGAGGGTTGCAAGTCTAAGTGCCCCTCCAAGAAGAAACTAAAAAATGTTAGGTGAAATAGTTGGGTAGGCAGTTGTGGTTGCAGAAAGGAGGTTCACCATTACATAGTTGTCAAAGATATTTTGCCAAGGCAATGGACATATCAGCAAAAAGGTGGTGAATTTCATGGATTCACAGCAGAAAGCATCACTAACTTCACTTTTTCCCCCTTACTCCATCATTAACATCCCCTTTCTCAAAGATTCCCCTCCTTCACTTCACTAACTCCTAATTCTACTATTTAACTCCCTATTCTACCCCTTGCCCTAATAATAATAACACTAAGGTGTATAAAGCCCTAAATGTTATATATTCCCTCCCCTAGGCATAATAGCCGAGAAATCTGCAAAGAGGGATCATAGTGGCATCTGGCCACCATGGTGAACCTATCTCCGATACTCTCCCTTTGCTGCAGATCATTTCCCCCAAAAAATACCTTTGCATGGGTAAAAACCCCTCTTAAACCCCTCTAGCCCACAAAACCCTCTGCAAACCTTACAAAAATCAAATCCCGCTTTCGGCACATTCCCAAGGCAAGCGCGGGTGGGCAGAAAAACATTTGAAAACTATGCCAAAACCCATAAACGTTAATATTTTCCGCCGCCCTATCCGCCGTGCACCTTACACCTCCGCCAGCCGTCGGATCAAGCCTTCCAGATCCGACGGCCCACAACAATATCGGAACGCCGTCCACGTCCGCGCGTTAACTCCCGAGAACATGACGTTGCGCCTCGTCATGCCTCTGCCACGCGCGCCCGTTAGACCGTCTCGGAGCTCCCTCTGACACCCTGGGCGCCGTACTCTAACCCCCCGAGAGACCGTGACGGTTAAAGCCTTAACCGTAACCTTCACGGCTTAACCTCCGCCCGTCCGCTGTTTGACCGTCCTGCCGCGTCCAGCTCACCGCTGACTGGACTGCCACCTCACCCCCGTGACCTGTCGTCTTCAGCCACGTCCTCCCCGATGACGTCAGCTGACGTCACATCACCGTGACCCACCAATGACGTCATGCTGACGTCATCATAAAAAAGCGCCAAATGGGTAAAAAACTCATATAACCGAATTTTGCGCGTTTTTTACCATTTCACTGTTATTTCGTCTGTACACTCTGCTCAGCCATTTCTGCCTGGATTTCCGCCACCGGTACAATTAGCCCAAGCGACCACGGCAGCAGCTGCAGTACACCTTGCCACGACCTCTGCACGTCGAATTACAGGTATTTACCCTGCCCTGCCCTCCATACGACCTGCATTCTGCTCTAATCTGCTCACAAGCATAATAGGACCGTAAAACAGACTTTTTCACCGCTAGAACCGGGTTATATCTCCACCATTGTCTCTATGAAGCCAAAATTCCCTGCAGAGTTAACAAACTGCAATTCATCTAAAAACCCTCAGCTCTGCGTTTCCCCGGCAAATTCACTGCTAAATACCTCCGAACTACTACCAAAGCTCACTTAGGCCCCAAAGAGGCTCTGTTACCAATTACCAGCAGTATTTCAATTTCTAGCTGGTAAGTTCCCCTCTGACAGTTCAAAAAATCAAGTTATTTTCCCACTGAGGGCAGTCTGCAGTCTGTTTTTGCCAGTCACTTGTCAAATTGCAATATTTGCCCATTCAGAAGCTATGGAGACCCCTATTGCATTAAATATCAAGCCTATCAATGCTCCTCACCGAGAACTAGCATGGCAAGCCCTGGGAGACATGGATTACCAGATGTTGGACTGGTTTCCTATGGGAACTAAGTATAATATCCAAATGTTAAATGAACTGAGAGCCCAGCACATGAGTGGAGCAGATATCCTGGGAATTTGGGAATCAAATTTGCCCATATACAACCTCCCCAAGTTAATCCATGCCAGAGCTTATCTACAGTTGCCAAGAGCGCTATGACCCCAGCCAAAGGGCAGTCATTAGCCCCACAGGCCTAGTCCTGTTTCAGATCACTCCAGAGAGTATAAATCAGATGCTGCATTTCCATACAGCCAAGAAGTTGACCCCTCTTTCCATGCAAGATTTGATAAAGAGAGGAAATAACCTGTCTAATGACCAGATTGTGAAGATTAACCAGCTATTTGTCACACCTAGCTCTGAAGCAGTCAGAACCCCTCCCATTGGATACCAATACCTGAATGAGTTGGGCAGGATGATGGTGGACTTGATTGGCTATGTCCTAGGATTCAGAGGACTAGAAGATGTAGATGACTGCATATTGGCAATGCTGTCCATATTTGCCCCAGGTAAGCCTCCAGCTATCCACTATGATTATGCAACTTATATAGCTGAGAAGATTCATGACCAGTTCATGAACTTGAAGAGGGAGAGGCTGTTCAGATACACCTCCTACATATACCATCTGTTCTTGTTCAACCAGCCAGCTACCTTCTCTGTCCCTTTGAGGCCACTCAACGCCCAAGGAACCCCCAAGATCAGTTGTTTTTTGGACCCCTGTGTTCCATCGTACCTCACTATCACCTTATACATACTGTGAGTTTATTGATTTATTTGTTCATCCAGCCCTAGCAGTGCTGCAAGGTGCCCCTTCTCCTAGACTGACCGATGACATGAAAAGAATTCTTCATTTGAACAAGCTTTACAACATCGGCAACTGGTACTTCTACCAGAATCACACAGTCATTAGGGTGTATGGATGTGAATTAAATCCATTTAGGCTGCCAAGGTACGTTCCCATGAGACTGTTTGCCTTAGAATATTTCAGGCAATTTGGGAACTCAGATTACCTACACTTTCAGAGTAAAAACAAGAAATCACAGTTGAAAGTGAGAAATCAGCTAGGTCCCTTCTTATACAACAGGAAGGAAGAAGGCTGGAAAGAGGCAGACAGGATCCTGGAAGGACTCCAGTTGAAAACTAGTTTTGAGTGGATTCCATATGACCCTAACCACTCTATTTCCCTCAGGAGGATCAGGTATAAGTTAGGCAACTATGCTCATGCCAGATTACCTGAAATTGAAAAATATGCAAATGCACCAGATTGGGAAGAGGGCACATTAGTAGAGCAAATGACTAATGAAGAAATACTTGAGCAAGAGGCTAGAAATGTCCAAAAACAAGCTGACTTGGAAACTTGTGGACAGGTGCCTATTTCCTACAGGAGGCAAATTGGGGCAGCCACCACAACACCAGCAACACAACAGCGAGCTGCCGAGCACACACCCAAGCAGCAAGCAAGGACAAAGGCAAACAGGTGGAACAACCACCTATATTAACAGAAGAACAGGTTGACACCTTGCTACAGCAGCAAGAAGAAATGGAAGAACGGGAGTTGGGGCAGCAACAAGATAAACCACAAACTAGTGGGCAGCAGCCATTACAGCAAAATAAAGAGACAGATTTGCCCGGTTCTACAGAACAGCAGCCCCAAACAGAGTTGCCTCCAAGAACAGACATCAATGTGGACAGCTCAGTCCTCCAAACACCTCAGAAGGAGGACTTAACCAGAAAGAGAGAAAGAGAGACTCCCAGACTTCATCCTTTATCAGAGGAGAGAAGAGACAAAGATTGAATGACTCCCAAGAGGAGGACATAGCAGTAAGGCAGGCCATGGGCATGGGCCCACCCAGTGGAGAACTCTCGGCCAGCTCATCTCAAAGAGGACCAGATATGACAATGGGAGGAGAGGTCAGCTCTTCTGGTCAGCATAGAGAGGGGCACTCAAGTATAAAGCAGCAGTTCATAGAAATCAAGAGAAGGAGTGATCCCATAAAAGTGCAACTCTATGATCACTTGTTAAAACTAGCTCCCAGCAACCAGCAAGACTAATGTCTGCTTTTGATGTGAGTGAGGAAAAATGATAATGAGCCATTTCATGCCCACAACTCTACATCCTCAGTCCACCTCAGACTATTTGAGAACAAATATGGAGGTTCTGGCTAAAGATATTCACCCCATGGATAAGATAGAGTTACACAAACAAACGGGTGAAATGGTGTATGCCTCCCTGGCAGATGAACACTGGAAAATTACAAGTTAAAGAGCAGCCTAGACAATACATCATCCCAGCTAGAATTGGAACGAGCATCCTCACAGGCCAAGGACAACAGGATCAAATCCTTGGAGGAGGTAATCATAGAGATAGGACATGATCCCAAGGATGTCAAAGGCATCCAAGAACTGCTGAAAATAAGGGATGCAGACATGGCAGCCCTAAGAAAGAAAATCAAACTCCCGGCCACCATCCATCCACAAACAGATGAAGTTGCCCAGCAACGGCAAGAAAAAGATACCACAGACCTGCTGGTATCCTTATACAAAGAGCTGGTTAGGACTCAAGACCAGCTAGGACAAACTGAAGCTGCAAAGGCAGCACTACAAGAAGCCATGAAACAGAAAGGGGAAGGTCAATCCTCCCAGCCTCCTCCATTAATAATAAATCTTGAGGAAACACCTCCGATCATCACTCTCTCCTCCTCAGCAAACAGGAGCTACAGCACCATCCACAGCCCCACAACAACATCAGAGCAAGCTGCTAGCTTAGACATGCAGAAGCTACAAGCAGAGATCCGAGCTATGGAAGCTCAAATGAAAGAGCTGGATGGGCTCAAACAGAACTTGGCTAATGTTAATGAGAAATTTGATAAAAGCAAACAAAATGAGGCAGCCAAGGAGAGAGAGGTGAAAACCCTTAAGAGAAGGATTGCTGAGCTGGAAAAAGAGCTTGCACTGGAAAGGGTGACAGCTGATATGAAAGCAGTGTTGTGGAGCAACATTGGGAGATCCATTGCCAAACAGTGGCAATACATTGAAACCATGGATGAACAAATGGTGCTCATCACCAAAGCAAACAAGGAAATACAGAGAGCAAGGGCAAGCCTTGGGCACATGCCAGAAGCAGCTACCAGGATGATCAATATCCTGAATTATAAAACCAGCACTCAATTGGCTAGCATGGGAATCAACAACAGGACAGAAACAATTGCCATAGCCAAGAGAGTTGTTACATTGAGAAACTTGATTGGAACCTTGGAGAGAAGGACACAGGACATGCAAACAGAAATTAACAGGTTCCTGGAGAAGTTTGTAACACTGCAGAACAGAGGCCTCCCCAACATTTTGAGCAGCGTGGGAAGACTGCTCACCCTGGACAACTATAACAAGAGAATTGATGCCCATGCAGTAGCAGAGATTGCAAAACCTCCCAGCACTTCAAAGGAGCCAGGGCCAGCTACAGGGCAAATGATGTATGACAGAGTGGAGAACCTGTTTTTTCTCATGAATGAGATAGAGCATCTGTTTGATACACCACCCAATTTCTTCAAGTTCACAGAAGCAGATGAGACTCTAGGGGCAATTTTGGCACATCAACTGCCCACACAGGATGTCTGGAGGCATTTGACCCAGACAATTTTGACAGGCCAGAACCAATAGCGCAGAAGGAAGAAGCAGGTACATACAGTGACAATTTTGGGAATTAATACCCACATGAAAAGGCAGAGGCTGAGCCAACTCAGCCAGACCAGTCACTCGCCACCAGCAGCAGTCAAAGTCACAGCTGACAGGTCCGAGACATAGTGTACCAGCCTACAGTCGGGTTTTCTATGCATTAACTCCAAATATTCAGACCGACTTAGCTATTCTTATAAAGCTAAATATCTTCTGACAGAGCATTAAGATGCCTGTGCTGTGTATTAAATGTGTAATAAATTTTCGACATAATATCTTAGATAGTTGGTGAGAATGTAAAGACTGAGATAACGCAGAACTCAGATATTTCTGTAGACCACCGCTAGTATATATAGACCCTTCACAGATGCTGAAGGGGTTGCTGGAATTTTCTCTTGGATAACTTCCATCTGCTGTAATATTTTCAGAGAATTAATACAAAGGAGGAATGGAACTTCCAGAAGTTTGGTGTGTTTGATATCTTGTGGTGAAGGATGCATGTTACAGGATTCCATGGGTGTTGCATAAAACTATAAGTATTCTCAAATCTCTTTGTCGTGTCTGTTTTGAGTCTTTTGTTCTCTTTACTGTTCTTATGTTTACACTTGATAGCAAGGTGAAAGGATAGTACCAGGATTTAACTATGTTTACCCTGGACTCAAACTGAGCTATTATAAATGTTTTCCTCTTATACAGTAACAGAATTGTAATTCTTAAATGCTGCAATTCAAAACTGTGTTTTTATTATAACAGTCATTCTCAGGGATTCAACTTTGCCCCTAAGACCTCTGTTTTCTCTTCTTAAAGCTATCTGTTGGAACACATAGATAAATAGTGGAAATTCTTGAATGCTTTCACTATTCGTGCTACCTGTTTCCAGTCTTTTAATCAAAAATCTGTTCTATTAAACTCCCAAATGGCCCTGTAAGTCCCATCTTTCATCTCAAAACTTCAAACACATACAGCTACAGACTCCATTGCCCAATGGTACTCAACTTCTCAGAAAACTACTTCACTAGAACCTAAAAGGAATTTCACCAACCAAACATAAACAAAACACAGTGCATAATAGCTAGCCTAAAACCCCACAACAAACAGTTACAAATCATAAAGAGAGAGCCCTCTCTGATCACTGTTAGGCTAGAAGCGGTGATCCAAAGATTGGTTAGTGGTTACCCCGGCCGTATTCCCTTGGGAGTCATAGGGAACAACCTGGGTGTTAACATAATTGGCGACTCCACTGGGGACTTAAGACTATTCAATCACGATCTATTTTCCAAAGCTTTCATCAAGCCTGAAACTAGCCGAGACATCTTAGGACTGTTTCTCAGTCTCAAGGAAGAGCTAACTAGGGAAACTTATCCTAGCCTTGAAACATATATAGTCATTCCAGAGTTCTTATTTTGCCCTTGTAAATACAAAAGTTCTATATAAAATTCTGAAAGAACACTTAGAAGCTGGCTCCTAAAAGAAACCCAAGGCATACTAGGGCACACCCTGACCCTGACCAACCCATCATTGTTGATAACCCAAATATCATCCCAAAGAACATAAGGAAACAGCACAAGCAGGATAAACCTGCTGATTCAGATATAAGGTCAGACCAACCCATCCTCATTCCCACTCCTTGCAAAGTCCTTTTTCGTTCCACACCCAATTCCCCTAGTTCATCTTCAACCCCTCAAAGTCCTACCTTTCCATCTTCACCATCTGCACATACTCACTCAACCAGTTCTCCACTTGTTACCCATCCTATTAACCCCAGTACACCTGTAATCCCAGTTGTCCCATTTGTTCCTATCAACCCTATTAATCCTATAAACATGGCTAACAGATATGCACCATTGCAGATTCCAGCCAATGCTCCAGCCCTACCCCAAGATTATCAAACCAGACTCTCATTTTTTGATTCCCATGGCCCTTTGACAGCCATCCAGCATGCTAAAAAGATGCAAGACCACTTTGAGACCTATGAAATTGATGATGATAGTGTCAGGATGAGAATTTTTGTCCAAAGCCTAACTGGGGATGTCAGAACTTGGTTTAGATCCTTGAATGCAAATTCCATTGCAACCTCTGAAGTTCTATACCAGGAATTTACCAACAGATGGGAGAAAAAGAGAGATCCACACCATATACTGGGTGAATATAACACTATTAAAAGAGGTCCCCAAGAAACGGTGTTGGAATATTGTGCTAGGTTTAACAACATATACAATGCTATTCCCCAGAACTTAAGGCCCCCTCCTGATTTGGCCCTTTATAACTTCCCTGATGGTTTTGACTCTGATATGGCCTATCAGTTGAGAGAAAGAGACCCTCCAACCCTTGCAGAAGCCCAAAGACTTGCAGTCACTGTAGAGGCCAACCTAATTGCCAAAAGAAACAGGGCAAAGCTGGAAAAGAAGGTTGGTTTCAAGAAGAGCCCTCGGGCTTTGATCAGAAGTTGGATGCAATACTAAACAGCATGAAAAGACTAGGTGAGAGAGTGGAATCAGTAGAAAGAAAGTCATCCTGGGAAGCGCCACAAAACAATACTCCTAGAAACCCAAATTTTAGGAGAACACAAAACCCCAATACAGGAAAAACAGGTGCTGACCAAGATATCAGACCACCTTTTCAAGAAAATTATGCAGAAACTTCCTCGGCTAATCAGCTCAATGAAGATCCTGAGATCAATTTAATAGGGCTGGATGGTAAAAGCCATGTTTTCCTAACACAAGAAGACCATGATGAGGATGAAAACAAAACATTCCAAACACAATCAGGAGAATCCTTTGACTTCAAGCAAGGATATGATACTGCTGTATATGAAGTCCATAAGCAGTACAAACTAAGAAGTCGGACTGTAAATGCAAATCAGCCAGAAAAGATAAAGGAGAAACAACAATCTAAAGAGAACTCAGTCACTGAACCTAATGACAAAACAAACTTGCCTGCTAAGGAAGTAGTGGTTGAGGAGGTCACTGAATTACTGCCTACACCACAAGAGCCCACGGCAACTTCATCCTCTCACCCAAATCCGAACATCACCCCTCAAGACATGGGCATGAGGGGCAGGTTCCAAAATCAAGATGAAATCCAACCAGAAGAGTCATTGAACAAGGAAAGGACTGCTGTCCGTGACCTTAAAATTCAGGTGGATAAACCCTTTGACCTAGGAACAGAGATTGGCAAGTTAAAGATAGCAATTCCCCTTTTAGAGTTAGCAAGGCATGACATATACAAACAACAGATCAAAAAATCCCTTCAGCTCACCAACAACAAAGATGATGTAAATGTGCTAGATGACACTCCAGAATTACTGTTTGGCCCAGAGGTAGATGGAAAAACAGTAGTCACAGGGGTCTTACCTTTTTATGTCAGTTTGCACGTTCATGATAAAATACTGCACAATGCAATGTTTGACTCAGGTGCATCTCATAACCTCATGCCTAAAGCAGTCATGGAAAGATTAAATTTGGATATAACAAGACCATACAAAGACCTGTTTTCTTTTGATTCTAGTCAAGTCAAATGCTTGGGCCTGATTAAGGATTTGTGTGTGTCCTTGGTTCAATTTCCCAACAAAACCATTTTAATGGATGTTGTTGTTGCTGATATCCCACCCAAATATGGAATGCTCTTATCAAGATCATGGGGAGCCAAACTCCAAGGCTCCCTGCAATTAGACATGTCATATGCAACCATCTCTGTCTTTGGACAACCCAAAAGACTTTATAGGGAAACACTCATGAAATACATGGTCAGCAGTGAAGAAAAACCTCAAAACTTTCCAATATATGCTGTCCATTCAGACATAGACTCCTTCATTCTCTTCAATGACAGCACAAGCTCCTTAAACGATGACATTAAGACTGAAATACCCATACAGGAACAAAACATCGGTCAAATAAGTGACACCTGCCAAATTTCAATCAGCCCAACAGCACCCATTCACCCTCCTCTAGTTGTAAAAGATGGTCAAACAAATGATGAAACTATTCTAGGAGACAAATGGAAAAAGAAACCTCAACTCATGCTCACATGGCCATCCCATGAAAAAAGTTTAAGATCCCCTGACCAACAAGATAGTCTGTGGGTCCTAGAGTTTGATGGCTCAGTTAATAAGTTAGGGGCAGGAGCTGGAGTATGGATACATAACAAAGAGAAAGCCTGTGCACAAGGCAGAGCATATAGACTGAACTTTAAATGCACTAACAACATGGCAGAATATGAAGCTCTGCTACTAGGTCTCAAGATTGCTAAATCATTACAAGCACATAGCCTCTCAATCATGGGGGACTCTGATCTAGTAATTCAACAAGTAAAAGGGGATTTTGTCACCAATGACAAAAGATTAAGGTCCTACAGGTCTGCTGTAATTGAAATACTAGAAACTTTCTCCGAGTTTGTTCTCACAAAGATTCCAAGGGGCCACAATCTCCATGCTCACAGCTTGGCAACATTTGCCAGCACCTTCAAATTCCCACTACAACCCAACAATTGTTTCACAGCAGAAGTCAAATATAGGCCTTCTATTCCAAACAATGTCAAAGAATGGCAAGTATTTGAGAATGATAGGCAAATAAACAACTTTTTAACTTTGCAACAAGAGTTTACAGGATTAAATATTGACCTTGAGACAGCAAGTCAATCTCAAATTGTTGATGGAGCAAGTCAATCACAATTACAGTTTCAACAATCTGCTCACCCAATGTCACTTAGGACAGCAAAACAACTACTCAGCCCAACCATTTTCAACAAAGAAAACATTCAGCAAATTCACCAAATTGATTGTGAAGAGCTGGGCAGTGCTGAAGATGAAATCATACAACTCAAAGACAATCTTCTTCCAGCAGGCCTTACCCCACTAGAGGACATTTTTGACTCAAATGATGTCCCCAGGAAACCAAAGATGCAGCCATTAGATGCAACAATTGAAGAATGTAACATTGGTACCACTGACAAGCCTAAAATAATAAAGCTATCTGCTGCTTTACCCCCTGACCAAAAGCCCAAATATGTTGATCTCTTTAAAGAATTCCAAGATGTCTTTGCCTGGGGATATGAAGACTTGAAGTCTTATGATACCTCTGTTATACAGCACACCATTCCCCTCAAGCCTAATCAAAAACCATTCAAACAAAAATTGAGGAGAATCAATCCTGTACTTCTTCCTTCCATTGAAAAGGAATTACAAAAAATGTTCAAAGCTGGGATCATAGCACCAATCAGGTTTTCTGAGTGGATTTCAAATTTGGTCCCTACAAGAAAGAAAACTGGTGAGATAAGACTCTGTGTAGACTTAAGGAATTTGAACCTAGTGTCACTCAAAGACAACTATCCCTTACCCAAAATGGACCACATCCTTCAAAGAGTAGTGGGAGCCTCAAGAATATCATTGTTGGATGGTTTCTCAGGTTTCAATCAAATCCTGGTACACCCTGACGATCAAGACAAAACTGCATTTACTACCCCATGGGGTACTTTCAAGTATGTGAAAATGCCCTTTGGATTGAAAAATGCAGGGGCAACATTTCAAAGAGCAATGGACATTGCTTTTGCAAAAGAAATTCATGATTTCTTGGTCATTTACTTAGATGATCTTACACCCTTCTCAAAATCTGACCAAGAACATTTGAAACATTTAAGACAGATTTTCATAACATGCAGAAAATATGGCATTTCCTTAAACCCCAAGAAGTCTTTATTTGGTTTGGAAGAAGGGAAACTTTTAGGACACATCATTTCAAAAGATGGCATAAGAATTGATCCAGATAGGATACAAGCGATCCTACAAATGCCTCACCCTAGGAATGTCAAAGAGTTGCAAGGATTCTTAGGAAAACTCAATTTTTTAAGAAGGTTCATCCCAAATTTAGCAGAATTGATCAGACTGCTAAACAATATGCTAAAGAAAGATTCAAAGGTTAAGTGGACTGTGGAAGCAAAGCAAGCCTTTGAAAGCATAAAACTGGCTTTAACCCAAACCCCGGTATTAACTAATCCTCAGTTTGACAAAGACTTTATTATTTTTTCTTTTGCTTCCCAGCATACTATTGCTGCTGTTTTATTGCAGAAAAATGATCAAGGGAATGAAAAGCCCATTGCCTTCTTCAGCAGAGCTCTTAGAGATGCTCCTTTGAAATACCAAATAATGGAAAAACAAGCCTATGCATTAATCAAAGCTATCAAAGATTTTAGGATCTATATCCTTTACTCTCATGTTGTGGCTTATGTACCGAGTCCTATTGTCAAAGACATTCTCACCCAAGAAAATTTAGAGGGTAGAAGAGGAAAATGGATTGCAAACATACTTGAATTTGACATTGAAATAAAGCCTACAAAGTTAATAAAAGGGCAAGGTTTGGCTAAGTTAATGACAGAATCAAATTTCCAAGCCTTAGATATCAACCAACTGGACAGTGAAACAGAGCTGGCGACTCCAAAGATCAACGTAGCCTTTGAACAATCTCCATGGTACTCTGATATCTGTTATGTGTTACAAAACCTGTGTGCTCCCCCAGGACTGTCCAGAACTAAGTCTAGGTTCCTAAAAATGAAAACATCCAAATTTTGTGTGTTAGATGAGAATCTACTCTGGAAAAACCATGAAGGTATTTTGCTGCACTGTCTTCTTGAGAATGAAACTGATAAAATTATGCAAGAATTCCATGCTGGAGACTATGGTGGACATCTGTACTGGAAATCCACTGTGGACAAGATATTAAGGGCTGGTTATTACTGGCCCACTATGTTCTCAGATATGAAGAAATTCACAACATCATGCCACAAGTGCCAACTGTTTGAAGGCAAAAGACAGCTGCTGCCACTTCCTTTGAGGCCCATTTCAACAGAAAGACCTTTTCAACAATGGGGCTTGGATTTCATTGGAGAAATTCACCCCTCATCTTCAGGACAACACAGATGGATTTTGACTGCAACAGACTACTTCACCAAGTGGATTGAAGCTGCCCCATGCAGACAAGCAAATGATTTAGTAATCATTCAATTTTTGGAAAACAATATACTGGCTAGATTTGGCTGCCCAGAAAAGATAATAACAGACAATGCTGCTGCCTTCAAATCCAAGAAAATGATAAATTTCTGTCATAAATTTCACATTACTTTGGGCCATTCTACAGCTTACTATCCTCAGGGAAATGGTCTTGCTGAATCATCAAACAAAAGTTTTGATAAACATCATAAAGAAAGTGCTAGAAGAGAACAAAAAGAACTGGCACAAGAAGCTAGTAAATGCTTTATGGGCAGACAGATTAACCACCAAAAGATCAATTGGGACCAGCCCATATCAGTTAGTTTATGGATTAGAGGCCAGATTTCCTTCATCACTAGGGGTGCCAGTTATGAAACTTCTACAAGAAAGTCAAGCAGAGCCAAATGACATGCAAAGAAGGATCAACCAGATAATCTGTTTACAGCAAACCAGAGAACAAGTTTTCAGCAGAGTGCAAATACTACAGGAAAAACTTAAAAAGGCCTTTGACAGAAGAACCAAAGCAGAAGATTTCAATATGGGAGACAAAGTTCTAAAGTGGGATGCAAGAAGAGAAGACAAAGGGAAACATGGGAAGTTTGATTCTTTATGGAAAGGACCATTTGCTGTCCAAGCAGTGCAAGGTAATAACACTTATTTCCTTAAAAGCTTGACTGTGACTGAACTAGATGAAGGTCCTGTCAATGGCAGGATGCTGAAGCACTATTATGATGGTTCAATATGATAAGGATCCAAAGGTTCATTGTATATATGCAATTGTACATATTCTTTTTTTTATATATTGTATAAAGAGGTTTTCCCAAGTGCTGCAACTAGCAGCAACAGGCAGATAATATTAGAGGTTCCCCAAGAAAGAAGCACACTATTTTGACAGGTTACATGTATCAGAGCTCAAAGATTAAGATGGACAATCGAGCAACAAGGCAATCTGACCTGCTGTTCTTGGTCTTTCAAAAGAAAAACCATCCCCATATGGAGCCACTGTTGGATACCTATAGTAATAGGTTTCATATTTCATGATTGATTATCGAAAATCCAAATATGCTTTGCTTTGTTACTACAAAGATCCCATATTTCCGGGAAATCAGAGGTGTGTGAAATTACTTCAGATATTGAGGACCTTATTACATTTTTGTGGATGATTCAACAGTCTAATCTGGATCATGCCATGTTTCAATTTTGAGTTGTAGAATAGAGAAAGAAGTCTGTCCAAACAGCTTAATCTTGGCAGACAAGTAGTTCAGGTAGAGTAACAAAGGTTCCCAAAAGCCTAATCTGGGACCTTGGAAGAGATAAGGGTAGAAACAGATAGAGTAAAAAGGAAAAAGCCAAGAAAAGAAAAGGCAATTGAGGGTTGCAAGTCTAAGTGCCCCTCCAAGAAGAAACTAAAAAATGTTAGGTGAAATAGTTGGGTAGGCAGTTGTGGTTGCAGAAAGGACAGGTTCACCATTACATAGTTATCAAAGATATTTTGCCAAGGCAATGGACATATCAGCAAAAAGGTGGTGAATTTCATGGATTCACAGCAGAAAGCATCACTAACTTCACTTTTTCCCCCTTACTCCATCATTAACATCCCCTTTCTCAAAGATTCCCCTCCTTCACTTCACTAACTCCTAATTCTACTATTTAACTCCCTATTCTACCCCTTGCCCTAATAATAATAACACTAAGGTGTATAAAGCCCTAAATGTTATATATTCCCTCCCCTAGGCATAATAGCCGAGAAATCTGCAAAGAGGGATCATAGTGGCATCTGGCCACCATGGTGAACCTATCTCCGATACTCTCCCTTTGCTGCAGATCATTTCCCCCCAAAAAATACCTTTGCATGGGTAAAAACCCCTCTTTAAACCCCTCTAGCCCACAAAACCCTCTGCAAACCTTACAAAAATCAAATCCCGCTTTCGGCACATTCCCAAAGGCAAGCGCGGGTGGGCAGAAAAAACATTTGAAAAACTATGCCAAAACCCATAAACGTTAATATTTTCCGCCGCATTATCGGCCGTGCACCTTACACCTCCGCCAGCCGTCGGATCAAGCCTTCCAGATCCGACGGCCCACAACAATATCGGAACGCCGTCCACGTCCGCGCGTTAACTCCCGAGAACATGACGTTGCGCCTCGTCATGCCTCTGCCACGCGTCGCCCGTTAGACCGTCTCGGAGCTCCCTCTGACACCCTGGGCGCCGTACTCTAACCGCCCCGAGAGACCGTGACGGTTAAAGCCTTAACCGTAACCTTCACGGCTTAACCTCCGCCCGTCCGCTGTTTGACCGTCCCGCCGCGTCCAGCTCACCGCTGACTGGACTGCCACCTCACCCCCGTTGACCTGTCGTCTTCCGCCACGTCCTCCCCGATGACGTCAGCTGACGTCACATCACCGTGACCCACCAATGACGTCATGCTGACGTCATCATAAAAAAGCGCCAAATGGGTAAAAAACTCATATTAACCGAATTTTGCGCGTTTTTTACCATTTCACTGTTATTTCGTCTGTACACTCTGCTCAGCCATTTCTGCCTGGATTTCCGCCAACCGGTACAATTAGCCCAAGCGACCACGGCAGCAGCTGCAGTACACCTTGCCACGACCTCTGCACGTCGAATTACAGGTATTTACCCTGCCCTGCCCTCCATACGACCTGCATTCTGCTCTAATCTGCTCACAGGCATAATAGGACCGTAAAACAGACTTTTTCACCGCTAGAACCGGGTTATACCTCCACCATTGTCTCTATGAAGTCCAAAAATTCCCTGCAGAGTTGTAACAAACTGCAATTCATCTAAAAACCCGTCAGCTCTGCGTTTCCTCGGCAAATTCACTGCTAAATACCTCCGAACTACTACCAGAAGCTCACTTAGGCCCCAAAGAGGCTCTGTTACCAATTACCAGCAGTATTTCAATTTCTAGCTGGTAAGTTCCCCTCTGACAGTTCAGAAAATCAAGTTATTTTCCCACTGAGGGCAGTCTGCAGTCTGTTTTTGCCAGTCACTTGTCAAATTGCAATATTTGCCCATTCAGAAGCTATGGAGACCCCTATTGCATTAAATATCAAGCCTATCAATGCTCCTCACCGAGAACTAGCATGGCAAGCCCTGGGAGACATGGATTACCAGATGTTGGACTGGTTTCCTATGGGAACTAAGTATAATATCCAAATGTTAAATGAACTGAGAGCCCAGCACATGAGTGGAGCAGATATCCTGGGAATTTGGGAATCAAATTTGCCCATGTACAACCTACCCCAAGTTAATCCCATGCCAGAGCTTATCTACAGTTGCCAAGAGCGCTATGACCCCAGCCAAAGGGCAGTCATTAGCCCCACAGGCCTAGTCCTGTTTCAGATCACTCCAGAGAGTATAAATCAGATGCTGCATTTCCATACAGCCAAGAAGTTGACCCCTCTTTCCATGCAAGATTTGATAAAGAGAGGAAATAACCTGTCTAATGACCAGATTGTGAAGATTAACCAGCTATTTGTCACACCTAGCTCTGAAGCAGTCAGAACCCCTCCCATTGGATACCAATACCTGAATGAGTTGGGCAGGATGATGGTGGACTTGATTGGCTATGTCCTAGGATTCAGAGGACTAGAAGATGTAGATGACTGCATATTGGCAATGCTGTCCATATTTGCCCCAGGTAAGCCTCCAGCTATCCACTATGATTATGCAACTTATATAGCTGAGAAGATTCATGACCAGTTCATGAACTTGAAGAGGGAGAGGCTGTTCAGATACACCTCCTACATATACCATCTGTTCTTGTTCAACCAGCCAGCTACCTTCTCTGTCCCTTTGAGGCCACTCAACGCCCAAGGAACCCCAAGATCAGTTGTTTTTTGGACCCCTGTGTTCCATCGTACCTCACTATCACCTTATACATACTGTGAGTTTATTGATTTATTTGTTCATCCAGTCCTAGCAGTGCTGCAAGGTGCCCCTTCTCCTAGACTGACCGATGACATGAAAAGAATTCTTCATTTGAACAAGCTTTACAACATCGGCAACTGGTACTTCTACCAGAATCACACAGTCATTAGGGTGTATGGATGTGAATTAAATCCATTTAGGCTGCCAAGGTACGTTCCCATGAGACTGTTTGCCTTAGAATATTTCAGGCAATTTGGGAACTCAGATTACCTACACTTTCAGAGTAAAAACAAGAAATCACAGTTGAAAGTGAGAAATCAGCTAGGTCCCTTCTTATACAACAGGAAGGAAGAAGGCTGGAAAGAGGCAGACAGGATCCTGGAAGGACTCCAGTTGAAAACTAGTTTTGAGTGGATTCCATATGACCCTAACCACTCTATTTCCCTCAGGAGGATCAGGTATAAGTTAGGCAACTATGCTCATGCCAGATTACCTGAAATTGAAAAATATGCAAATGCACCAGATTGGGAAGAGGGCACATTAGTAGAGCAAATGACTAATGAAGAAATACTTGAGCAAGAGGCTAGAAATGTCCAAAAACAAGCTGACTTGGAAACTTGTGGACAGGTGCCTATTTCCTACAGGAGGCAAATTGGGGCAGCCACCACAACACCAGCAACACAACAGCGAGCTGCCGAGCGGACAACCCAAGCAGCAAGCAAGGACAAAGGCAAACAGGTGGAACAACCACCTATATTAACAGAAGAACAGGTTGACACCTTGCTACAGCAGCAAGAAGAAATGGAAGAACGGGAGTTGGGGCAGCAACAAGATAAACCACAAACTAGTGGGCAGCAGCCATTACAGCAAAATAAAGAGACAGATTTGCCCGGTTCTACAGAACAGCAGCCCCAAACAGAGTTGCCTCCAAGAACAGACACCAATGTGGACAGCTCAGTCCTCCAAACACCTCAGAAGGAGGACTTAACCAGACAGAGAGAAAGAGAGACTCCCCAGACTTCATCCTTTATCAGAGGAGAGAAGAGACAAAGATTGAATGACTCCCAAGAGGAGGACATAGCAGTAAGGCAGGCCATGGGCATGGGCCCACCCAGTGGAGAACTCTCGGCCAGCTCATCTCAAAGAGGACCAGATATGACAATGGGAGGAGAGGTCAGCTCTTCTGGTCAGCATAGAGAGGGGCACTCAAGTATAAAGCAGCAGTTCATAGAAATCAAGAGAAGGAGTGATCCCATAAAAGTGCAACTCTATGATCACTTGTTAAAACTAGCTCCCAGCAACCAGCAGAGACTAATGTCTGCTTTTGATGTGAGTGAGGGAAAAATGATAATGAGCCATTTCATGCCCACAACTCTACATCCTCAGTCCACCTCAGACTATTTGAGAACAAATATGGAGGTTCTGGCTAAAGATATTCACCCCATGGATAAGATAGAGTTACACAAACAAACGGGTGAAATGGTGTATGCCTCCCTGGCAGATGAGACACTGGAAAATTACAAGTTAAAGAGCAGCCTAGACAATACATCATCCCAGCTAGAATTGGAACGAGCATCCTCACAGGCCAAGGACAACAGGATCAAATCCTTGGAGGAGGTAATCATAGAGATAGGACATGATCCCAAGGATGTCAAAGGCATCCAAGAACTGCTGAAAATAAGGGATGCAGACATGGCAGCCCTAAGAAAGAAAATCAAACTCCCGGCCACCATCCATCCACAAACAGATGAAGTTGCCCAGCAACGGCAAGAAAAAGATACCACAGACCTGCTGGTATCCTTATACAAAGAGCTGGTTAGGACTCAAGACCAGCTAGGACAAACTGAAGCTGCAAAGGCAGCACTACAAGAAGCCATGAAACAGAAAGGGGAAGGTCAATCCTCCCAGCCTCCTCCATTAATAATAAATCTTGAGGAAACACCTCCGATCATCACTCCTCCTCCTCAGCAAACAGGAGCTACAGCACCATCCACAGCCCCCACAACAACATCAGAGCAAGCTGCTAGCTTAGACATGCAGAAGCTACAAGCAGAGATCCGAGCTATGGAAGCTCAAATGAAAGAGCTGGATGGGCTCAAACAGAACTTGGCTAATGTTAATGAGAAATTTGATAAAAGCAAACAAAATGAGGCAGCCAAGGAGAGAGAGGTGAAAACCCTTAAGAGAAGGATTGCTGAGCTGGAAAAAGAGCTTGCACTGGAAAGGGTGACAGCTGATATGAAAGCAGTGTTGTGGAGCAACATTGGGAGATCCATTGCCAAACAGTGGCAATACATTGAAACCATGGATGAACAAATGGTGCTCATCACCAAAGCAAACAAGGAAATACAGAGAGCAAGGGCAAGCCTTGGGCACATGCCAGAAGCAGCTACCAGGATGATCAATATCCTGAATTATAAAACCAGCACTCAATTGGCTAGCATGGGAATCAACAACAGGACAGAAACAATTGCCATAGCCAAGAGAGTTGTTACATTGAGAAACTTGATTGGAACCTTGGAGAGAAGGACACAGGACATGCAAACAGAAATTAACAGGTTCCTGGAGAAGTTTGTAACACTGCAGAACAGAGGCCTCCCCAACATTTTGAGCAGCGTGGGAAGACTGCTCACCCTGGACAACTATAACAAGAGAATTGATGCCCATGCAGTAGCAGAGATTGCAAAACCTCCCAGCACTTCAAAGGAGCCAGGGCCAGCTACAGGGCAAATGATGTATGACAGAGTGGAGAACCTGTTTTTTCTCATGAATGAGATAGAGCATCTGTTTGATACACCACCCAATTTCTTCAAGTTCACAGAAGCAGATGAGACTCTAGGGGCAATTTTGGCACATCAACTGCCCACACAGGATGTCTGGAGGCATTTGACCCAGACAATTTTGACAGGCCAGAACCAATAGCGCAGAAGGAAGAAGCAGGTACATACAGTGACAATTTTGGGAATTAATACCCACATGAAAAGGCAGAGGCTGAGCCAACTCAGCCAGACCAGTCACTCGCCACCAGCAGCAGTCAAAGTCACAGCTGACAGGTCCGAGACATAGTGTACCAGCCTACAGTCGGGTTTTCTATGCATTAACTCCAAATATTCAGACCGACTTAGCTATTCTTATAAAGCTAAATATCTTCTGACAGAGCATTAAGATGCCTGTGCTGTGTATTAAATGTGTAATAAATTTTCGACATAATATCTTAGATAGTTGGTGAGAATGTAAAGACTGAGATAACGCAGAACTCAGATATTTCTGTAGACCACCGCTAGTATATATAGACCCTTCACAGATGCTGAAGGGGTTGCTGGAATTTTCTCTTGGATAACTTCCATCTGCTGTAATATTTTCAGAGAATTAATACAAAGGAGGAATGGAACTTCCAGAAGTTTGGTGTGTTTGATATCTTGTGGTGAAGGATGCATGTTACAGGATTCCATGGGTGTTGCATAAAACTATAAGTATTCTCAAATCTCTTTGTCGTGTCTGTTTTGAGTCTTTTGTTCTCTTTACTGTTCTTATGTTTACACTTGATAGCAAGGTGAAAGGATAGTACCAGGATTTAACTATGTTTACCCTGGACTCAAACTGAGCTATTATAAATGTTTTCCTCTTATACAGTAACAGAATTGTAATTCTTAAATGCTGCAATTCAAAACTGTGTTTTTATTATAACAGTCATTCTCAGGGATTCAACTTTGCCCCTAAGACCTCTGTTTTCTCTTCTTAAAGCTATCTGTTGGGAACACATAGATAAATAGTGGAAATTCTTGAATGCTTTCACTATTCGTGCTACCTGTTTCCAGTCTTTTAATCAAAAATCTGTTCTATTAAACTCCCAAATGGCCCTGTAAGTCCCATCTTTCATCTCAAAACTTCAAACACATACAGCTACAGACTCCATTGCCCAATGGTACTCAACTTCTCAGAAAACTACTTCACTAGAACCTAAAAGGAATTTCACCAACCAAACATAAACAAAACACAGTGCATAATAGCTAGCCTAAAACCCCACAACAAACAGTTACAAATCATAAAGAGAGAGCCCTCTCTGATCACTGTTAGGCTAGAAGCGGTGATCCAAAGATTGGTTAGTGGTTACCCCGGCCGTATTCCCTTGGGAGTCATAGGGAACAACCTGGGTGTTAACAAGACCATAGAGAGCCTCTTTTAATCGGCATACAAGATTTGGATCATTTCCAAGAATGAACCCATCTGGCTGTTCAATGTACACTTCTTCTTCCAAGTCTCCATTCAGAAAGGCTGATTTCACGTCCATTTGAAATACTTTGAAGTTTTGAAAACTTGAGAGAGCAAGGAACATTCGAATGGCCTCAAGTCTTGCAAAAGGAGCAAAAGTTTCTTCAAAGTCTATTCCTTCTTGCTGCGCATACCCTTTACAAACAAGTCTGGCTTTGTTTCTAATTACTTCTCCATTTTCATTCAATTTATTTTTGAAGACCCATTTTGTTCCGATAACATTCTTATCCTTTGGTCTAGGAACCAGCTCCCAAGTGTTGTTCTTTTCGATTTTCTCAAGTTCTTCATTCATTGCTTTCACCCAACATTCATCTTTGCATGCTTCTTTCACATTTTGTGGTTCAGTAGAGGAGAGTAATGCCAAATAGCTTGAGGCTTCTGCAACTGTTCTTCTTGTTTGTACACCTGCTTCTTTCTGCCCCACAATCTGAGATTCTGGATGATTCTTCTGAACATTTCTGGATGGAGTTTTCTCTTCTATTCTTGTCTGCTCCTCTGGTTCTTCTTGAGGTTCTCCTTGGGGTTCTTCTTCTTCATCATTCTGTCTTTGAGGGTAGCCTTCATCTTCTTCTATATCTTCATGATGTACTTGTCTAGGAATATATCCCTTCTCATCAACCACTACATCAATGCTGTCAACAATTCTGCCAAGTCTTTTATTGTAGCATTTGTATGCTTTGCTATGTGGAGAATAGCCAAGAAGAATGCCTTCATCTGCTCTAGGTTCAAGTTTGCCAAGCTGCTCATCAGTATTCTTGATATAGCATTTGCTCCCAAAGATTTTGAAGTGCTTTACCGAAGGAGTTTTACCACTCCAGAGCTCATGAGGAGTTTGAGTGCTGTTCACCCGGACATTTGTCTTGTTGAGAATAATAACCGCAGCATGTGCAGCTTCACCCCAGAAAGTTGCGGGAGTTCCTGATTCATCAAGCATAGAGCGAGCCATTTGTTGGATTGTTCTATTCATTCTTTCAACAACTCCATTTTGCTGAGGAGTTCTAGCTGTAGAGAATTCTCTCCTTATCCCATGTTCATCACAGAAATCGAAAAATTCACTTGAAGTAAATTCCCCACCTCTGTCGGATCTGAGGCACTTAATTTTGTGACCTGATTCATTTTCAACCAAGGCTTTGAAGGACTTGAATTTTTCGAATGCTTCATCTTTGTGCTTCATAAGTCCTAACCAGACAAACCTGGAGAAATCGTCAATAAATAATATCAAGTATTCCTCTCCTCTAGGAGTTCTTTTCCTGAATGGACCACATGTATCTGTATGTACTAGCTCAAGAGGCATGCTAGCTGATCCTTCTTTCTCTCGAAAGTTAGTCCTGGTTTGTTTTCCAAACTGACATGATCTGCATATGGTGTTGTCAGGAATTTTGATATCTGGAAGATCGCGAACTGCCTGATATTTGCATGCTTTCCTTATTTGTGAGAAGCTTAGATGTCCCAACCTTCGATGCCATAACCAGTGTTCTTCATCCTTGCTTAGATAGCATTGTTGTTGTCCTTCTTCAAATATGTACAGATTATTTGGAGTTCTTTTGCCTTTGAGTACTGTTTTACCTGTATCAAGATTACGAACGAGACATCCATCTGATCTGAAAATAACCTCGGTTCTTTGATCACACATCTGGCTGACACTTAGTAGATTATGCTTCAATCCATCAACATACAAAACATTTCCAGCCTTGACCTTTTCTTTTAAAGGAGCAATACCTTTTCCTTTTATAGTTGCAGGAGTATCATTTCCAAAAGAAACTTTCTTTCCCTTTTCTAAAGTAGAATAAGATTCAAGTTTTTCTTTATCACCTGTCATATGTTTCGAACATCCACTGTCAATGTACCATAGATTTTCCTGTCCTTCTGCATAAAATGCTATCCCACATCTTTCTGTTTGAGGTTCCTTTATTCTCCATGTTTTGGTGCTTGTGGCTTGTTCCTTTTTCCCTTCTTGTTCCTTTTTCTCCTGAAACCTGCTCCTGCATTCAGAGTCTTCATGACCAAAATTATTGCAAATAGAACATTCAACTTCATTTTCAAGAGCCGAAAAGTTGTTATAGGTCCTTTTTGTAATCATACTTCTTTGTTTTTGAGCTTCCCTAGTCATGATTGTTTTATATGCAACACATTGAGCTGCTTTGTGACCAAAGTTATGGCAAGAAAAGCATTGTCCTTTGAAGAAGCTTCTGCGGTTATTGAATCTACCAGCCAACTGATTGTAATTTCTATTTTCATCTATTCTTGAACCAAACTGAGAAGATTTTACCTGTGGCTGGTTGTAGCTTTTGTTCACCCTTAAGATGGATTGCCCTTGATAGTTTCTGTTTGTAATTCGTCTCTGCTTTACCTGATTATCTTCATTGTTCTTTTGCTCATTTCTTCTTGCTGCATCAAGATAACTTTTTGAGGTGGATGCTTGAGAGGTTTCTCCATTATAGCCCAAACCTGTCTTGTTTAGAGGAGACCGCTGCACATTGATAATCTCATCCAAAGTTTCAGATCCTTTGACAAACTTAAGATTAATAGCTTTTGTTTTCTCAATTTCTTTTCTGAGACCAACAATTTCACCTTCTAGTTTTTCAAGATGTTTTTCCTTTTCATCAATTTGAAATTGTAGAGTATCAATGATCACATTCTTTTCTTCTATACATCTCTTGAGTCTAGTAATTTCATCATAGAGATTATTCACATCTACAGCATCCTCATAATCATCATCTTCAAATGCCATTAACAGCGTATATTTATTACCTTGTTCATCTTCATCACTGTTTGATAAGCCATCACTATCTTCATGGGTGTAGTAGCTTTTCTTATTCGCACTTTGTTTCTTGTTCCATCTAGCAGGTTCCTTTCCTTTATCTTTATAAGGACATTTTGCAGCATAATGACCTACTCTTCCACAAGCAAAGCATTTGAAAGGTAGCTTACCTCTGAACCTTCCAGAACCCCTTTGAAGATTTCTGACAAAATTTGATTCTTCTTCCTCTTCTTCTGGAACATGTCTTGCTTCATAGTAATCTTCTTTGCCTGATGCCTTAAAAGCAGCTTCCCTTCTGTCTGATGGACCTCCCTTTCTCATTTCATAAGCAGTTAGAACACGGAGATTTTCCTTTTCTTCTATTGCAGATACTTTAGATTCAAACTTAGGGGATAATGATCTTAGAATCTTTTGAACTACTATAGTCTCTTTTATTTCTTCACCCAAATTTTTCATACAATTAACAATCTCATCTACCCGAAGAAAATAATTAGCCACACTTTCATCATTATACATCTTGAGAGTCTCATATTGAATCCTGAGAGTTTGAAGTTTAGCTTGTTTTACCTGTTCATCTCCTTCATAGCTCGTCACCATTTTGTCCCATATCTCTTTTGCTGATTTGAAGTGCATTACCTTCATGAATTCTGTTTGGTATATACTTCCTAATAGAGTGCTGACTGCTTTTGCACTTGTTTCATACTTCTTTTTCTCAGCAGGATCTGTAGGAGTAGCTGAAGGAAAAGCATAGCCTGTTTCTACAATGTCCCAAACTTCTGTACCAAGGGATTGAAGATATGCAGTAACTCTTACCTTCCAATAATTGAAGTTTGTCCCATCAAAAATCGGTGGCCTGATTGATGCTTCTCTCTCGTAGTTGCTCATGATGAACGATCTACCTTCAAGCGATCAAGCTTCTCTGAAGGACCTGCTCTGATACCAATTGTTGGAAATAATACTGAGAGGGGGGGTGAATCAGTATTATCTAGAAAATTAATAAATCTTCCTTATTTGATCTTTGAATTATTTTTGCATGTTAGTACCATAAAATAATGAGCATGAAAAACAGACAGTCACACCAAAGAACACAAGATGTAAGGTGGAAACCCAATGTGGGTGAAAACCACCTGCTGCAATGTGTCTCTATCTTCTTTCAATTTAGAAACTTCTTTTACAATGATTTTGTACTGGTGCAGTCCTTTACCAGTACGCAGGCTGCAACCTGCAGAGAGCTACAACTCTCTCTCGTTTTCCAGTCTACTCCTGGAAGGGAGCTACAACCCCCTACTTCTTTTCATAAAGCTTCAGATGATCAACAAGTACATAACAGTTACAGATTACTACAGATATCAGATCAACAATAACAGAATTAACCCAGAACACCTTATCAACAGAGAAATATAATCAACAGAACAGAGACGCAGTTTTCCCTTCTGTGGCCTGCGACCAAACGCAGTTAACCTTCTGCTGCCCTGCGTGCCCACGCACTGTTCCTTCAACTGTACTGCGTCTTTTTCTACAGGGACGCACCCAGAAATACTATCGCGCCGCGTCCTGTTAACCCAAAGACGCACCCAGAAATACTATCGCGCCGCGTCCTGTTAACCCAAAGACGCACCCAGAGATACTGTCGCGCCGCGCCTTTTACCTCAGGGACGCACCTGAACCTCGTCTCTCCTGCGTCCCCACGCAGATCTCCCGTTACTGAGCTGCGTCCCAGACGCACCTGAGCCACGTCTGCCCTGCGTCCCCACGCAGGTCTCTCTCTGCTGCGCTGCGTCCCGGCGCACTTGCCCTTCACTGAACCTGCGTCCTTTCAGATATAAATGATATGAAGACTTTAGGACTAACCCAAACATTCAAATCTACAGATCTGATCATGCGCCATAGAGATCACAGTCCATTAGAAGATTCGCCCTCTTAGATCTGGACTAGATCTCACCAAATAAGATATTCAACCAAAGACAATGAATCATCCAAATGAATTCCTTTGCTTTATATAGGCGAGCTCCTCCTCAAAACATGGAACAATACCACGAGCCGACACCATAGAAACACAAAACCGTCGGCTAGATACCACACAAGAAGCCCCCACGTGCTTTTTCTCTGCCTTGAAATGTGTGCACTGGGTGGACGCACCCCCTGAACGGTTGGCCTGCGTCCTTGGATGCGGGTTCTGCATGGTATACCTGCGGGGACGCACTTTCTGAACCGATTGCCTGCGTCCTTCTTAATTTTCATCAAACTGAGAGCTTTACCACTGGATTTGCCATCAAGTACAACATCTGTAACATACAGTCATACCAGAAAACATAATGCCAACAATTATTTTCTTGTCTTGGTACTCAGTTAGCTCATAGCTCATCTTATCGTCCTCAATCTGATGGGAAAACTGAGATAGTAAACAAATGTTTGGAAGGATATCTTCATTTCTTTGTATCTAATAAACAGACACAACGGGTCAAATGGTTGCCTCTGGTTGAATGGTGGTATAACACTTCCTTCCATACTACAAAAAAATAGCCCCATTTATGCCACTTTATGGATATCGTCCACCATCCATCACATCATATTTAAGAGAAAATTCTAAGGTTCAAGCAGTGGAAGATCACATTGAGAATCAACAACAAGTTCTCCAACTCTTAAAGGATAACCTCACCTTGGCGCATAATAGAATGAAATAGCAGGCAAATCAACATCGCAGTGAAAGAAGTTTTGATGTAGGTGATTATGTATTCCTACGGCCACAACCATATAAACAAATGTCCCTCAAGCAAGCTAAGAAGGATAATAAATTATCACCAAATTAGTATGGTCCATACAAGGTGTTGCAAAAGATAGATACTATGGCATACAAATTGGAGCTTCCTGCAGCTTCCCGAGTGCACCCAGTTTTCCATGTTTCATGCTTAAAGAAGGTTATAGGTGACAAGATTCCAGTTCAAACAATATTGCCAGAACTTGATGAGGAAGAAAAAATCATATTGGAACCTAAAGCGGTCAAAGAAATAGGAACTCGACAGCTACGAAATCGATTAATTTCAGAGTATCTCATCATGTGGTAGAACTTACCCATTGAAGATTCCACATGGGAGGATGAGAATTTTATACAGAAGCACCCAGAACTACTCAAGCATTGAGGACAACAATTTTTTGAAGGAGAGGGGCATGTTAGGGACCTATAATACTATTGATTCCCCCGTTACTATTGTCATTGTATCCCTTATTGTTATTGTTGTGCCCCTATTGTCCCCATATTGTTATTATTTCTCCCCATACAATCCCACTATTGTTATTTTTGTGCCTTTATATTATCATTGTTAGGTCAGCTTGGTTATATTGTGACCCCTTAGACTCCTATATATAGAAAGGAGGTTTTTTCATTTGAATCATCCAATAATTGTTCATTTGTGTAATGTAAAGGAGGTTGCCCCCTCAAAGAGGCTTATTTCTAAGGCGTCCATCTATCTTTTTATCTTTTTGTGAGTTGGTTTCATAACAATCTTGAAGGAGATGAACATTCGCATGGCCATCAATCGCAAACCACAGTTGTCACCTACGGTGTTTGCCAACCTGTAGGGATACACAAACTTTAAAGCATATTTTCACCATGTGTCCATCAGGGCACAAAAGGACCTTGCGTAAAAATGGTATGACTTTCCTTAATTGGCAACAGATGACGCCATTGATGTAGTACTTGATCGATGGCTGACAGAATGGCGCACTGCAATAGACTTGGTGGTGGGAGGGAGAAAGTTTACTGCACAACACAAGAAGGACAAGGCCAAGATTAAGATGACATAGCCGGATGAGAAGAGGAAGAAGGATGCTGCTGACAAGGCCCAGGCGGAGTGCAATGCCACTCAACAGGCAGAGAAGCAAATAGGTGGAACAAAGCGGGGCTCTAACAAAGTGTTGAAGCCCAAAAATCAAGTCTACAACAAGGGGGATACCCGCCCGGTCCAGAACTTGGTTGGCAGCTCCGTATCCGTTTGGTATAGCAGGTCCGACTGGGGATATGGGACCAGTTTCCCAATTTATGAATGTGTGTGTATAGAATTTGATGTTCCTGATCTAACCGTTCCTAATTAAGATATTCTAATTCTAACTTTAATCTAATGCTATGCTGTTGTATTCTAATAAGCAGCAACATCTAAGTCTATACTAACCCGGGGTGTAATTCTTCTACTATGCAATCTAAAAAGATTTCAAATAACAACTGGTAATAAAGATCATTCAACTATTATGAGAAAAGAAATCAATAAGGATGAACCACTTCATATAAAAAGTTAGACGAAACAGTTGTGAAAAACATATCGCATCATGATCTATTCATACATTAAGCATAAATAAATAGCTGTCACCGTACAAAAGTGCCAAATGATAACTCAAGCATTCATGCAGTAATATATAAACAACTAAAAACTGTATATCACTTTAACACATAAGCAGAAATGGTTAAGAGATAAAAGTACCATTTATAACTAGTCCTACTCATGAGCTTCAAGCGATAATGATTTATCTCCTCTTGATCTAACATCCACTAAGAGTACAGAAGTGCAACATCAGTAGCAAATATTAAATTCAAACATCAACAAATCTTGTTCCATTCATTCATCAAAACCTCCTCGGAGGGTGCAAAAGTGCATGTTCTGAGGACAAGTTTTTGACAAATTTCTGGACCCTTCTCTAAATGCATGAGAAGGGTTTAAATACTACTATCTAAATCTAAAAATAACTTATTTACAAAAATTTCAGGATGCGGTTTAAATGACCGTCCTTTTTCTAGGCAAAAATAAAGTAAAACTATTTCTGAAATTAAATCTATCATCTAACTATTTCTGCATTTGCTCCTTAACATCGCAAGCATTCAGTATTTGCTTGAGTAGAATCGGCTGACTGTCTTTCGCTTTTAGTTGAGCTAAGCAAACAGAATTGGCAAGTGCTGGCACCATCTTCTCAGCAAAATCGGTGATATACTTGAGAGTCATCCACTGACTATGTGGCTTTACCGTGTATGCCCAGTAATAATCCCAATTCAACTTGGTTAACCCTTGGATTGCTTCTGCCTTTTCTTTAGCTTTCTGTTTCCAGTTTGTTTTTATCATTGCTTTCTTGCAATTTTCGGGGCTTACAGGTGGCTGAGAAATTAGAAGCTTTCCTTCTTGAGCAAGTTTTCTTAGCGATGCGCAATTAGCGCTCGCGCATTAGAAACTGCCTCTGTTTCTTTGATCCGAGCTTCTCTGATGCGTTTTTTGCCTTTTGCGCCTCTTTCTCTTATTGGGTATAAAGCTCAAAATTTGTAAAAATAATGATTTCGTGAGCTCTTGACCCTGAGCATTAAACTGTCTGTTTCTGATATCAGCATCGTTTAGTACCCATTTAACCATGCCTGTATATGAGAGATCTGTAATGGATGGCTCAGCAGAATTCTATGAACCTGCGGCTCTGTTGCATGCGGTGTCTATGTATAAGGGCGCCATTTCTCTATCTTTGGACATTGGAGTCCTGCCCTTTCTTCCTCATAGTTTCCTGCATACCACCTTGTATAACCTTTTGTTCTTCGTTCCTGCAGTTCAAAAATGAGGTGAAAGTAATGATAAAAATAATGACAGGAAAGCTTTAAATGCCAAGGATATGCAAAAACATGCCACCTTACGTGAACTGGCTCTTTGAAAAACACAAAACCATATTTTATTAACAATTGGCATGTAACTCATTAATTATCATTAAAGCGCATAATCGGTTCTTGGTTTATGGAAAAATATTTTTGAATAATGAGCCAGAACCAACTGCGATGGAGAGATTTTTCGATTTGGTTTGCAATATCGCAGATCGCTGCATCGCATTACCGCAATATCATCGTGCTATTCTATCGCAAGGTTGCTTGATCGCAATATCGCAAGATTGCAATATCGTATAATCGTTACTGTTGATGTGTTTTATGCGAATTTCAATTTGCGATATGCAATATCGCATATCGGCGATTTTAAGGTTTATAATGTGAGTGCTCATTAATGCATGCGATGTGATGGAGTTTCGCATCGCAATCTCGCATTTTTTATCATTTTGGCTCATAAGAAGGTACCCTATCATTCTTTGCGCGATGCAATATCTCTTTAAGGAGTAACTTTACTTTCTTTATCATGAAACTTAAGCTTTTTAGATTTTTCAAAAGTATTTTCCTAAGTCCATGATGGTAAGCTTTATCCAAAAGGAAATATAGGCACTAATTAATTTTTTTGATTTTTTTGACTAAGGGTCCCCACTTATATAGTGTTATTGCTAATATTAAATATGGAGGGGGGTTGTTGTGGGCCACAACAATTGGCGATTCACTTAGAAGAACCAGTTATCTCTGTTTTTCTATTGAATTTTCTAAACTTCCAAAACAGAAATTTTTTCAGAAAGTTAAACTTTATTATGGAAAGATAAAGTACATTATGCTCTATCCTGTCAATGACATTTTGTTTCAACTATTTTCAAGTTTGATTATTTGCTCCCTCAGGCTAGTCCTTGTATTTACATCAGTCATTACTTGGTCTGTAAAGATAAAACAAAGTCCTCTCTATAAACTAGTTTTAAATATGCTCATTTGTCGTAGGTAGAGCCTTTGCTGCCAGCAGGCGTTTATAGCCTTGACAGGGTTACCTGTTACCCAGCAATGATCCTATATCCTACTTAAAGCAACCTACAACTCTCAAAGAAGAATCCACATCCACACTTACTGTTTTGTTTTTCTTTTTAGTCTTAAAGAACAATGTCTTGGTTTGATAGGCAATTTATGACACAATCTTTCACTTGATTTATAACTTTGTTGAACAAGTTGGCTCGTGATGAGACCCCTTGTCTTTTGATTGCAACAATCTTGAGTCATTGCCCTGTTGTGGTGTACAATATTTGGCAAAGTCAACAAGTTATAATATCTGTGATTATGATAAGCCGGCTCGTGATGAGACCTCTTATTCTTCAAGATGAAGTGTATCCTTGGATTGTTCCTTTGAAAGTTGTGATTTCCTTAGCAAGGAAGAAGTCATTGTTTCCTTAAGATAGCTCTGGACGACAATAGTAGAGTTTTTGGAAATAGCTGTTCTACAGAGAATCTTTATTTTGTTATTGATACCTTTCATTGTACTGACATAAAACAATTTCTTCACTAAAGGTTGTTTTCATCAAACTTTATGAAGTTGAAACTAGTATCATATCTACGCTAGAGTCTTTAACTATATCTTTCAATAATAAAGATCAATTTTCCAAAAAAAAATTCTATTTATACAAGTGAAAAAATCTGAAAGAGAATTGGTGTCTTATTCGTAAATGCCTAATGTAACCACTCACAACTGGTTTTATTATGAAAAGAAAAACAATTACTCTACAAAATAGAATAATAATCTTCTATGGAAAATATTTCTTGAGAATTTGTCGTTAACAAGCAAAGAGTCTCTCTTACCTGCTAAATCCTATAACACAAACGTTGGTGGACCTATGACTTCTACAATTTGAAAAGGACCAAGCCACATTCTTTGAAATTTTGTATGTTTCCCTTTTTCTTCATGAGCCTTGTCCCATTTTAAAACTAAATCTCCTATCTGAAAATATTTTATGGTCATTATGTTTGAATCAAAAGAGGATTTTACTAGTGCTTGATGATGAGCATGGGTTTTCTTAGCATGTTCTCATTGTTCTTCTAATTTGATTATTTCCATTTGTCTTAGTTGTAAGGAGGAAGTTGGTACTTCATCAATGTATTGAACTAGAGACAAAGAGGGAATTGCTAAATGAGTCGGAAGAACCACTTCTTTCCCATAAACTAAATTAAAGGGAGAAGTGCCGATAGAAGCTTTTTGCGTTATTCGGTCTACCCATAAAGCATATATTAAAGACTTATGCCAATTTTTATGATTTTGGTCAACTGTTCTTTTGATAATCCTGATTAGGTTTTTATTTGTAGACTCAGCTAATCCATTGCCTTGTGGGTAATAATTGGCCCAATATTTAAGTTTGAATCCTCTTTTAAGCGCAAATTTAGTCATTGCATTTCCAGAAAAGTATGATGCATTATCAAACATTAAAGCGGAAGGTAATCCAAACCTAGTGATTATAAATTGATCTATGAACTCAATGATATTTTCAGCATTAGCCGTCTTGAGTGGAACTGCTTCTACCCACTTAGTAAAATAATCTGTTGCTGTAAGGATATATCAGAAGAGTGAGGAACGATCTCACCTATTATGTCCAATCCCCACTGACTGAAAGGTTGCTCAATGTTAACTGGTTGTAGTGGCAAGGATGGCTTCTTTTATCTCCCAGCAGTAGTTTGGCAGACTTGACATTTCCTCACGTAACTGTGCGAGTCTTTGAATAACGTGGGCCAGTAATACCCTGCGTGCAAGATTTTATGTGCAGTAGCATCTCCAGCATAGTGTTCGCCTGCTGGTCCATCATGGAGTTCCTGCAAAACTTTTTCAGCTTCAGATTTCTCAAGACATCTGAGGAGAACAGAATCATAATTAATTCTAAAAAGAATATCATTTATGAGCTGATATTGTTTGGCTTTCAACCTTAGCGCTCTTTTCTTAGTATGATCGAGGTGTGAAGGAGCATACCCGTTCTTAAGATAATAAATGATATCAGCGTATAATGATTCTGCATCGTTTAGGCTTACCTCGCACATTCGTACCTCTGAATATGGAATTTTAGAAATTTGCGATGCTCCAGCCAGCATTTTGCAAAAGCCTTGACCTTTTACAATGTTTGCTGGTTTGATTTCTATGTCATATTATTGTAAGGCAGTAACCCAATTGGCCCTTTTCTCACCCACATCCCTATGTACTAGAAGATTCCTTACCGCTGGAAACGGTACTATAATTTTAGTATGGGTTTTGAGTAAAAAAGGTCTAAAATATTTGATTTCTTTGAAAACAGCATAAGTCTGTTTCTCCACATCTGAATAATTTAATTCAACACCTTGTAAATTTGAACTGAAAAAAGCAATTGGGGCTTCCGCCTTTTCTTGATTTGCCTGAGTGATTATCGTAGCATATGACTTATCTGAGGCAAATGTATATAAAATAAAAGGCTCTGAAAAATTTGGAGTTGCTAAAGATGGAGCATTAATAATAGCTTGTTTGATTAGGTTGAATGCTTCATGTTCATCTTGGTCCCATTTAAAATTTGAGTTCTTTTTAATCATGGCTTGTAAAGGAGACACGATTCGTGAAAAATATGGAAAAAATCTCTTTACAAAGTTGATCTGACCAAGGAAAGATTGCATGGCTTTTTTGTTGTGAGGTAGGGATATTTCAAAAATCTCTTTGATTCTGTCGGAGTCGATGTGAATACCAGATTTTGACACTATGAATCCTAGAAGTTTCCCTTCACTTAATGCGAAAAATGATTTTTTCAGGTTAAGTGAAATTCCATACCTTAAAAAACATTGGAAGATTTGTTTTAAATCTCTAAGATGGTCGCTTCATTTCTTGGAATACACGGTTATATCATCCAAATAAATTACTACAGATTTATTGACTAAACCTTTGAATGCGATGTCCATGGCTCTCTGAAATGTGGCACCAGCATTAATCAAACCAAATGGCATCTTTCGATATGCGTATGTGCCCCATTTAATTCTGAATGTGGTTTTTAATTGATCATTAGGATGTACCAGCACTTGATTGTATCTTGAAAATCCACCCAAGAAAGACATTAATTCTGAACCCGCCACTGCCTGCAATATCTGTTCCATAGGTGGTAAAGGAAAATTATCTTTTTGGCAGGCCTTGTTAAGATTTTGAAAGTCAATGCAAATTCTAATATCTACGTTTTTCTTTCCAACAGGGACCATATTGGAGACCCATTTAGAATGTCTAACGGGAAAGATTATTTTGGCTTTCAATAACTTATTGAGTTCAGTCTTTATCTGATTTTCTAAATTGGGATGGATCTTTCTCAACTTTTGTTGGACAGGTTTTTCATTATCGATCATTGGAATAGTATGTTGGATGATGGAAGTGTCGTATGTTTTGAGTTCATCATATTTCCAACCAAAAACATTTTTATATTGTCTCAAAAGACGAATATATGCTAATTTTTCTTCAGGGGCTAGGCTGAGACCTAGATTAATGTTTTGTGGTTTGGCATCAGTTCCTAGGTTTACTAATTAGTAATTCAAATTTGAACTTTGGATTTTTGAATTGGTAGACCTTTTAAACCGATCTTTCAAATCGTACAGGTTGATGAGCCCCAAAAATGGACAATTATTTGGGCTCATTCAACCTCCTAATTTGACTTAATCCACCATTCTCATTAGTTTATTGCATGTTTTTGATTATATTTATGTTATTAGAGTGAATTGGTTAGTCATTATGCCAACAAGTCTAATGGGTGCTTTGTGTAGCCTTTTTGGTCAACTTGGAGACAAAATTGAAGGTCTTAATGAGCACTTGGCAGCCAAATTCGTGGGAGAACAAGCTAGAGGATTTGTAGGAAGGTGTCCCCTTCATTTATGGGCCCTTACCTCGAATTCTCCACCATCAGCTCGGAGTTCAAGGGCCACCGAATCAATCAGCACAAGGGAAGCCAAGCAAGTCAAGTAGGACTGTTGTTAACTCCAAGTTTTGGGCAGCCGAGTCCCTAAAGTTTAGGAGGACTGTTGGGTCCTCAATTTGTATAAATAAGAAGGCTTAGGGCCTCATTTTGGTTAGCCAGTGGATGTTAGCTAGTTAGCCAGTAGATAGTAGCTAGTAGTTAGTCATTTCATAGCCTTGTTGTAGTCATTTTGTAATTCGATTTGTAGGCAATAGATTAGCTTTGCTTTCAGCTCATTCTCAAGCTCTCCTTGTGGACAGTTTTGATGTAACTCTTCATTCTTGATTAATAAAGATGAATCCAGCTTTGCACCAGCTCTAAATCTCTCTTGGGAGGCGGTAGCTCTTGGGGTTGGGCCCATCTCAAGCGCCCAGTACCTCCCTTGTTTATCTTTATGTGTGTTCGCTGCATTCTTAAAATAAAGTCCGCTCTTTAGATTTAATTCGTGCTTTGTTACTTAGGTTGCTTTTGATGGTTGAAGTAGATTTTTATGTTTAGGATGGATTGGTAGGAGTTAGTCATGCATTTATATCTCTTTGATAATGTTTTTTTCACATGCTATACATGATTCTTGTCATGAATAAGGTTGTTGTTCACTGATCTCATTAAACTGTTAGATAAATCATCTAATATTTTGATTGTATGCAAGACGTAGTTGGTTTGATCAGGTAAACACTATGCAGGGCACCTTCATCACCTCCTCGTTCATCTGAGCCTCGTCCAGATCAGCTCCTCCATCACCAAGTCTGTTTCCTCATCTCCCATCTGCTCTTTTGCCACGTAACCCTACCTTCTTGCCTTTCCATTGCCTAAACCTTCTTTGATGCAAGCTAGACTTCCACACCCTCTCATCACCTCATCCCTCAGTCATTGGGTCATTCTAGGCCCCTACCCTACCTCCCTACCCATTCAAGCATTCTCTCCCACTCACCTATCAGTCAAAAACCCAACCACGAAACATCATGTAGAAGAATTACAGAACTTCCTGTAGAAACCCCTGCAGACTTCCTGTAGAAGTTCATAAACACGGTTGCATGGCATCCTGACTTTGTAAAACTCTTTGAAAGGATGATAGGGATCCCTTAGACCCTCTCTGTACCTTCCTGACCTCTTCCATGCATTTCTCCTCCTTGATCCACCTCTGCATAGTGAAAAGCCAGTTAAAAGCACATGCATGATAATTCTAATAACTTAATAAAAAATACAAAAAGATGTTTTCTTTAGATAGTGATAACTTAGACACATGCATTTTACCTTCCTAGAAGTAATGGCATCTCTTTTCGTAGTCTGCATTCTCTCCTTTGCATCAGTAGGACTAGCTGGTAGAATTAGGGTTTGCTAGGGTTTGCGTTTCTTTTCGCAATTAGATTAGCTTCTTTCGAGTTAGCTTTCATCCATCAATTAAAAAGCTTCTTCTAAGAGCTCATAGAAGTCGGCTTAAACTCCTAGCGGACTTATGCCAGCTGACCAAGTGACAGCTGCGACAAGAGCTAGTACTTGTGCATACAGCACCATCGCTTCCAAGTTTGTTACGAACTACCGGGTTGATAAAATTAAAGAAGGGAGTTCCAGGAGTTGTAGCATTATTGCTAAAATACTGGGGCCCACCATCCTTTTTGGCGCCGTTGCCGGGGAAGCGTCAGAGTATTGGTGATTGTCGCTTTTCTTCTATTTTCCACTACAATCTTTTGCTAAGTAGTTTATTTCATTTCCATTATGCAATTTCGTTTATGCAAAAGTAGATTAGCCTTTCCCTCTTTCATAGATTAGCATTTCAATTCCGCAATTTCATTTCTGCAAGCGTAGATTAGCATTTCAATTCCGCAAGCGTAGCCTAGCATTTCATTCCTGCAATTTCATTTGAGCAAAATAGATTAGTCCTTTCCTGCTTTCATTTCAATTCCGCATTTTTATTTTAGCAAGATAGTTAGTTGCAGTTCAATCTATTTTAGTTTTGCAGGTACAAGAAGAAAAATACAAAAATAAACCAAAAAGATTTCATTTCATGCCTTGTAGGAGTAGAGATAAGTTAGAAAAATGATTGCACAACACCCCCACTGCTTCACACAGCCAACATTCTCTCTTCTTCGATGGCTGTGATTAAAGAACCCCTGGGTGACATCAAGGCATATTTAAAGAACCTCTAGGGGAGAAGAAGAAGAAAACATTCCTCTGGAGCAAATGGCTACAAGTAGAAATGTTGGGAGCAATACCTTGTCCAAGAATGAGTTTGCAACTCAAATGGAAGATTTCAAGAGTGATATGAGGCAGTTTCTTGCCATGCAATTGGATACCCTGTGGATCCAAAAGAAGCAAGAGGAAGCCAAGAGGGCTTTGGTCATCTTTTTTCCTAGGTGCACTAGAAAGCATCCTAGGAACGAATGTCCAATGCACTCCCTAGAAGTGTGTTTTGTCTGTGAAGAATACCATCCTACGAATCAGTGCCCTTCCTTGCCTGGACTTAAAGTTGCATATCAAAGAGTTAAAGGAGCCATTGAATCACTCTATTATATGAACCAAAGGAGGCCATATGAACCTAGATCTTATCAGCAGGAAGTGTAAGAGACACCTGAGACATATTATGACCCCTACCAAGCCACCTTCATGCCTTCTTGGGGTCCCCCTGCTCATCCTTCCTGGTTCACACCTCCTCCTTATTCCTTCACAGATCCATATTATGCCCAACCAACTGCTCATTCGTTTCACTCTTATGCTCAGCCACAGCCTCAGTGGAATGCCCCTTATCAGGGGTGGAGGCCCCATTACAACTCTCATCCCGCTCATTTTCCTCCACCACCTGCTCATCCACAACCATCGCCTCCTCCTCCACCAAGGCAACCCCAAATGCCTACCCAACCACAATGCCATCCATCTCCATCTCAATTACACACCTCCACTCAACTACCCGTACCACCATTTCCAAAATCATACAATGGAGCAGCTCAACCCAATTGCAAAGCTGAGGCACAACATATCCAAATGAATCCTCTTGAGCTCAATGATCTTCACCATAGCTCAGGAAAAGCATTGCAAAAAAGAGATCATCTTGAAAGCATTGAAGGATCACATCCAGCAAAAGAAGATTCCAAAGAGGAGATCAAAGAACCATGGGCTGCACTTGATGAAGAGAAGAGATCAGAATCAGAGATCGAGAGAGTTCCTTCATGGTTACCATCAAATCCTCCATGTACTCAAGAGAAAGATCAGCAAAAAGAGGAAGATGAGAAAGTCATGTTAGAAGGTGACATGAAGAATGATCGAGATCAGAAAAAGGACCAAGGATATCAAAGCTATATTGAGACTTGGTTCCAGATAGTCACTAAGTTGCAGTAGTACTCTCCTCCTCAGCTATGTTTTGTACTTTCAAAGTCAGATCATTTTGTCTCTGAGATCTGGATACCTATCAAAGCATGCATTTCGAGCCTTCACATCATTTTTTCTTTAATCTCGATGTGCACATGGCTCCATTGGAAGTATTCTTATACTTGAAAATGATTTTGTTTTTTAAGTAGGCTGTTATCTCAAAATCAGATCCTACTAGGTTGCTGGTCAGGTTGACTCTAAGTAACTATTTCAACCTACTTTAGGCTGAGGCTTAGCCTCCTCAACCTGAGAGGGCTCTCTCTTGATGGATTAATGATTTTGATTAAAGATAAGATGGCTAACTCTTATAGAACAACTGTGAAAAATATGAATGGTGGAAACACATTAAACAAAACTATCCATTGGGCTTATGGATTCAACAACACCTCAATATAACAATGAACTCAACCCTACATGGAAGTCAGGGCATTCATCATTTAAACATTCAGAACATAAACTCATATGGGACCACACAGTTTATAAATGTATACAGGAATTCAAAGCACATTCAGTGAATTCTGAGTGATTATACATCCATACCACTGTAAGAATTAAGAAAAGGACAACATCACATATTCTGAACATAAAAAATCCTTCATGAATCCTGAGAAGTAAAGTCAAGCATGTATTACTGAAAATGAGTCTTACATAGGCCAAATACAAGCTTTTGCATAAAATTTCCAACCCCTTGTACATCAGCTCTTCTGCTATATATAGAGCTCTTTACACTACTTAGATTCCTCTTCTAGGATGAGGAAAATTCGAATTCTACCTGACCTGACACCTAATGACACTCAAAACTAACTATTAAATGCAAATGACACCTAACTAGCAGTCCTAGAGACCTAATACAACTAGGAGTGTATCTCCTTATCATGATTACAACAACCTTATCTAAGAATTAAACACTCCTTTTGACAAACAAAAATCCATGAAGTCGAATTTGATGAAGCCCATAACCTTCCAGCTGGCCCTTGATGACTCATCCTTTTGGTGTTCCTAGAAACTAGGAGACTGTCCCTTGCTCTGTTCTGGCTGAAAAATAGGTCTTGGGACAGAGCTCATAACTTCTCGTACAAAATGTATTTGGAAAAACTGAAGGAGGCTTTTGTAAACCAATCCATTCTGAACAAAAACCTCTCTTGGTTTTTTGAAAAACCTTCCCTACCTCCCAGAATGTGTCTTTGAAAAACCTGTGTCAAACAGAGAAATATGCCTGTGAAAAACTTGCACCTACAGCAGTTTCGTAGCGTACGTTTTAGTCACCCGTTTCTCCCAGATCATAATCAATTTGAAGAAAATGAAAGAGGTTTTTCTAGTTCAATGTGTTAGGAATAAAAACCTCTTTCAATTTCCAAAAATATGCTTTTTGTTTCTCTAGAGACCTCCTGGAATTTAACCACCTAAAACAATTTTTCTCCTGAAAAACGTTGCTTCAGTGATTTCGCAACGCAAGGTTGAGCACGTGTATATGTATTCATTTCTTGTATTTCCTTTTTTATTAGAGCTCAAACATTCTCAAGTGATCTGATTACACCTTTGCAGCAACATCCCTTGTAGACATTCCCCTTTCAAAATTCCCGTTGCAGTGAGATTTCTTTATGGAGATTCTTGTAGTTGGCTCAATTGTATCTTTAAGTAATTTAAATTTTAATATACCTCCAGCTTCTCCTGAATTTGCAACCACAAGAAGTGTTCCCCTGCTTCCATGATGGCCACTTTACTTTCACTATTAAAGGAATCAATCACTGATAGCAACCACATTGCAACTGTTCTGGCTGAAACATAGGTCTTGGGACAGAGTTCATATCTTCTCATAAAAGCTGTATTTGGAAAAACGGAAGGAGGCTTTTGTGAACCAATCCATGCTTAACAAAAACCTCTCTTGGTTTTTTGAAACATATTTCCTACTGCCCAGAATGTGTCTTTGAAAAACAGGTGTAAAACAGGAGATGAAAAACTGCACCTACAGCAGTTTCGTAGCGCAACTTTGGTCATTAATTTCTCTCAGATCATAATGTATTTGGAGAAAGTGGAAGATTTTTTTGTACTTAAGTGTCTTAGGAATGAAAACCTCTTTCACTTTTTAGATATGAGTTTTTTAACTGCTCAGAAACGCTCCTAGAAGTTGACTGGGTAAAAACAAGGAGAGAAAGTTCCCCCTTTTTATGCTTTTCATTCTTATGCTTGTCTTCGAATCCTTCTGCTGACCATGTTGTCTCCTTTGCTTGATGTTTATACCTTGTAAGTAATCCCTTTCCTTGAATGGGCAATCTCAAGGTTGGTAGACATCAATTTCTTTTCTGACTTCCTCAAAGCTACATTCTTCTTCTTGAGTGCTAACTGCCTTACTTGAGTTTAAATGGAAAACTCTGATGTATGTTGAACCTGAGCTTTGCCATATGCTTCTTATGCATGAAAGGAGCATGAGAATAACCAAGACCAATTCTCCCTTACCTTACCCTTTTCCTTTGAAATCTTTTCAGTGATAACATAGGGTAGGGTAGAAAAAAAAAAAAAAAAATGAAAATAAGATGAAAAAATAAAAATCTAAGGTGAAAACCTCCTCGGAGGTGCCTTAGATTGGCTCATTGATTGAAAACCTCCATGAGGCGGTCAATGGGTTGGAAAGAAGAGAAAATAAAAAGGCAATAAGATCTTTGGGTGAAAACCTCCCTTGGAGGCGCCCAAGGCAGGCAATTAGGGTGAAAACCTCCATGAGGTGCCCTAGTTGTTTTTCAAAAAAAAAGAGAAAAAGAAAAAGAAAAATAAAACTAATTTCCATTGGTTAATTGTAGGTTGCAAGAAGGACGTTTCATGACAGGAGGAGCACTCAAATCAAGGTCAAAGGAATTTTTTTGTGCCTTCTACAGGAAGCTCTGTATTTCTACAGGAAACATCCTGTAGAACCTTTGGACGAACCAAATTCAAATTCAAAATGGAATCTGATGGTGGGAATCTGTTGATTAGACCTGCAAGCACTTGTTTGGCCATCCCTTGCCTTTCTCCATCATTTTTTCCACCTCATTGTGTTTCTCATTGTGCTTCTACAGGAACTTCCTGTAGAAATTGTGGGAAACTAGACATGGATTTCAAAAAGTGGTTTGGCGAACATGGTAGCTTCTTCAAGGGTTCAGAAGCCCTCATGCAATCTTCCAACTCCTCCTCCATCATCTCCATACCTGCATCACAGCCCAAGCTCAGTTTTTCCTTCCATGCAAACACTTGCAAAAGGCCTTGAAGCAAAAATACCTAGAACAAAATTTGTTTTTGCCATAACTTGAAAACCATGCATCCATTTGACAAACCGTTTTATGGGGAATTGTACAAGGTGGATGACAACATGCCTGAGCAGTTTCATGCAATTCCGGTGCACGGTTTCCAAGAAATTAGCCTCCATCACCATCAGCCATTTTTGCATTTTCTCCATATCCATGCATCCGTTTCAAAACCTATTTCATGGGGATATGCATGTGAGTGATAGTAACCTACCCAAGTAGTTTCAGCCAATTCCGATGCACGGTTTCCGAGAAATCGATCTCTGAAATCTTCAGCCATTTTCCATTTTTCTCGAAATCCGTGCATCCATTGATCACGATTTTTCAATGGGAGATGCATAATGATGATAGGAACATGCTCAGCAAGTTTTAGATCAATCCGGTTTACCGTTTGGTAGCAATGGCGAAAACAAGTTCTGGTTCTGTGACATTGCAGCAACAACAGCTTGAATGTGCAGATCTGAACGTGGAAACAAATGCATGCAGCTTAGATCTGGTCAGAGGACACCTGCACAAGGAAAAGAAATCAAAAATAATCAGCCAAGCCCTCATGCAACCAAAGGATCCAAGCATGCAGCAGCAGAACATGAGCATGCAGCAGCAAAAAGCTTCACAAGCAGCCGTTTGACTTCAGGTACGTGACTAAACCTTGTTCATCTATTGCATGAATCTAGTCTAAGCATTGCATGAACGAATGGAATGGTGAAATTAAGCCATGAATATAGCAAGACATCCAGTTCTCTAGCACTCACGAGAAAGTCACGCAGCATGCATGGATCAGTCATGCACATGAAATTTAAAAAACACGGACAGTGTGGGTAGTCTAAACTCCAGTGCAACTAATGGATGAGATCACAGGCAGAGAACACACAGTTAACCACTGCAGTTCATGATAGCACAAAAGTTGCATGGGCCAGCACACGTCTTTGCCACCTCACTCCACCAACAATCACGCAGAAATTAATGAGCGCTCAGCTGAAATTCGTAGGCTGTTATCCAACTTGCACTTGCAAAACATGTTCTTTTTTTCTCACCCAAGCTGGCTACGTTGTTGCATCCAGGAAGCAATGTTCGGGTTTTCTTGCCTGGTTCCCTTTCTCACATTGTCCAGCACATAGCTCTAGGTTATAGATCTTTACCAAAACCAGGTAGTCTGTGTCAAATTCAAAGTCCCGCTGATATAAATGACAATACATCTTTGTCTTCTGATTGTTCCTTTAGTGAAGGAAGTTTGCAGGGCTCTGAAAGTGGATCTGACCAAGAAATTGATCAATCACATGTTAAGTGAAGGCTCAGACCTTGAAATTATGTGCAAGGATAGGTCAAGACATTCACCAAGTAGCTTGACTAGAAACTCTTGTGTGGAGTTGAAAGCTTCCGAGTCAAATGATAAAATGAGTAAAGATGTAGAAGGAAAGAGCAAAGTTGGGAAAAAAACATGTCGAACCACTAATCTCTTTATCAGATGGTGAGCATGGAAAAGACAAAGAAGTTGATCACTATGATTTGTCTACAATTTCTGACAGTATACCGCTGATGCGCCATGATGCATTGGAGTCATGGCTATGCCCAGTCCTGCCTGTTCCTGGCCCTTTTTCATCTGCAAAAGAATCTATACTATCTGGCTATGCCAACCTGTCAATAGGAACTGTGGATAGAGAGCCCAGGAAGTATACACTTTTAGATTTTACAAATGGGGATGGTATGAATGTCATGTATGCATTCTATAATGAACAGTCATGTTATTCACCAATGATGGTCTGTACTCATTTTTTTTATAATCGTTCAGCAGATGCAATTTTTAACATTGTTGTCAAAGCTGATGAGTCAATCGCTTCTCCTGTTGAATCTGGAGCACCAACAACAGAATACATGATCAACCTGTGGTTTCATCAGAACCACCAAAAGTTATTCCTATGCAAGAGATTCCCTGTCTTGGTCCAGGTCAAACAATAGAGGCAGAGTTGTATGTTTCTTTTCATCATCAGTTAGTACCTCTCAAGTTGGGTGTCTATTGCAATAAGGATGGCTAATGACAGCAATTCCTCACATATCTACAGAGAAGAAAACACTGAAGCAATTACAATCTCGGCATACCTGAAACGCAGTATCCTGGATGGACAAAGAAGACTGTGTATATATATTGCAGAAATAACAAGGGTTACATCTCGGCTCTATATTCAGATCTGTCTAGACATATCACAACGAATATATGTGATACTCAGTATACCTATGATTAAGAAATATCTATGGAGGTATAAACCTAGGAATATATATGAACATCATCTCGTCAACCTGCAAGTGTTTTCATCAAAGAAATGAAGTTGAAGGATTTGTCCTATGATCAAGGATCTCAGCATAAAATTTATATTGGCCTGCATACCTCAGTGTGAACTGTAATTTGATATCTCTCAATGGGTATTTGAAATAAAATTCCACGGTTGCAATCACAGTTTAGACACACATGGAGATCTAACCTTCAAGTAGACTTCATGGATATGATAAAGAAGCAATAGTGAGGGTCTCAATGATGATGTAACAAACGCAAGAAAGACCACCACAGAAGGAACAGGAAGAGGAATGAGGGAAAAGGACAAGCTGTTGAGGCCAAAGCAGGGGGTGGTAAAATAACACAAATGCCAAGGGAGAAGCGGTTGCAAGCACGATCAGAGAAGACTGAAAAAGGCCAAACGAGTAGGGACACACCCAAGGCAGCCATAGCACAGTTCAAGGAGAAGGCACCCCCAGCCAAGCAAGCAAAATCAGAGAAAATTGGTTCTACAGGAAGTTAGCAGACTGTTTCTACAGGAAGACAGAGGATTGTTTCTACAGGAAGCCAGCGAACTGTTTCTACAGGAAGTTTGAAAAGAGGGAAGCCAAAGGAGAAATCGGCAGAGATTTTAGCCAAGGAGGCCACCAGGGCCATCAAAGATGAGGAGAGAGATTGGTTGCTCAGAGGATGAGCAACACTTTCAGTAGGGGGGTGATGATGAGCCCCAAAAATGGACAATTATTTGGGCTCATTCAACCTCCTAATTTGACTTAATCCACCATTCTCATTAGTTTATTGCATGTTTTTGATTATATTTATGTTAATAGAGTGAATTTGGTTAGTCATTATGCCAACAAGTCTAATGGGTGCTTTGTGTAGCCTTTTTGGTCAACTTGGAGACAAAATTGAAGGTCTTAATGAGCACTTGGCAGCCAAATTCGTGGGAGAACAAGCTAGAGGATTTGTAGGAAGGTGTCCCCTTCATTTATGGGCCCTTACGTCGAATTCTCCACCATCATCTCGGAGTTCAAGGGCCACCGAATCAATCAGCACAAGGGCAGCCAAGCAAGTCAAGTAGGACTGCTGTTAACTCCAAGTTTTGGGCAGCCGAGTCCCTAAAGTTTAGGAGGACTGTTGGGTCCTCAATTTGTATAAATAAGAAGGCTTAGGGCCTCATTTTGGTTAGCCAGTGGATGTTAGCTAGTTAGCCAGTAGATAGTAGCTAGTAGTTAGTCATTTCATAGCCTTGTTGTAGTCATTTTGTAATTCGATTTGTAGGCAATAGATTAGCTTTGCTTTCAGCTCATTCTCAAGCTCTCCTTGTGGACAGTTTTGATGTAACTCTTCATTCTTGATTAATAAAGATGAATCCAACTTTGCACCAGCTCTAAATATCTCTTGGGAGGCGGTAGCTCTTGGGGTTGGGCCCATCTCAAGCGCCCAGTACCTCCCTTGTTTATCTTTATGTGTGTTTGCTGCATTCTTAAAATAAAGTCTGCTCTTTAGATTTAATTCGTGCTTTGTTACTTAGGTTGCTTTTGATGGTTGAAGTAGCTTTTTATGTTTAGGATGGATTGGTAGGAGTTAGTCATGCGTTTATATCTCTTTGATAATGTTTTGTTCACATGCTGTACGTGATTCTTGTCATGAATAAGGTTGTTGTTCACTGATCTTATTAAACTATTAGATAGATCATCTAATATTTTGATTGTATGCAAGACGTAGTTGGTTTGATCAGGTAAACACTATGCAGGGCACCTTCATCACCTCCTCGTTCATCTGAGCCTCGTCCAGATACCCTCCTCCATCACCAAGTCTGTTTCCTCATCTCCCATCTGCTCTTTTGCCACGTAACCCTACCTTCTTTCCTTTCCATTGCCTAAACCTTCTTTGATGCAAGCTAGACTTCCACACCCTCTCATCACCTCATCGCTCAGTCATTGGGTCATTCCAGGCCCCTACCCTACCTCCCTACCCATTCATGCATTCTCTCCCACTCACCTATCAGTCAAAAACCCAACCACGAAACATCCTGTAGAAGAATTACAAAACTTCCTGTAGAAACCCCTGCAGACTTCCTGTAGAAGTTCATAAACACGGTTGCATGGCATCCTGACTTTGTGAAACTCTCTGAAAGGATGATAGGGATCCCTTAGACCCTCTCTATACCTTCCTGACCTCTTCCATGCATTTCTCCTCCTTGATCCACCTCTGCACAGTGAAAAGCCAGTTAAAAGCACATGCATGATAATTCTAATAACTTAATCAAAAATACAAAAAGATGTTTTCTTTAGATAGTGATAACTTAGACACATGTATTTTACCTTCCTAGAAGTAATGGCATCTCTTTTCGTAGTTTGCATTCTCTCCTTTGCATCAGTAGGACTAGCTGGTAGAATTAGGGTTTGCTAGGGTTTGCGTTTCTTTTTGGCTTTCAGTTTCTTTTCGCAATTAGATTAGCTTCTTTCAAGTTAGCTTTCATCCTTCAATTAAAAAGCTTCTTCTAAGAGCTCATAGAAGTCGGCTTAAGCTCCTAGCAGACTTGTGCCAGCTAACCAAGTGACAGCTGCGGCAAGAGCTAGTACTTGTGCATACAACACCGTCGCTTCCAAGTTTGTTACGAACTACCGGGTTGATAAAATTAAAGAAGGAAGTTCCAGGAGTTGTAGCATTATTGCTACAATACTGGGGCCCACCACAGGTCTTCTAACTTGACTACCGACTTAGGTATAGCATTGTTAGTGATATCTTGTTGCAATTGTCGATCATGTTGGTCTTCATCAATTATTTGATTGGAGTAGGATCCTTCATATGTGAGGAAATTTATGATATCAGGATCGTCGTTGAATATTCTCCAATTTGTGATGTTATCAGGAATAGATGGTCTAAATATTAATTCTATTGAGAATCTATCTAGACTAAAATCTTCTGAAGGAATAAGCTTAGAAGCTACGTTAGCCAAAAGGTCTGCACTTGCATTCTGGAGTCTGGGAATTGAAGGAATATTAAATTCTATAAAATGCTCAGTCAGATCTTGAACTAAGGATTGATAATGTTTTAAATGACCTGATAAGCAATGTATAGTATTACGAACCTGTCTGACTACAATTTCAGAGTCTCCGAAAACTTGAAGGTACTTGACATCTAACCCGATTGCTTTGTACAACCCTTGGACTAAAGCCTCATATTCTGCTGTATTGTTGGTGCAATCAAATTCGAGTCTGCATGTTAGCATAATTTTATCTCCTTCTGGACTAATTAGAACGCATCCTTCTCCTGCTCCTTCGTTAGATTTAGAACCATCAAAAAATAATTTCCAAAACAAAGATTTATTTACAGGACTATCTAAAAAATTGATACATTTTGAACTAGCCGTTTGAGAAAAAATTTCGACTTGGGACAAAATAGAATGTTCTAAGTAAGGTGACATATGAGCATTAAAATTTCCGAGGAAAGAATCTACTGAGTAATTGCCAATAATGCTATTTGTTAGGATATTCCGAGACATAGGAAATAGTTAAGTTCAACTTGGTCTAGTATAGAGTTAGGTAAAGTGTGTTTCTTTACCGTTGTACATTTTGTAACTTACAATCCGACGGTCACGATATGTAGTGATCCGATGGTTCACTCTCTCCTCGGTATTACCGACACTTGATCCGTGGCTTGACACCCAATTGGTCCATGAGTTCTATTTAAAGCGCATGGAGGGTCATTGTTCGGGTAATTCGTGCATGAGAGAAAGCTTATGTAAATTTTCATTCTTTGATTAATAAATTGCCTGAAGTGGCCACGTTGGCTCAGGCCGTGGACTGTTTCCCTCTTTGAGGGTTTTAACCACGTCAAAAATATTGGTGTATTGATTTGAGATCTGGTTGTGAGCGGTGTTCTTTTGGTGTTCTTTCTGAGGAACTTACCCTGTAAATTCCTACATGGTATCAGAGCTATTTGAGGGCCGCGTCCATTGGTGATCCAAATCTGAAGCCGGTAGAACTGCATCCGACTGTCGTTTCCTAGATCTGTTGTTTCTGACTGCTTTCGGGCCGAGAGGACTGCTCTGTTGTGTTCGGAGCATCTGTTCCAGTGAGGAACCCCTTTCGTTTCACGCGAAAAGGTTTCCGGTAGCCCTAGCTGCGTCATTTTTAAGATCTGGAGGTATACAGTCTTTATTTGCAGTTTACTATTATTTTCTCTCTGCTTATTTCGGTTTCAATTTATTTAGCTTTTTTTTAACCGGATCTATACCTTTCATTTCTCCGTATGCTCTTTGCCCTGTGACTCTGTGCGATCTGGGCAAATCAGAAACAGAAAGGAAGGATTTTTCTCATGCGTGTGCTCTTTTCCCTGCACCTTAGTGTGATCTCGGAAAATCAGAAACATTGAGAAAAATATTTAGTTCTTCGGCTAAAGGTAACTTTGAGCCGCAAGGTTCATTTTTGAAAATATCTAGTTTTTTGGCTAAAGCTAACTTCAAGCCATAAGGTTCGTTTTCTTTGCATGTCCGTGTTGGGTTTTGTGTTTTGTGTTTTGTAGGGAAAAAGAGCTTTCTCAAGGCAAGCACGCAAACCAAGGCCCCCCCCTCTCTCTCTCTCTCTCTCTCTCTCTCTCTCTCAAATTTTTTGTATAGAGCAATTGGTTCAAAGCTATTTTAAGAGAGTAGAGGTCTTGGGTTCAAATCTCCATTTTGTGGGGGCGGATTATTTCATTCCCGCACATTCGCGCACTTTGCCGGCAACTTCAACAAATTTTTTTCAAAAAGCCATAACTTCTTCATCCGGAAGCCTTTTTCAGAGCCGTTTTTTTTAAAACAGCCTAATTTTTCGAGATCTATCCATTGGAACACTTACTTTCAGCATCTTCAGCTTCATTTTTTTTTTAAAATGGAAATTCCATGCCAATTCATTCTTGACAGCACTAACTACTTCCAATGGATATCCTACATGGAAGATTTACTTAGAAGTAAAGGTCTCTACAGAATAGCCGCAGGCCAAGAGAAGAAACCAAAAGATGAAGACAAGGCTGCAAAATGGGAAAATAGACAAGATCAAGCACGTGGTTTGATAAGGATGTCTATTTCTCCTGATCTTAGATTCCATATTGCAGAACTTGAAACTCCTCATGAAGCATTGGAACAAATCACTAAAGTTTTTGGGATTAAAAATGAAATTAGAGCCCATCAACTTGAAAATGAGTTGCTTACATTGGATCCTAATAATTTTTCTTGCATTGAAGATTTCTTGTTTAAATTCAAGACCCTTAGATATCTCTTGGAAGGTGTTAAGGTTGAGAAAGAAGATAGTAACCTTATTTATTCCATCCTTACTAAGTTGGGACCAGCCTACTCTGTATTTGTTTCCACCTTCCATTCTACAAGGGAAGCTTTCATTTGTCAAGGAAAAGACTACAAGGCCCCTTCCTTTGACTCTTTTTGTGATTCTTTAATAAGAGAACAAGAAAAACTCTTACACCTTGGTCTTCTTAATCTTGGAAACTCTTCCAAGAAAGCATTAGCCGCCCAGCAGCAACCAAATTCAAAGAATCCTAAGAAGTCATATCCTAAAAAGAATGGTCCTAAACCAAACAAGGGTCCTAAGAAAACGCAGCCTCAAAATGAAAGATCATTTCAGCAAAATGATAAGACCAATAAAAACAAATGGAAGAAGACTGATAGACATTGTAACTTTTGTAATCGAGATGGCCACTTAGAATCTAAATGCTTTAAGAAGATGGAAGCCTTGGAAGCCGCAATGGAGAAACATAACATCCATGTGGAGCATTCTTCAACTTCATCTTCAGGAATGGCACTTTCTGCATGTCGCTGTCAATCATCTCAGTCTGGTTATGCATTAAATGTATCTTCTTCTTCTCATTCTCATGAGTGGCTCATTGATTCTGGAGCCTCTTATCACATGGCCAAAAACCAAGCCATGTTTTCTTCTTTAAAAGATTGTAACACCAAAAATATATATGTTGGTGATGATAGATCTCTTAATGTTGTAGGGACTGGAACTGTTCATCTAGACAATGGTCAGTTTAATGATGTATTATGTGTTCCAACCTTATCCTGCAACCTTCTATCTGTATATCAGATAACTCATTCAGGTGAAGGTAAAATTGTTGAATTTTCACCTCATGATGTTGTAATCAAGGATCTGAGAGATCCTAAACAGATTCTAGCTACTGGTATTGCTGATGATTCCACAAGGTTGTATAAGTTTCACAACTTTGGGTCATCAAATCTTCCCTCAGTATTTGTTGCTCATAATGATGAAGTGAGAAAACTTTGGCATGAGCGATTTGGCCACTTAAACTATCGCTCCCTTCAGCATCTATGTAAAGAAAATATGGTGACAGGTCTTCCTATGGTATCTTGCAGAGATGGTGTTTGTTCCGGATGTGTACTCGGAAAACATCATCGGGACAGTTTTGAAAAACGTGCCTCTTGGCACGCCTCAGCCCCTTTACAGCTTGTGCACAGTGATTTATGTGGTCCACTTCCTATTGCTTCATTCTCTCGCTGCAAGTATTTCTTAACTTTCATTGATGATTTCTCCAGACACACTTGGGTATACTTCTTAAAACTCAAGAGCGAAGTATTTAACACATTTTTGGCCTTCAAAGCCTTTGTTGAAAAACAATCTGGACATCAAATTCTTAAGCTAAGAACTGATAATGGTGGAGAATATGTTAAAAACACATTCATCAACTTTTGCACCGAAAATGGAATTCAAATGCAACATACTGTTCCATACACTCCACAACAAAATGGTGTAGCTAAAAGGAAAAATCGCACCTTAAAGGAAATGGCTAATTGTATGCTGCAATCTAAAGGACTCAGTCTTAGTTTTTGGGCCGAAGCAATTAATTGTGCAAATTATATAATCAATCGCACTCCTACTAAGGTTCTAAAGAATATCACTCCAGAAGAAGCTTGGAGTTCCATTAAACCAAATGTAAGTCACTTTCGTGTTTTTGAAAGTGAAGCATGGGCCCATATTCCAGATGAAAAGCATAAAGCTTTAGAACCTAAGAGTGAGAAATGTACTTTTGTTGGATATTCTGAAGATGTAAAAGGTTATAGACTTATTCCATTTAAGTCCAAAAATGTTATCATTAGAAGAGATGTAAAATTTGATGAAAATAAATCGGCCTGCGAGCCTAGTTCGACGGATGTGCCACCTCTTCCTATCTCTTCTACTTTTGAAAACATTTCTTCTTCAGATGATGAAAGTGAGGATGACAATCCTCCCCCACCTTCTCAGGATCCTCAACTTCCAAGATGGGTCCGTGCTACTCGGGATGCAGCAAGTGATCTTGCCGGTGATCCTACAGATCAGCGACATACACGTTCTCAGTTTGAAAGAGCCTCTTCTCTACTGGCTCAAGCTCCAGTAAATCATGATCCTGACACTTTTGCAGAAGCTTCAGGCCATCCACATTGGGAAGCAGCTATGAATGAAGAATATCATTCATTGTTGGCAAATGATACATGGGATCTTGTTCCTCTACCAAAGGGACGCAAACTTGTTAGATGTAAATGGGTTTACAGAACCAAGTATGGACCAGATGAGAAAGTTGATAAACATAAAGCTCGTCTTGTTGCTAAGGGCTTTTCACAGGTTGAAGGCATTGACTACACTGAAACCTTCTCCCCTGTTGCCAAAATGAACTCTATCCGCCTTGTTCTTTCCCTTGCTGCCTCTTTGTTATAGACATTTTTGTGCCTTACAGCCTCGAGCATGAAATGTCCATAATCTAAGGGATCCAAAGTCCCTAAACATGTTGTTCCTACCCCTAGAGGAACAAGGCCAACAAACCACAACAATTCACAGAAGTTCTCCACCTGAAAACACTCAAAAACAAGCCAATTCTGGATCATGTCAACTGCTCCACTGAGCATCTGCGCTGAATGTCAACTGCTCCACTGTCTACCTGCGTTGAATGTCAACTGCAACAAAGGCTACCTGCGCTGAGCGTAACTGGACAAGTGGCAGGCTCATTTCTCAATGTGTCAATGCTCAGGAAGCTTCCAAAATGACACTTGCATTAGGGAATTCGACTGGTGATGAGTAAGAGGTTCCAAATCTCCAAGTGGAAGCAAGAACCTCCAAGTGGACTCAAGAACTGAGAGAGGGAGAGGACACTAGTCAGATCTCAAGCTGACTCATCCTCTCTCCAAAACATCTATATATGGATCTCTCCTCCATGAGATCAAAAGGCTGGAATCTTGTTATTGCAAAGAATTGCTGTTGGTTTGAGGTTGGATCATTGGGTGCTTAATGCTTTGAAGGGAGCTGAAGAAGGAATTCCATTCTGCTGGGAAGGGATGTTGGATTGGAGCCCTATGGGTTGTATCTCTTCCTGAACCTTGTTATCAATCAATAAAGCTATCTTGGTTATTTCCTATATGCTGGTGTATTTTGTATGATTTGCATTAGTATATTTGATTTACTTCTAATCCTGAATCATTTATGAATATGTATATTTGCCTTTGTGTTGTGTCCTTCTCTTGTCGCAAGTAGCTGTTCTCTTGTCACAGGTAGCTGTTCTCTTGTGATCTTGTGGGAATCAAGTAGTCGTTCTCTTGAGCAAGCGAGGAGGCAAGTAGCTGTGGACACCCAAAGAGAAGAGGATCTAGATCGAGGGACAACCGGAAGACAACAGTAAGTCTACCAATCTCCCCTCTTTCACACTTCATAAAGGAAGAAACCGAAGTAGCTGTATCTGTTTGTTGCTAAGGTACTGTCACACCTTAGGTGGATAGGATCGTCCTGCATAGGCATTTTTCCCCACAACAAATTGGTGACTCCATTGGGGACAATTGTTTTAGTCATTTTATTTGTGTTTAGATCATTGTTTGCTTCATAGACTCAACAGCAACAATCGAACTGCTTCGCAAAGTAGACTGTTGCTGCCTTGATCCTTCACTGGGTTTTTGTCTATGATCTGAACAATGGACTCACAAATGACTTGATGATCCTTTGTGATAGTCTTTAGTACCCTCTCAAAGCATCCCTTTGTTTATACCTTGCTTGTGTTTCTGATTTGGCCTGAAATAGTTGATTTTTGAGCATTTTATGACCCGGAACCCAAGAGAAACGAGAGTTTCTCTTTCAGCGCAGACACTGTGAAGGCAGTCTGCATTTCAACGCAGGTTCCGTGAAGGCTACCTGTGCTGAATGTCAAACTGACAGTGTTAGACTTGCGCTGAACCAGTGTGGCCTTGTGCAGCTGGGGTTCTCTGCTGTCTTTTGCCCTGTTTTGATCTCTGTTTTTGCAGCCTTTAACCAGCATAGGTACCAGTCTGATAACCCCTTTTCTTTGCTTGAATTCCGCCTCATTTTGTACAAAAAGACTGTAAATGTTTTTATGTGTTTGTGGCGTCATTTACAGTTTTCCTTTGCATGAGTGAAGTAATCTTCCTGTAGCCCTTGATTCAGATCTGATTGATTGTGATCTTAGGAGAGAGTTCATTGGCTGTTTACAGTTGGTTATCATTTGCTTTTGCTTATTGGTTTGAATTTGTCACTTTTAAGTGTCGAAACAAGTATTCATTTCGAAAATCACAAAGTGATTGTAATCTCTTCTACCCTTGCTGATTTTGGAAAAAGTAAACTTGTTTGTATCTGTCATTTAAGAGAAAATTCAAAGTTGTACAAAAAGCTTTCTTTGTAGGCATTTATACTAAGAAAGCGGAAAACAAACACCTGCATTGTGCATTTGTATTTTGATAAGTTTGCATGCTTGATTTAGAAAGAGTGCATTAGAGTGTGCTGATTGCTCTTTGAGAAAAGATAGTCGCTCTCTTTTCCCTTAGTAGCTAGGATTTTCAAAGTTGAAAATATTATAAAGCTTGCTTATCATCTTAGACTGCGTTTAGGAATTGTACCATACATCTCGTGGTGATCCTGAAAGACAAACTTTAAAAAGATCAACTTAAAATAAACTGAATGAACCTAACAACGCTTTGCAACATAACGCACAACATAGAGGTCTAGGCTAGAGACGTGTTCCAGCGTCGTTAAGCCTAGTGACTGTCGATCTCGTAGAAGGTGGGTGATTCCTCTTGAGGGACGATAGCGCTAGTACGGATTGTGCTCCCACGTACCGTCACGTATATATTGGGAGACCCCTATAGGCATATATCCTTTATCCTTAGGAAGCCGTGTCGGCCGCCCTACTAATCGCAATGCAGTGAACACAACATTCACGAAGATCGACCGCCCATACCGTAAAAAGTATTCTGCGGTTTTGCGAAAAGTTTGGCACACCCTCTGCCTAGATCTCCAGAGTAGTTTCTTTTGGCCTTTTTCAGACTCTATAACAGAAAAAGTCCATCCGAGCATTTGTCACTTCGGGCTCGTTAAAACATTGAAGGAGACTAGAGTCATCTTTAGCTTTTTCTCGACTCTTTAAAATTGAGAAAGTAAGTTGTGTCTAAAGCATCGTTAACAATTTATTTTAAACGGAACAATCACCCATTATTCCCGCTTTGATCTTTAGGTTGAAAAGATGGAGCACACCAACCAAGGAATTCCCCTTGGTGGAAATCCTAGTCCCTTCTCCTCTTGGGGAGATGTTGGTGCGCCCCACATGGCCACATTGTCGCTTCCAGGACTGACAATTGGCCTACCAGTTTGGCTCTTTTCAACCAATGTCGTTCAGAATACCACCATTCCTGAACAATCAAGTCAACAGTTAGATCAGACTAGAGTTTCCCACCAGCCTTCCACTTCATCTTCCTCTCCTCCTTCCTCTTCGCTTGACGGAACTGGTCGAACAAAGAACCGGGTTCCTAAGGAGAAGAAGGAGAAGAAGAAGAAAGAAAAGAAGTAGAAGGAGCCTAAGGCGACTGGGGGAAAACAAGTGTCATCTAACAAAAATCCACACACAGCACTCGTAAGGCCTAAATCGCCATGCGTCATATGCAAGGGAGACCACTTCCATAGAGATTGTCCATGTATCCCCCGGATACTAAGAGACTGGTCCCCCCGTTTGCACAATTCGGTAGCATCGACCTCTGATAGCCATGTCGACTGCTCACCGTCGACTAGTGGGAGTGAAGCCCCAGGACAGAGAGGGAAAGCTAAATTTCCCTGCAGACTGTGTGAAGGTGATCACGCCATCCACCGTTGTCCCTTCTTAGACGAGGCAAAAAGAGTTCTGGAAGATCGCCCGATTTTACGAGCGCATCTTCCTCCTGGATATCAAAGACTCCTGTCGAGTCCCTCGCTAGTTGAGAATCTGGTCGACCCGCCCAGGTGGTCAGCCGAAGCACCTATCATTGAAGATGAACCATCTGAATCCATACCAGACGAAAGTCTAAAGGTTGAAACGGCAGTTGACCCGGTTTTGCCTTCAGAGGCTCTCTCTTCGAATGACACCATCATAGAGGAGAATAAAGACGACACCGTCCAAGTTCTCTTCATCAACACTGACTCTGATGATCAAGGGGGAAATGCCACCATTCCTTTATCGCGGGAAGGAATTTCATCATAGCGATATCCGGCCGTTTACTCGGTCCCACCACCAAGCAACCTGGTTGTGTCCTTTGACTGGAACCAACTAGGCAGACCCCGCTTGCCAGCTAGCATACCATTCAGAATTATTGTCCAAATATACAGAATGGTAATGGCTGGTACAATTATTGATGAAGGGGCATCTGTGAGTATCCTTTCCTCTATTGCTTGGAAAGCGCTTGGTTCACCAGCGCTTTTGCCTGAAATGAGAAATCTATCAGGCTTTGATAAGGGAACCAGTCGCCCTTTAGGGATCCTCCCCAATGTGCCAATAACATTGAAAGGGAAGACCGTTCAAATGAACGTGATGGTCATTCAAGGACCCTTGGATTATAACCTACTCCTTGGATGAGACTATATATATTGCATGGGAGCCATCGTCTCATCACTCTTTAGAGTAATGTGTTTTCCGCATGAAGGAAGAATGGTCAAGCTCGTGGACCAACTTTCATTCCCCGGATCACGCATCGCAAATAGTCATATACCATCCCTAAATGGTCTGTTCACGAAAGAAGTGTCTCAACCCACGGTCCATCCTCCTGATGAGCGCGAATAATCCAAGAGGATATGACTGGAACCCAGGGGGCATGCGTCCTGGTCTGCTTCAGTAGAGAACTTTGGGTATAGGGTAGGTTTCCGCGGGAGAATATGACTAGTCCGTACCCCATCCGTAGAGGAAGAGGGGTTGTTCTGGAATAAGATTCTTTTGTCAAAGTTATGTGAGGCGGCGGGATTGCGTCGCTCACCTTTGTCTATTTTGGTAGACATTGCCGAGGAAGTGTTTTGTTTGAAAGATTAACGAGACAATCTTTGGGTAACCTGAAAGAGGTAAGCCTCTCTCGTTAAAACAAATGTTTTGATGGAAAAGAAGTAGAGGTAACCTTGAAATTTTGTCTTATGCCTGGGGGCATGCGAACCTTTTGGAGTGTAAGCAAGGGGCGACTATTTATTTTTTAAATTTTTAGGACCTCTAACCCTTTAAACTCGTAGGATTAGTCGTTTCTGAACTTGCTTAAAGAAAGGATGCGGAGCAAAGCGTGGTGAGATGAAGCTCCATAAAAAATAGCGATCTCCAATGAGACACTCTTATCATATGACTGGTATAATCGAGTAGTTTTAACGCGGAATTTATGCTCGTTAAAAAATAGAAAAGCGATAACAAGCAGTTTTAGCATAAAGTTCATGCTCGTTAAAAAATAAACGCAAGATCCGAGCAGTTTTAGCACATAGTTCATGCTCGTTAAAAAATAAACATAAGATTGAGCAGTGTTTTGGCACATTCAAGCTCGTTAAAAAATGAACCCATCCCGGTAAATAACCATTGAGTATGTAACCTGATCAACCATAAAAGCCTTGGTCGTGTTTGCACCGTCACCTCCACTTTTCAGTTGGCCGATCGTTCACCTCCATATGATTGTTTACCCATTTTGAGGAACAGCTGCGAAGAGTGATTTCACCTAGCCATCCTTGTGACACTGCCGTGATTGGAAAATTCCAACCTGTACCTGGAATCAGTTGCTAACCCTGTTCATCACTCGTTCCTCAAAAGACGAGTCTTCTTTAAGCTCTTTTCAACTGACTCGTAAAACATGAAAAGATTGCCGAGTTTTGGCCTTCCAGCTCGTTAAACGACCGGAAGTGCTATCCCTCCTCTAGATTTTAATCTTTTTGGACCTGAGGGATTATTGCACAAAAAGATCGAGCGCTTGTCTTGTTCGGCTCGTTAAAACTATCGAAGATTCATCCCTTCTGTATTGTTTTATACTTTTTCGGACTTAAGGGATTAGATGATGAAAAAGGAATTTTGGAGTTAACTTTATGTACCTTTTCAGACTCTCTAAAAATGAAAAGGACCGAGTTATCCTTGTCGTTAGACTCGTTAAAATCACTAAATAGCGACAAACTTGTCTTTAGACGAGAACGAGTTTCACTATCGCTAGGCTCGTTAAAACATAGCGATAGGCTTGCCCGAAGGGCAGGTTATAGAACAAGCATATGTTATCCTCCTCAAGCTTTACAAAAATAAAGAGGTACTGGTCAGCAATGACTGGGGAAAAATTGGGAAAAATCAAGAAAACTTTGATGGTAGCAGGTCGCTCTTGAACATGACACTTTTCCTCCGTACCACAAAACGGGTTGGGTTGTTTCATTCACCGGTCACATCACCATGGTCTCGCCATACCATCCATACTTGGGGTAATGCTACCAATCCATCGCATCAGTGTCGCCATATGTTCAAGAGAAGTCGTTCAGAAAGAGTCAACCGGGTCCCATCCACTGCCATACATTATCCTTCATCCATTCATGACCGCCACCCTGAATCATATGTCACAGATCGTTTTCACCTCCATTAAAATCATTAGCTCCGTTCCGTGTCACTGATGTGGAATTCATTAAGGCCCTCCTTTGATGGATCGCTTCTTGTCGACATTAGCTCATTATCCAAGAAGTTGATCTAGGAACAACCCTTTCAGTACTTTGAAGCTTGCATGCCTCAATGACAAGTTTCTCACTTCCGGCGACAGGTATACATCAATGACCTTCGACCAGAAGATTTTGCGTGGTGTTCGACGCCAAGTCCTTTATTCACACCACGTGAATTGTACTGCAGTACCTTGAGGGTCATTATCATTATCGGTGATTCCTCTCGCGCTTGTTAACGGTTTACATCATTGACCGGTAATCAAGCGATATCTTTCCATGTTCGACTTCAGCGCAATTCTCACATGGATCGACTTGTACTTAGAGTGAAGATCGAACGAGTTTGAAGACCCTGGATCTAGTTTCATCCATCCGGGCTGCGATATATATTCAGGAAAAATAAAGACATTTGACATGTACATCATAGCAGCAGATGATCATCCTACTTAAAGGATGATAATTTCGCCAAAATTATCAGTCTACCATCAAACGATCGTCTGTTCTACGTACAAAAATGAATTTATAAAGCTGAGCATGGGAATGCCCGCCTCAGCTAGATCATGAAAGCAGTATGAATCATAATGTATTGTATTGTATCTTATTATAGGTCTCCTCCCAGCAAATGGATGAACTTCGGACCCTCCTGGATAAACCATTTCACCCGATAAACGGCCTCATACTTTAGGGGGCAACTGTTATAGAAATTTTTGTGACTTACAGCCTCGAGCATGAAATGTCCATAATCTAAGGGATCCAAAGTCCCTAAACATGTTGTTCCTACCCCTAGAGGAACAAGGCCAACAAACCACAGCAATTCACAGAAGTTCTCCACCTGAAAACACTCAAAAACAAGCCAATTCTGGATCATGTCAACTGCTCCACTGAGCATCTGCGCTGAATGTCAACTGCTCCACTGTCTACCTGCGTTGAATGTCAACTGCAACAAAGGCTACCTGCGCTGAGCGTAACTGGACAAGTGGCAGGCTCATTTCTCAATGTGTCAATGCTCAAGAAGCTTCCAAAATGACACTTGCATCAAGGAATTCGACTGGTGATGAGTAAGAGGTTCCAAATCTCCAAGTGGAAGCAAGAACCTCCAAGTGGACTCAAGAACTGAGAGAGGGAGAGGACACTAGTCAGATCTCAAGCTGACTCATCCTCTCTCCAAAACATCTATATATGGATCTCTCCTCCATGAGATCAAAAGGCTGGAATCTTGTTATTGCAAAGAATTGCTGTTGGTTTGAGGTTGGATCATTGGGTGCTTAATGCTTTGAAGGGAGCTGAAGAAGGAATTCCATTCTGCTGGGAAGGGATGCTGGATTGGAGCCCTATGGGTTGTATCTCTTCCTGAACCTTGTTATCAATCAATAAAGCTATCTTGGTTCTTTCCTATATGCTGGTGTATTTTGTATGATTTGCATTAGTATATTTGATTTACTTCTAATCCTGAATCATTTATGAATATGTATATTTGCCTTTGTGTTGTGTCCTTCTCTTGTCGCAAGTAGTTGTTCTCTTGTCACAGGTAGCTGTTCTCTTGTGATCTCATGGGAATCAAGTAGCTGTTCTCTTGAGCAAGTGAGGAGGCAAGTAGCTGTGGACACCCAAAGAGAAGAGGATCTAGATCGAGGGACAACCAGAAGACAACGGTAAGTCTACCAATCTCCCCTCTTTCACATTTCATAAAGGAAGAAACTGAAGTAGCTGTATCTGTTTGTTGCTAAGGTACTGTCACACCTTAGGTGGATAGGATCGTCCTGCATAGGCATTTTTCCCCACAACACTCTTTAAAATGGGAAGTCCATCAGATGGATGTTAAATCTGCCTTCTTGCATGGGGACTTGCATGAAGAAATCTATATGTAACAACCCATTGGCTTCATCCAAACAGACTCCAGCCTTGTATGTCGACTTAAGAAATCTCTTTATGGTCTCAAGCAAGCTCCTCGGGCTTGGTATGCCAAAATGGATAGCTTTCTTTTAGAATCTGGATTTTCTAGGTGTTATTCTGACAATACTGACTACACCAAGAAAGTGGGCAACTCTCTTATCATCCTTGTTCTTTATGTTGATGATCTTATTCTTACTGGTAGTGATCCCAACCTTATAAACCATGTGAATTCCAGCCTTAAAAAGAAATTTGAAATGACAGACTTAGGACACTTACACTATTTTCTCGGTCTTCAAGTCTTGCAATCCAAGGAGGGTATTTCCCTTTCCCAGTCCAAGTATGCTTGTGATATTCTTCGTCATTTTCACATGGAAGACTGTAAGCCAACCCCTTCTCCCTTTCAGTCTGGAGTCAAACTTTCAGTCTCTTGTTCTTCTCCTGAAGTTGATGCTACCTTATACCGTCAACTTGTAGGAAAACTCTTGTATTTAACCCATACTCGTCCTGACCTTTCCTTTGCTGTTGGCCTTGTTGCTCGTTTTATGCAAAACCCCCGTGAAAGTCATTGGAAAGCAGCCAAAAGAATACTTCGTTATGTTTGAGGTACAGTACAGTTTGGGATTCATTACAGTGCCGAAGCAGCTCCTCTATTAGTTGGTTTCAGTGATTCTGATTGGGCTAGTGACCCTGATGATCGGAAGTCTACTGCCGGTTATGTCTTCACTCTTGGTTCAGGACCTATTACATGGGCTTGTAAGAAACATGTTGCCATTTCTCTTTCGTCAACAGAAGCAGAGTATCGTGGTGCCGTGGAAGCTAGTAAGGAAGCCTTGTGGCTTCGTCAGATCCTATCAGAGTTTGGCTTTGAGCAGCAGCATCCAACCACACTTTGGTGTGACAATCAAAGTGCCATTTAGCTATGCAAAGATCCAGTCCAGCATCAGCGCAGCAAACACATTGAACTACACATGCACTTCATCAGAAAGCTCATTCATGACCATGTTCTTGAAGTGCAATATTGTTCAACAGATGATCAGCTTGCAGACATCTTCACAAAGGCTCTCACAGAGGCGAAGTTCACTAAACTTCGATATATGCTTGGAGTTCAGGAAATTGTCACTAAGGGGGATAGGCTCTAGTGCCTCCTTCCTTTTCCTACTGTGTCATATTTGTAAATCCTTCAATCCTATCCCAAGTTGTTCTTAAGGGGGGATGTTAGGATATTCCGACACATAGGAAATAGTTAAGTTCAACTTGGTCTAGTATAGAGTTAGGTATAGAGTTAGGTAAAGTGTGTTTCTTTACCGTTGTACATTTTGTAACTTACAATCCGACGGTCACGATATGTAGTGATCCGACGGTTCACTCTCTCCTCGGTATTACCGACACTTGATCCGTGGCTTGACACTCGATTGGTCCATGAGTTCTATTTAAAGCGCATGGAGGGTCATTGTTCGGGTAATCCGTGCATGAGAGAAAGATTATGTAAATTTTCATTCTTTGATTAATAAATTGCCTGAAGTGGCCATGTTGGCTCAGGCCGTGGACTGTTTCCCTCTTTGAGGGTTTTAACCACGTCAAAAATACTGGTGTATTGATTTGAGATCTAGTTGTGAGCGGTGTCCTTTTGGTGTTCTTTCTGAGGAACTTACCCTGTAAATTCCTACACTATTGTTATATGCTACTGGTTCATTTTCCCCCTCTAGCTCCGTTACTATGTATTTCTGATGTAGTTCTCGTTCAGCTTTTATTTGATTTGTTTTACCATTGTAGGGCAGCCACATGTGCGACCAGTCAGTTGCAAAGTATCCATGAAGTTTTTCTGACCAATCCCTGCTAAGAATTAAGCCATAAAATTCCGGAATATCAGCAACTAAAATGTCAATAACTTGACATAACTTCGCGTTGGATGACAGACTTATGGTTACTTGATTTAGTTCGCCAATCACTTCGAATTGAGATCGATCTAGCTAAACTATGCACACAACATATTTCTGTGGTTGAACGTTTAATTTGGCACATATGGACTTTGGTAAAATATTCGATGAAGCACCAGAATCCACTAAACAATTATGCACATTTTTATTGAAAATTTCATAAGTAAGGAGAAACAGGGGAGTATGAGATCTCGATCTTCCTCCAATCAAAGCGATGTCATTTGGATCAATCTTATTGGTCGCATTAGTTGTAGGTCTTCCCATATTATGGGAAGGTTGAGAAAGTACAGTGGCAGGCAAAGGTGCCACTGGCACAGCATGTAATTCTTTCAACATTATCTTTTTTTGATGCTTTAACTTGCTCAATTCATAAAGATTGATGTTGGCCCTAGTCTTTTTCATATCTTCTATAATATTGTACTCCATTTCATCCCAAACGATCAACGTTTTAGATGGAGTTTATGAATCTATTTGGACTGGGCTGGTTTGAGTTGCTTTAGATGTCATTTTCTTTGTTGCGACTTTATCCTTAATTGCAGAGCTTGTGCTCTTTGGCTTAGGGATAGTTTGGGGAGGATCAAGCTGATTTCTACTTCGTGTGCTAACTGGGAATACTTCTTGATATTCTTCTTGTGGGAGGATGAAATCCCACATTTCTTGTAACTCTACAACTTCTTCTTCATCGGTTTGCCCTTCAGTGGCAATTTCCTTTTCCTCTTCTTTGGATTTAGCATTTGTAATAGCATTGGGTGGCTTTGAATCCGTTGAAGGGCCTCTTTTAAAAGCTCTGTAGGGCTTTTTTAAAGAAGTTTCCACTACTTGCTTCTTGATTTCAACCATTTCATTAGACATGGTCTTCAGAACTTTTTGCAATCCCTCCAAATTGAATGGATCTTTCGCTTGTTTCTTCTTGGAATCTTCTTTGAAGGTGACTTTCTTGGATTTCCGTTCCTCTATCGCGGATTTCTTCTCTAGGGTTATTATATGTTTCTCTATTGCTATTGCTTCTTTCATATTTTCGGCTAAGGTTGTTTTATTAGCCCTGTCCACGAAGATTGCTATGTTTGATGGTAAAGCAGTGATATACCATTCACTTCGTACTTCTTCGCTAGGCTGGGAAGCAGTAGGAATTTTGTTTAGGATTTTATTGAAACGTAAATTGAAATCTTTGATAGGCTCTCTTGACTTGGCCCTAAGGTTAGATAGGTCGTTGATTAGCGTTGCCATAGACCTGTCATCACCAAACTTGGTCAGGAATTGCTCTTGGAAGATGTCCCAACTAGTGATAGATCCAGAGGGTAATGAGAAATACCATGATCCGGCTGTTCCTTGCAGAGTATAAGGAAAAAGTCGAACAACAACATCTTCATTAGTAACCCCATTGAGATTAATGGATAGCATAAAGTTGTTTATATGCTCTTTTGCTAGCATGCCTGCCTCGGGATTAAACTTAGGCAGCCATTTCTCAGGATGGGCCGATATTTGACTCAAGGGTGCAGGCATTAAGACTGCCCCAGGGTTATTCCATGGAGTTTGGGCCATTGCTGAACTACTAACAGAGGAAAGTGCAGAAGATGATCCCTGCGGTTGGGAGGATGAGGATATTATGATTACAGATGATTGAGGAGGAGTCGTGGGGGTTCCAGTGGGCGGATGGACAATGATCTGAAGTGGAGGAGTAGATGGTTGACTTTGCAATGAAGAGGTTGAGATGGATGATGATGATGAAAGAGTCTTGCTATCGGACTCTTTAGGTGATTTCCTTGCTCTTTTCCTTTTGGGAAGAGGTAATTCGGTTGGTTGAATGCCAAACTTTTCACTCTTTAATCTGCTCAGGGAATGAGAAGGGTTATATTGCAAAGTCACGCTGCCTTGAGATTTATCAGATCTTTGAGGAGAAATAGAAAATCGCTGAAGTTTGTGAATCAGAGATTCGACTTCAGGAGGTTCAATAGTAGATTGTTCTGAAATGTCAGGGTTTGTAGCAGCGATTGATGCTCCATTGACTTCTAACTCTGGATTTAAGTGTAATGGAGAAGTCGGGGAGATGGTGAGGGCGATTTACTCTCAGAATGGTGTTTAGATTTAGATTTACTTGCCATTCATAGTTCAGGCCCTCCTTCTAGTGCAAAATATGTTGAAGCCCCAAAAATCGAGTCTACAACAAGGGGGATACCTGCCTGTTCTAGACCTTGGTTGGCAGCTCCTTATCCGTTTGGTATAGCAGGTCCGACTGGGGATATGGGACCAATTTCCCAATTTATGAGTGTGTGTGTGTAGAATTTTATGTTCCTAATCTAACAGTTCCTAATTAAGATATTCTAATTCTAAATTTAATCTAATGCTATGCTATTGTATTCTAATAAGCAGCAACATCTAAGTCTATACTAACCCGGGGTGTAATTCTTCTACTATGCGATCTAAAAAGATTTCAAATAACAACTGGTAATAAAGATCATTCAGCTATTATGAGAAAAGAAATCAATAAGGATGAACCACTTCGTATAAAAAGTTAGACGAAACAGTTGTGAAAAACATATCGCATCATGAGCTATTCATACATTAAGCATAAATAAATAGCTATCACCATACAAAAGTGCCCAATGATAACTCAGGCATTCATGCAGTAATACATAAACAACTAAAAATTGTATATCACTTTAACACATAAGCAGAAATGGTTAAGAGATAAAAGTACCATTTATAACTATTCCTACTCATGAGCTTCAAGCGACAATGATTTATCTCCTCTTGATCTAACATCCACTAAGAATGCAGAAGTGCAACATCAGTAGCAGATATTAAATTCAAACATCAACAAATCCTGTTCCATTCATTCATAAAAACCTCCTCGGAGGGTGCAAAAGTGCATGTTCTGAGGACACGTTTTTGACAAATTTCTGGACCCTTCTCTAAATGCATGAGAAGGGTTTAAATACTACTATCTAAATATAAAAATAACTTATTTACAAAAATTTCAGGATGTGGTTTAAATGACCATCCTTTTTCTAGGCAAAAATAAAGTAAAACTATTTCTAAAATTAAATCTATCATCTAACTATTTCTGCATTTGCTCCTTAACGTCGCAAGCATTCAATATTTGCTTGAGTAGAGTCGGCTGACTGTCTTTCGCTTTTAGTTGAGCTAAGAAAACAGAATTGGCAAGAGTTGGCACCATCTTCTCAGCAAAATCGGTGATATACTTGAGAGTCATCCACTGACTATGTGGCTTTACCGTGTATGCCCAGTAATAATCCCAGTTCAACTTGGTTAACCCTTGGATTGCTTCTGCCTTTTCTTTAGCTTTCTGTTTCCAGTTTGTTTTTATCATTGCTTTCTTGCAATTTTCGGGGCTTGCAGGTGGCTGAGCAATTAGAAGCTTTCCTTCTCGAGCAAGTTTTCTTAGCGATGCACGATTAGCTCTCGCGCATCGGAAACTGCCTCTGTTTCTTTGATCCGGGCTTCTCTAATGCGTTTTTCGCCTTTTGCGCCTCTTTCTCTTATCGGGTATAAAGCTCAAAATTTTTAAAAATAATGATTTCATGAGCTCTTGACCCTGAGCATTAAACTGTGTGTTTCTGATATCAGCATCGTTTAGTACCCATTTAACCATGGTTGTATATGAGAGATCTGTAATGGATGGCTCAGTAGAATTCTGTGAACCTGCGGCTCTCTTGCATGCGGTCTCCGTGTATAAGGGCGCCATTTCTCTATCTTTTGACATTTGAGTCCTGCCCTTTCTTCCTCATAGTTTCCTGCATACCGCCTTGTATAACCTTTTGTTCTTCGTTCCTGCAGTTCACAAATGAGGTGAAAGTAATGATAAAAATAATGACAGGAAAGCTTTAAATGCCAAGGATATGCAAAAACATGCCACCTTACGTGAACTGGCTCTTTGAAAAACACAAAACCATATTTTATTAACAACTGGCATGTAACTCATTAATTATCATTAAAGCGCGTAACCGGTTCTTGGTTTATGGAAAAAGATTTTTGAATAATGAGCTAGAAACAACTGCGATGGAGAGATTTTGCAATTTGGTTTGCAATATCGTAGATCGCTGCATCGCATTACCGCAATATCATCGTGTTGTTCTATCGTAAGGTTGCTTGATTGCAATATCGCAATATCGCAAGATCGCAAGATCGCAATATCGTCTAATCGTTACTGTTGATGTGTTTTACGTGAATTGCGATTTGCGATATGCGATATCACATATTGGTGATTTTAAGCTTTATAATGTGAGTGCTCATTAATGCATGTGATGCGATGGAGTTTCGCGTCACAATCTCGCATTTTTTATCATTTTGGCTCATAAGAAGGTACCCTCTCATTCTTTGCGCGATGCGATATCTCTTTAAGGAGTAACTTTACTTTCTTTATCATGAAACTTAAGCTTTTTAGATTTTTCAAAAGTATTTTCCTAAGTCCATGATGGTAAGCTTTATCCAAAAGGAAATATAAGCAGTAATTAATTTTTTTTAATTTTTTGACTAAGGGTCCCCACTTATATAGTTTTATTGCTAATATTAAATAAGGAGGGGGGTTGTTGGAGGCCACAACACAAAGGCACAAGGTCGACTTCACCTGAGACAGAAGAAGAGATGGACGAGTAGACAGAGCAGCACGATGCAGACCCACAGGTGACGTCTACCCACATCAAGCGTCCAGGGGAGAAGGAGAAAGGAGGGTCCAGGAAGAAATCCAAGGCCACTAAAACATCACTCAACATAATCACCCTCACAGAGGGCGACTTTCACGACATCGATGACACGGTGCAGGATGTCACTGCGGAGGCCCTACAATAGTTTGAGCAGAAGCAATAACTAGTATTGGGGGCTATCCAGACAGGTCTGCAGGAGCTACAAACCCACACGTCACAGGCTGGCACGGTGTCCACCAACCTTGCTATTGGCGATTTAGAAGCTACTGAAATGCTGCACGCGAAGGCCTACAGCACGATAATACTACCTGATGGAGCACTGATTACGGAGAATGAAGCTGACAGGCCCACTTTCAACGCCCTCAAAGGAGTAGGGTTGAATATGGTAGTGCTCCATGGTGAAGTACTCCTCCTTTTGCAGGATGGAGTGATTGTGGAGCTGAGGGCCTGTGAGCACCGCACCCTCCAGGTGATTAGTGAGCAGAGGATTAACAATGAGAAGATGGCACTATAGGGAGACTCTTCCATCACTGCTATGACTGAGGTGACCAACCATAACAAGCGTATAATGTAGGTCGTTGAAGAGGCATGCCGAATGGTCCTAGAGTTGGCCATTCCTGAGGAAGAACCAATAGAGGTGTGCATCTGCAAGCTAGCTACAGGGGTGCGTGACGCTCGTACAAAAATGGAGAGGGTTTAGTTAGAGTTGAACCTATAGATCACCAAGCTACAATTGAAGGCCTAACCTTCAACCCTGCCAAAAGTAAAGGAGTAGCAGGCGATCGCTGTCACAGAAGAAATAGCGGCGGTTGACAGTGCAGTAGTAGACTGCACACAACATTTTGAACAGTCGTTCGAGGTCCTGATCAGCTTACAGGAAGACCCCAATGTACAATGGCCAGAGATAGAAGCGTGCGAGCTACAATAGTTATATGATGAGGTCAAAGGCATAGCGTGAATCATCGCGCTCACCCAGAGACTGGCAAAGCTTCAGGAGGCCAAGCAGCTAAAAGAACAGGGGGATGCAACACTGCACAAGGAAGCAATGCTGAAGGCATGACTGAAGCCCTGGCTAGATGAAGCTTACATGATCATAGCCTCTATTGAAGGAAAACTTGTGACTCTACAAGCAACTTAGAAAAAGGTTCAGGTCGGTTGTTCAGGAGCAGTGACTGAGCAGATGGTTGAAGACATGAAGCATGCAGCCACACAGTGCACTGCAGAGGTTGCGGTCATACGGGTTGAGCTGGGAGGTCTACGTGCTAAGATCTCTGCACCTGCTAAGTGACTCGAGGGCAAGTCACGATGTTTATGTTGGGGGCCTTTTGGGAACAGGATCCCCCAAGGACATTTTTGGGGTTAAAATCCCATGTTTTGGGTCGAATTTTGTAATAAAGTTGCAAAGTCTCCACATTTTGTGGTTGTAGAGCGCGAAGATGTCATGAGTCATAAAGGGTCATCTGCCCTTATGTTCTAAAATCTAAATTCGGCTGTAAAGATCTACCCATGGTCTATGGACCATGGGATTGTATAAAAAAGAGATAATTAGGTAAGCTCTAAGAAGATACAGGTTGTAAAAGAAGTCTTGAGCAATAAGGAGGGAAGTCTAAGTTTCGGGTCTTAGTGTAGGTAGAAGCTCTGTAGCTGAGTGCATAGAGGCCTAGGGTAGAAGTCGGCAACTGAGTGGGTGGATGCCTATAGTTGTGTGCGTAGGGTGGATAGAGTCTGGAATCATCTAAAGATATCAATAAAGAGAAGCATTCTGCAAATTTTGTGTCTTTGTTTCCTGTTAATGCATCTTGTCATATTATGTATGAATTTCATTTATAATGCTTATGTGATGCATGAATGTATGTAATTAAGTTGAATAATTGAGCGTAAATAAGGATATCCATTTATGCGGCACTAACTATGATTGTCTAATAAGATAAGTAAGACACTTAAGCTAGTTTAGGAATCTGCACGATGCGCTACCCTAGCGGCACGAAAGTACCTAAACTATAGGTTAGGGCTACCCGAGGGTCAATCATACCTCTTCGGAGAGGTACTGAATGGCGGAATAAACAACTAGTCTGATAGAGACCTAGAACTTAAGTGACCTATGCGAAAGTAGGAATAGAAGGAATAAATTGACATCATGACCATCTCAGGGTGCAGAAATTTGGTTCCAACATCCCCCCATACTGCTTTGGGTTAGACTTCAGCCCGTGCTTCATGGGCTGACATTGAAAGGGCCTGTAGTCTAGGGATTTGTTTGGCTAACTAACATTGAACCTGGGTCAGGCCCCACCAAGCCAACACAAAGTGACAAGAATTTTGATCTGGTCCTAGTTTGAGAGCAATTTGACCACTTTTAATTTTGAGCTATTTTGAGTCCTCTTGGACTTCTGAGTGTGTCTAGAGCCACCTGGATCATTCCTCTGCAGTGAGGAGCTTATGGTCTTCCAAAAGCATGAAAAGAATCTGCAACTGTAGTGTACATTGTCTACACCATAAGTGTCCTGACAGGCCACCTTTACTTCTCCTTCAACTTTTTTCTTCGGAGCCATAAGTGATGAGCCGACACCTGCATCCTCTACAAACCTATAGTACAATATTCTATAAATTACATGCTTAATTACATTACCAATAATTACCCACACTTCCCATACTTTTCATGAGTTTATAACACATACTCTGTGGTCACGTTTACATCAGAATGGAAACAATACCCCAACTATCAATACAAGGCCAAAACATCATTGTTGCTTCAGCAAGGGATGGAAAGCACATCATCACTTTTACAATGCAAACAACAACAAATGATTTACAAAAATATGGCCATGACAAGCTAACACATCTATAAAAACCATCTCTCACTTATCAAAGTGAATGAGTTATCTCCCTATGGAGGTTTCGCTTGTTGTGCAACTTTTTCAACTGGTTCATGCATGGGCGTTTTATCCTTAAGACGTTGCTGTGGATGGAGCCTCCAACATGTGGTTCTTTGATGAACACCTTTGTTACAATGTCTGCAAAAAGTCTTCTTCCTCCAAACTTGCTTAACCTGCTTCTTCCCCTGCTCTGGAGAAGGCCTTTCACACCTCATCCTCTTTCACGTTTCCATTCTCTTCCAGCACTCAGCAAACACATGGTTATGTAAACCAAAAAAACCACAAGTTTTTCGATGCCATGATTTATGTTCATCATTAAGAACATGATTGTAATCAAAATGAACTCTAGAATATTGAAACTTGTTATACCTCTCTCGATTGTCTCTAGTGCGATTATGCCAATGTGAGCTTGCCTCAGCTCTTCCCTTGCAATGTGCACTGCCATGGGATGACGGTGATGTGCTCCAATTATTCTCTTTCCTTGATGGTTTCAACAATGTCTCAAAAGCTTCTGACATCTTTGAGAATTCTCCTTCAGTGTACCCCAACTTGGTAAGGAGTCTCATGCCAATTCCTGTAATCAGTACCTCCACATTTCCAACAGAAATAACATAATGTGAAGATGAAATTGAAGAAAAATCAACATTGTTTACCTAAATTTTTAATTCTGGAACAAGTGATGATGGCTTCTTTAAGCCTTCGTTGCGCTTCAAATTCTCAAAGGCCTCTTATGTGGCTCATAACTAAAGTTGTAGTCTCTTCTTCTCCTATTTCTCTTCTTGTAGAAGCCTCTTCAATTCAACATTATGTTCTTGAAGGCTCTGGTTGATCTCATCATTTGAATGTTGAGAAGATGTTGAAGGCTCACTGGAAGGTGTGGATGGAGCATCGTTCTCTGCTCTTTCTTTCTCCTCTTCCTCTATTCTCTTCTCATAAGCTTCATACATTATGTCCACCATTTTGGACATCCTTAGCAAGGCCTCGTACATTTCTTTGTCATCCTCCATTGTTGCACATTTAGTCATTCACGCTCACAATTAACATCAGTGTGAAGACCACTATGATAACAAACTTGATTTGGGTTCCTTTACCTTCCACAATTATCCAAGATATTTTACTTCTGTGATGTTAATAGAGTTGCATTTAAAAGATCGTAAAAGAACCACATGTGCATTCTTAAACAAGAGGAAACATGACAAGTATCAACAAATCAAGAACATGATACATTTGATAACAGATTTCACCCAGTTTGGGATACGTCTTTGGGCCTGATGTCAAGATGGTGGAGCTCGCTTCGTATAATGCTGGAAATGATGATGATGTACATGGACTATTCTTTGTCATAACAAGGTCATATGCCCTCAACAAGAGTGGCGTGTCTCTCCATGAGACGTTCTCCCTATAGGAATTCTCACTCAAAATGGGCTCCCTTCAGCATGACAAACTGACAAGATCTCACACAATGTGGCAATGAGTAACCCCTCAAAATGGTTACACAGGGATCTCAACAACAATACATAGCATGAAAAGATAATGACATCTGATTAGAAGTAAAATACCTTAGATAATTCTGGAAGGTGAAGCAACCCAGATCACTAATGAACTTTATGATTCTATAAGTTAGCCACCAAATATTGATATTTAAGTCTTCTACGAGTCTATTTGATATAAATGGTAATATACCCTCTTGAAAGAGATTTTGAATCAATTCTATTAGAAATATGTTCAATGTTGAGTGTAAGTGTATAATTGCAACAAATCTTACAAACAATATTTAAGATGTCCTAGGCATTGGTCTCTCCTCAACCCAGGGGTTGTCTCTATGAGCTACAACATCTTCTAGGGTCGTTGTCGGGGAAAAAATTAGAACATTTTCTCTGTGTACAAAACTTGTACATCCCTCAGCTAGGTTATTAATACGGGGTGTGGGTTGAATATCTCTCACCTTGGTAACCCCACTATTTAAATTTTGGTTTGATCAACCTGTATTTCGAAAGGCCTCATAATCATTCTCACGCTTCTCAATAGAGAAATCCCACTGTATCTGACCCTAAAAGAATCTTAGCAAGGAGGGTTTTGAAAGAGAGGAACCCTATTACTCCAGATCCTATAATCTCTTTTCCTAAAGTTTCAACTTCAATCTCTTAGAAGGTAGAGATAAACCACATTGAGTCCTTTTCTAGAGTATTCGAATATTCAGAAGAACACTGCCATCTATTTAGCTCATTTTCCTCAAGAGTAAAATATGAAAATGTTTCTATTAGTACACCTATTTTCAGATTCCATAAGTTCCCATAATTTGAAGAAATAAAATATATCCTCGTAAATAGTCCAACTCAAAGCATTTCTAAGATTTCCTCTTAGATCGATTTATCTACAATCCGTACAACTCCTCAACAAAGCCCTCCAACAAATATTCTACCACCTCCATTGAAAAACATGGTTTTCCCTAGTTTGCTACTCAATAGATATTCTCGACTCAACTTTCCAAAACCTCTGAATGGAATGACAGAAGATTACCTTAAACTCCTACCAAGTTTCATTGAAGAGTATGGTATTTCAGCCCAAAAGCATATAGAAACTTTTTGTGCCTTTGCTGAGAATTTGAATGTCAAATATTTGGATGTTTTCCTAAGACTCTTTATTTAGTCTTTGGATGGAGAGGCTAGGAAATGGTTCAAAATACTACCTAATGATTATAAACTTTTTGTGCCTTCGCTGAGAATTTGAATGTCAAATATTTGGATGTTTTCCTAAGACTCTTTATTTAGTCTTTGGATGGAGAGGCTAGGAAATGGTTCAAAATACTACCTAATGATTATATTATTACTTGGGAGGAGATGGAGAACTCTTTCATGTGAAAATGGGGGGAGAAAAGGGACCATGGGTATATCTTAACATAGTTTAATCGAATGAAGAAAAAGAAGAATGAAGATGTATCCAAATTTATAAGGAGATTTAATAAATTATATAATAGCCTTCCTGTTGAAAAAAAAAACCCCACAAGATGCTACTAAAGTGGTTTTTCCTGGATCCTTTGCACCTATTTTAACGAATATAACCACCCTCCAAAATTTTGCACTTGCTTCATTTTGGAGCCTCCCTCCTGTTGACCTTTGAGATAACCTAAGGTCAATTAGTTATGCCAAATAATCTATAATTTTTTGTTGTTTTAAATGATTGGATGAATATTGAACTATTTACAAACATGTGCTTTAAACTTAGATAGATTTTTGATAAAATGAAAGGTTGTTCTTTAACTGCACATGGTTATTTTGATTTTAGTGTGATGGATAAGTAGAATATGAAGAGGTATAATTGATTTAATATTCAAACCGAGTATTTAACAAATTACAAGAATAAATTAAGAAAACAGTGTTTCCTTAATCAACAGAATCTAATTAAACTATTACAGAAATCTAGTGTAATTTATGTTCAAAGAAGAATTTACAATAACAAATAGTTTTGCAAATTAATCTCTTATTTAAATTACAACTTCACAGAGGATTCAAAATGAAATTGATATTTAGTTAAATTTTAAATCAGATGACTGTAAAAGAATTAATTTATATGAAGAAGACATAATGAATAAACAAAATGAAAACAACTCACTGTGAGACAAACCATATGAGGCAAATCCATAATCTTTTATTATCTCAAAAATACTCCAGCTTAGTACAAATTTGCTTGATAACTTCTTTAAGGGTTCAGCCCTGAATACTTCGACAGAATGAAGTATGTAAATAAAATTAAAAAATTATTACAATTAATTCGTGAATGACATGGAATTCTATTATTAACTTAGAACTAACATAAAAGAAGTAATGTGATCAAAAGGAATGAATCTGAATATCTGGCCCTGCTTTGAAGGAGAACAGTTGCTGAGTGGCCACTATTCTAGTGCTGCGCTGGTGAATCTGACCTATCTTTTAACCCTAAATTTTACACAACTTATCCCACTGTTATTCATCTAGAATAGAAATCTTTGTTACCTTGTAGTAGATCTCATCTACCTCAGTATACTGAGCAAAATTGGGTTTTACTGCAAAAATGTGTTTTATCTCATGTTGGATAAACTTATGTTGCTGATAGCTTCATAAAAATCTCTCCCTGTCATAGAACCTTTGATTTTGTAAGACTTAGTTGTATCCTTGGAAATTTCTTGAAGCTTCTTCATGTAGTCTTCCTTGGTCATTAATTTTTCATTGATCACAAACAGTTAGGGAAAACCTTTCTTGTTCAATGCATCTATGCTAGTGAAAAAACTATTAACGGCTACCTTCAGAGCGTGACATTTCTTTGTCAGTTGTACAACCAATTTCTTCTTTGTTAGGACTTTCTTCACCTCCAGGATGGTTTCTGTTCTATCATCTAATCCTAGATCATCTAGCTCATATATGTTTTTGGAATTGAGGAACGTTATGATGTTGTTGGTTGTAGTAGGCATTTCTCCCAATTGGGCATTTATAGTGGAAATAGTTTGCTTGGCTTTCTCCATCAATTCCTTTTGCTCGAATATAATATGGATACATGGCCATATTTCATCTATTTCTTCAATGATATTGTTCCATATGGTTTCTTTAACATGGGCCAGTGTGTAGCCAATAGAAAACTCAACTGTTGACTTCTTCCATGCCTCTATCTGATTTTGAGCTCTCTATAGGTCTACTGCATGAAAAGTTTCAGTATTCATTTGATGATCCTGTAGAATTTTTAATTGATCCTACAACTTTTTGATCTATTTAGTTTGGAGAGACATGTTTTGTACTGCATTGGCCAACTCATCTGCATCATCCCCTGTACTTGTTGTAGAAGATATGGATGTAGGAATGACTTTGATAGGGAGTGCTTCCAAAGGGACAACAACCTTTTTAGAATCTTTTTCCTTTTCTTTAATCAACTTTTCCATCTTTGTCTCCATTTGCTTCAACTATGCACTCTGCTCCATGATGAGCTTCATCATATTTTCCTTTTGTGTCTTTGTCTCTTCAATATCCTTGGCCAGAGGATCTTCTGTAGCTGGCAATTTTAACTACTTCCTTAATGCTACTATGTCTAAATTATTTTTATTTACAATTTCTTCTGCAACATTGATGTTTGAAGGGTCATAACCCACTTTCATCACCAAGTCCTCCAGATTTTTAATCCTAGTGACTTTGGCAAGTGCGGAGACCTTCTCCATCTTCAGTTGTGATTAGACATTTTCTAATGTCACCCGCAGTTTAGACAAAATCATATCAGTGTTGGTCACAATGAAAAATCATTTCCATAGTCTACTTGTCCATCTCCATTTGGTCAATGGGATGTATATATTTTACATCAAACTCAAACGTTGTCTTCTTGTAGTCTGATGTTGCCTTGGGATGGGGAACATGTGCCTAGAGGAATTCCATTTGCAATTTCCATTTCTCTGAATCAAAGGCTGACAGTAGCCTGCTTTGATCACTGGAAGTCTACTTCCAGAACTGATTTTAGGTATTAATATTTAAGGCCTCATTCCTTACTTTTATCTCCTTGAAAATGTCCATTATACTTTTCTCTATCTCCCTTGTAGTAGATGTGCTAGTCCGCATAATTTTCTTCTAATCTTGTGAAGCCATGGAGGTAGTGGGAGGCAATGTGGTCTGATCACCCACTAATGAGGAAACAAGTGACTCATTAGTGGTGATAATGTTCTCCTACTCTGAGCCTTTGTTGAGGCTTAGTTTGGGACTAATGTTGGCCTTCTTTCTATACATAATTTTGAATCCTTCACTAAATATTTCAGTCCCTAAAGGGGACTCTTCTTCCCTGGTTTTCTTAGCTGTTTTCTCCTGCATGGTAGGAGCCCGTACTGTGGAGGATAATACCAGCTTCTCATTTGTCTCTTGTAGGGTATTCTCAACCCATTCTACATGAATTTTGTACTTCTCTATCTCTGGTTTGACTGTGTGAAAATAAGGAGTATATTTGGTTTCTACTCTTAATTTAGAAATGATCCATAATGCATCATATGACCAAGTAAAGCTAAGGCTGAACTGCATTTATTTTAGTATCTTATCAAATTCTTCCCCTACTTCCCTGTTGTTGCAAATGAAAGGCCCAATTTGTGTTTTGATTTTGAACTGGGACTTCTTCTTGGAAGTTACAAAGTGGATTTCATCCAACAAATTCTGGGGTGCTGTGAGTACGAGGAAAAATGTAGTGGGGTAAATTCAATTCCCACAGCTAGATGTCATTGGATTTGTTTATGTATTTGTCCTCAAGCCAGCAATACATTTCAAAGAGGTCAAATTCACAAAGAGTTTAATGGATTTTATGGTCTCTGTCAACCAAAGGGTTGTGGTGAAAATCAATGGGAGGATAGATTAAAGGATTGAAAAGTTCCTTTGGTCCCTTGTCCTTTGGAGGAATTTTTGGATAAGGCTAAGGACATGAGTCAAAATTGGATTGGAGATTTCAATATAGAGAGAGAGGAGTCAGGATTTGTGGTCAAGAACAGAGTCAATAGGCTAAAAATAAGTAAGCAGACAATGTTGCTGGTGGGTGAAAGCATCAAAGTTTAGCCCAGCAAACCTGTATCAAAGTAATAACACTGACAGTGCATGAATTTAATAACTTGTGGCTTTTCTGTTGAAGGTGGCATGGGTCTGTTGGAGTAATGGCTAAACCATTTACTGCTTAACGATTTAATTATGGAGGGATCGGATGATTGGTGGAGTTAACGGGCAAATGACGCGGCAGAAGGTGAGTTGTAGGAGCACAATTGGTAGGAGATAGGTATCGGGAGATAGAGAACTAGCTTTTCGAGGGGGAAGTAGTTAGCGGTTTTGCTCGAGGTGGGTCCGAAAAGCTATGGAGTTGACACGTAGGGGTGGGCGTGGTTTCAAATACCCCCCCCCCCCCCCAGATGGTAAAGCTCAGATGGTGAGGGGGGTACGAAATATTATGTGGGCTGTCAGATCTTGGGAGATGGGTGGAGATGGAGTGAGAAGTGGTGGAGAGTTAACATGAAGTGATGGGACACCTAGTGGGGTTGGCAGGAATTAATTCACCGCATAGTGGGTAATATTTGCAACGTATGAGAGGGGTGTTAAAACTTAGGAATAAGTGGGTGGAGGAAAATATGAGTGAAGGGATGATTTGGGGGTTTAAAACTTAGGAATAGGGGATTAATACCAAAATTAATTGATATAAAACCTTTACTTATTTTCCCTTTTGCTTCTGCACATAAAAACAATACTTCACTTTTCTCAATGTGGCACATTTTGACTAGTAGCCTGTGCATTTATAAAAATATGAAATTAAGCGTTTCTTTTCTTTTTGCTTCCCTAAAATTTTATTTTCCTTTTGCCTTATTTTCTTAGGGCAGCTAACACCTATCATTTTATTGATATGGATGTCTATAAAACATTAAGTTGGCCTAACCTTTTGAATTTTATTTCTTTTGCATCCATATCCTAACTTAACATTTCAAATTATTTTTGGCTAATATGCCCCTCCGGGACCTTCCTTATTCAAGATATCTCTAATAAGTTTAAGTTTAGACACTAGGCAGTAATAACTAGTAAGGTTAGTACGAACCCTTTTCAAAGGTCACTAGAGTGGCCCCCGTCTTCCGAGGTCTGCGCTAGTTAGCTCTGCAGCTCCTCTAGTTTCTGTTGTTGGGTGGGAATAGATAATATAAAGACAACGGAATGGGAGCAATCCTTGCACTCGGAAGCGCGCTAACTTATCAAAACCAAATAATGCTACAGCATCGGCTGCCGCTGGGGACTACCTCCCCCTGTGGGATGCAGAGAACAAGCAGGTCCAAGTGCCTTCTCCTCGGGCTATGGAGTGTTTTCTGAAATAGATACTCACTTGCAATTTTTTCAAAAATAAAATAAACTCTTTAGATATTTATAGATGATGAATGAAGGGATGAAAAATTAATATTGAATGTAATTTTTCAAGTATTTCCCATTGATTGGCAATGAGGAATACTCTCCTTCCAATTTCTGTAGGATGAATGTATTGTTCCCTTTGAATTATGCAATGCTAAATGGACCAAAACAAAGCTTGTCAAATTTTGCATGTTTTCCTTTATCTTCTCTCCTTATATTCCATCTAAGCACTAGGTCACCTTTCTTGAAATTTCTTTCTCTAGCCTTTCTGTCAAATAGTTCTTTCATATTATTTTGGTATTTCCTTAGCTTGTACTAAATTTCATCCCTGTCTTCATTCAACTCAATAATTTGATTAATCCTTCATGACAAATCATATTTTTCTTCATAGGATTCCTTGAGGAATCTCATAACAGGTAAAGCTAAATGAGTAGGAAAAACTACTTCCTTGCCACAAACTAATTGGAAAGGAGACTTTCCTATTGATCTCTTAGGAGAAACTCAGTTTTCCCAAATTGCATGGATTAAGTGGTTGTCCCAACTCTTTTTATGGCCTTCAAGAGTATTCCTAATGACCTTAACTAAGCTCTTGTTGGGAGACTTTGCTAGCCCATTACCCTATGGATAGTATGGTGTACAATGGTGTAATAGGATTGAATACTTTTGACAGAACTCAATCATTTTAACACTGCTGAAAGTTGTTGCATTATCTATAATAATCTATTGAGGACATCCAAATCTTGATAGGATGTTTTCTCAAAGAAATTTAATCACGACAGTATCAGTTGCATTTTAACATGTATGGCTTTTACCCACTTGGTAAAATAGTATATAGCAGTTAAAATCCATATGTGTTGATTACTTGATTGTGGATGAATTTCCCCTATAAATTCCAACCCCCATTGTAGAAAAGGAGCATGAACTGATACTAGAACCAAAGGAAGCATTGACAGTGTCTGTTTTCCTACAAATAATTGGCATGGTTTGCAACTTCTTACTCTTGCTCCAACTTCTTTAAAAAGTCTAGGCCAGTAGAAACCTGTTTTTAAACGTCTGTAGGTTGTTTCTCTATAGGCATAATGTCCACCACAAAACCATGCATGGAATTGATCTATAATTCCCTATGTTTCATTTTCAGTTAAACAAAGAAGAAGGATATTAAGAGGGTCTTTCCAATATAGATTCGCATTGATAATGCAATATTTTATTGCTTTAAGCTTCAAGGATTTGCATTGCTTCAATTTAAGATTAACTGGACATTGAAAATCCCTAAGAAACTACACAATATCAGAGCACCAATAAGAGATTAGATATTTATGATCTATGTGAATAAGAATGGCTTTATCTGAAGAAAGAGGTTCTTATGGACTCTCCCTAGATGAAATTTCAGAAACTAGATTTATCCCCAATACTTTGCAGTTGGATTCACCTAACAATTTTTCCAAGCCTTGGCCTTTTACTAGCTTCATGGTGTTAATGTCAAGGTCAAATTCAAGTATTTTAACAAGCCATCTCCCTCTTCTTCCATCAGTATCAGGCTGAGTCACAACAGTTTTAACATCATGATTAGGGACATAATATGTAATGTGTGAATGCAGGACATAGGTTCTAAAGGTTTTGAGGGCTTGAATTAAGGCATAAGCTTGTTTTTCAATAATATCATACCTAAGTTCGGCATCCCTCATTGTTACACTAAAAAATGTCACCTTGACTACTTACAGTTAGTATGGCTCAAATCAACAGTCATGCTACCCTCTTAGGCAAGTCTCATGCCTCTGTTATCCATCTCAAACTCAAAAAAGAGAGAAAGTCTTGTAAAAATCATGTTTATCTCTGGGGTCGCAGGTTCTCTCTAGTCTTACCTGCGGGGACGCGGACCTTGTTCACAAAAGCTGCGTCCATGGACGCTCTGTATGTAAAGGGACAGGTGCGTCCCTCTGTAAAAGACAAAATGCGCGAGTTTTATCTTGAAAAAGTTACTTGTGGTTACTTCTAGAACATTCTAGAGGTCGGTTTGATGAAATGGATGCGCCTCCAGTTGGTTCATGTATCTCTATTAAGGGGAAGCTTATCCCATCAATAAGGGAGTTATCCCACCCAAAGAGGGGGATGATCCCATTGATGGTGGACCAGAATAACCTCTTTACAGCACTATAAATAAAGGCATTGAGCCAGAAGGAGGAGAGGTTGGAGCTATACATTTTCTTTGGGTAAATGCTGCAGGATTTAGGTCTTCCATTAGAGCCTTTGTGAGGAGAGATTGTCTTCACTTGATTCTACTTGGGAGAGGGTGAGCTTTGTCAAAGTAGAGGAAAACCCTTGATGGACCCTGGGAGGAACTTGCACAACACCAAGGCCAGGTTGTAAGAGTTTCTTTGTTTCGTTATTAATACAAACTGGTTTATTTTTCTCAATAGCTTGTGTTAATGAGTTATTTCATGTGTTCCTTGGTCTGCATGTTGGATATATGTTTTATTATATGAAATGCAAGTGCTTGGTAATTGTTTCGAACTCGTTAAAACTTAAGAAAAAGTGAAACCTTGGAGTTCTCTTTTAAGCCCTTTTCAGACTCCTAAAACATGAAAAGATTGCCGAGTGTTTCTTTTAAACTCGTTAAAACGGAATTAAAAGACGGTCCCCTTATAGCCCTTTTCTGACCGTAAAAACAGGAAAAGGTGGCCGGGTTTTTGTCGTTTCAAACTCGATACTGGAAATAAAACGACGTGTCTTTGATCGCTTTTTACTTTTCAGGTCAGTGGCACTAATTATGAAAGTACTCCTTGGTCGCAAGATCAAGCGGTTCCCCCAGGTATTATTTTATACTTTTTCGGGCTTGAGGGACACAAATATACGAAAAAGTTCAACGTGGAGTCCCCTTTAGTTTTTTCAGACTCTCTAAAATTGAAAAACACCGAGTTTCTCCTATACTGGGCTCGTTAAACTTTTACAGTAGAGGACCTGTTCAATTACAAACAGGAACGAACCACTCCTTCCTAGGGTTCGAATTTAAACTAGGTTGGACTCGTCCGAAGGATGAGCTTATAATCAAGCATATGCTATCCTCCTCAAGCTTGTTAAAAATAAAGAGGTACTTGCCAGAAATGGTGGGGGAAAAGAGAGAAGAATTAACCTGTTTGTCACCTTTTGTCTCAAAAGAAACTTTATTACCGCTCTTGAACACGACACTTTTCATTCACCTGGGTTGGGAAATCTTTTACCTCACAGTTGACCAAACCACTTTGAAAGTCTTTAACCGGGTTCCGGGGATTAACTTTGAGTTATTCGTCACCAAGCCATCTGTTGTGTCGTTATGTGTTCAAGAGGTCTGCAAGAAAAACTTTCATCTGCAAAATACTTGTCATCCATTTGACCATCCCTGAGTCAGTCCTTACAGCAACATTTCTTCAACTTGAACAATGATTTCGTGTTGCGGGCTTGCCTGCAACGGGTCGCTTTCTATCGACATCGACACATTATCTAGAAAGATGACTTAGGAATCGACAATACCTTGAAGTCTGCATGCATCAATGGCAGGTTTCTCGCCTTTGACGTCAGTTTACATCATTGACTTTCGATCAAAGGATTCCGTGAAGTGTTCGACATCAAAACATCTATTCACATTTCACGGGTTGTGCTTGGTACTTTGAGAACCATTGACATTACTGGTGGTTTCTCTCACGCTTGTTAACAGTTTGCATCATCGACTGGTAATCAAGTGGTTTCTAACATGTTCGACATCGAATCATTTAATCACATGGCTAGAATCGTACCAATTCGGGAAGTAGAAGTGAAGACCCTGGATCTAGTTTCTACCATCCAGGCTGCGAGGAGTTTTGTATTCATTATCTATGTAGACTAATCATAAACAGATGGCTGCGTCCATACTGTGTCTACAAAAGTCTATAAAAATGATGTACTGCAAGATCATTCCTGTATCAGAATAGTTAGTCCATTAGTTAAAGTTTTGAATCTGAGTATGGGAATGCCTACCTCAGTGATGATATAATCTTATCCATGTATTTTGTGTTGAAAATTGCAGGTTCCAACCAGGCCATCCACAAGGCAATCCTTGAAATGATAAAGCGCTTCACCCTTCCTAGAATTACAAAACCCTATTCTATTCCAGGCTTCGCACTTTAGGGGGCAATCTGTTACACTAAAAAATGTCACCTTGACTACTTACAGTTAGTATGGCTCAAATCAACAGTCATGCTACCCTCTTAGGCAAGTCTCATGCCTCTGTTATCCATCTCAAACTCAAAAAAGAGAGAAAGTCTTGTAAAAATCATGTTTATCTCTGGGGTCGCAGGTTCTCTCTAGTCTTACCTGCGGGGACGCGGACCTTGTTCACAAAAGCTGCGTCCATGGACGCTCTGTATGTAAAGGGACAGGTGCGTCCCTCTGTAAAAGACAAAATGCGCGAGTTTTATCTTGAAAAAGTTACTTGTGGTTACTTCTAGAACATTCTAGAGGTCGGTTTGATGAAATGGATGCGCCTCGAGTTGGTTCATGTATCTCTATTAAGGGGAAGCTTATCCCATCAATAAGGGAGTTATCCCACCCAAAGAGTGGGATGATCCCATTGATGGTGGACCAGAATAACCTCTTTACAGCACTATAAATAAAGGCATTGAGCCAGAAGGAGGAGAGGTTGGAGCTATACATTTTCTTTGGGTAAATGCTGCAGGATTTAGGTCTTCCATTAGAGCCTTTGTGAGGAGAGATTGTCTTCACTTGATTCTACTTGGGAGAGGGTGAGCTTTGTCAAAGTAGAGGAAAACCCTTGATGGACCCTGGGAGGAACTTGCACAACACCAAGGCCAGGTTGTAAGAGTTTCTTTGTTTCGTTATTAATACAAACTGGTTTATTTTTCTCAATAGCTTGTGTTAATGAGTTATTTCATGTGTTCCTTGGTCTGCATGTTGGATATATGTTTTATTATATGAAATGCAAGTGCTTGGTAATTGTTTGATTGTTTGTGGTTGCAGGAATTGACCTGAAGGAGGAGCTCATCCGGATCGTCAAGAACGGACTTCAACAACAGCGTTTTGGAATAAGGTAAGCCTAAACACTTGTAGTTTTCATGTTATAAAAGGTGTATTTAGAGAAAGATCATTCCTTTTTGTCTTGTTTGTCATTAGAATGTCTTAGACTTCTAGGAAGGTCAGTCGTGTCCGCACCCTTGACAGATTCCGTGTGACACTCATAACTTTGGAAAACAAGGCTATAGGTTGGTCATCACCATTTTTGTTCTTCTGTAAAAGTACAACAACTAAGGTTGTCTTGGATGCAAAAGAAAATATGCTAAAAGGTGAAGAATAATCAGGGCTAGCTAATGTAGGGGCCTCAGATATAGCCTTTTTGATCTGATCGAAAGCATATCTAGCAGGAACTATCCATTTCACTTCATTATTTTTCTTTAGCATATCAATTATATCCTTAACTATCTCTGCATAATTAGGGATGAACCTTCTCAGAAAATTAATCTTTCTAAGGAAGGTTTGTATCTCTTTCTTATTCCTTGGTAGAGATAGGGTCTGAATAGCTGAAACTCTCTTTGGGTCAATTATAACTCCCTCCTTGGAGATTATATGCCCTAGTAATTTTCCTTCCTTTACAAAAAATAAAGGTTTCTTCAGATTGATGGATATGCCAAATTTCCTACACCTATCAAAAACCTTTCTCAAGTATTTTAAATGATTTTCATTAGAATCAGAGAAAATAGTTAAATCATCTAAATAAATGACAGTAAATTCAGATGTTTTACCTATAAATGCTAGATCCATGGCTCTTTGGAAAGTGGCTCCAACATTGGTTAACCCAAATGGCATTCTAGCATACATAAATGTACCCCAAGGAGTGTTTCAAGCAGTTTTGTCTTGGTCATGTTGAATTACCATGATCTGGTTGTAACCAAAAAATCAATCTAGCATAGAAATCATATTTTCACCTGAAAATTTCTGAAGTAGATGATCCATTTTGGGCAATGGAAAGTTATCCTTTAAATATGATTTGTTCATATTTCAAAAGTCTACACATAGCCTAATCTCACCATTTTTCTTTCTGACAAGAACTAGGTTGGCTACGCAATCAGAATACCTTAAAGGTATTATGATATGAGCATCAAGCAACTTTTTAAGTTCTTTCTTAATGGTTGGAAGTAGTATGGGATTGATTCTTCTTAGTTTTTGCTGAAAGGGTTTTGCTTCTGGTTTCAAAGGAATATTATGCTCAATCAAAGATGTATCATAAGTTTTTAACTCATTATAAGACCAGGAAAAGACATATTTGTAATTTTTAAGAAGATTCAAATATTTTGTTTTTACATCCAAAGGTAAATTTGATGACAATTTAACATTTCTCACATCATTCAAAGTCCCAATATTTCTTTCTTCGATTTCCTCTTCAGGTGAGTTAAACAAGGGCTTTTTCGAGACATCATTATTATCAAATAGTTTTTCCAATGGGACTAATCCTTTAGGAATGAAATTATTAGATAATTGGATAATATCATGATAAACAATTTTAGGATTTAATGAAGTTTATGGATTTAGGTGATTTGATTCTTGAACATCATTTTGATCTTCAATTTGCATATTCGAGAATTCACCAATGACTTGAAGGAAAGATTTTAATTGTTCATCGTCTTCAAAAATCTGTCAATGTTTAAGATTATCAGGAATTAATGTTCTACACTTCACTTGAATTTGGTATTTTAACAATACTGGCTCAGGGATTTTGAAAGAGCTTGCTACGACAACTAGTGAATTAGCATGCAAATTTTCATCTCTTGGAATAGCAGTTATGTTAAATGCTTGGAAGAAATTCTCAATTGTGTCCCAAGCTTCATTTCTATAGGACCTAAGCCTTGGTTGGTTCATTTGACACAAATTTCTAACCTGCTTCACTATAATCTTGGAATCAGAAAAGACACTCAAGTTTTGAACCTTCAAACTCTTAGCTAGCTCAAGACCAAGAAGAAAAGCCTCATACTCAGCCACATTATTGGTGAATTCAAATTCAAGTTTACATGGCTGAGTTATGTTTTCCTCTATTTGGTGAAATTAAAACGATTCCTGTTGCTCCTCCTTCTTTCGAGCAAGAGCCATCAAAGTAAAGTTTCTAGATATCCGATTCTATAATTTTAGGTTTGGAAACTATATTTTCAATGGGAAGTTGAGTGTTTGATGAGTTTTGTGAAGATAACTGAAAGAAACCAAAATCCTAATCTACTGGATATATAGGGTGCTTTTTTGCTTGATCAGACCTACAAATAGTATGAAGGAATCTGAATTTCCTATATAACCTTAAATTCTCACCTCCATAGAGTGGAATAGTAGCACATCATGATCTATATAGGAGCATGGCAAACTTGGCAGGAATATCAGTGACAACTATGTCTAAAACTATACTCTTGACATGTATTTGAGCTAAGGTCATAACTAGATCTTTGCTCAATCCTAGGCATGGTACTTTCTTTGAATCAAAGGTGTAAAGATCATGTTAAGAACGAGTAACTTGTATATGAAGCATAAGGTTATGAGAAGATCCAAAATCCAGCATGCAGTTATACAAAAGAAAGTCACGAGCCTTTAAAGTTACATAAAATGGTGGAAGAATGTCATCAATCATATCAGAACTAGGGCCAAACACTACTGAGGTTTTTTCATCTTGCAAACTAATAACATCTCCCTCAGCATCTACACTAGATGATTGTATCCATTTAGACACTTGATTTTTATAACCTGGGTTTTTGGAAAGTTCAGCTAAAGGTATAGGAATCTTGACCCTTTCCAATTCCTTTTCAATATTGAAAGTTGTCAAAATGGTTTTTTCAGATGAAAAGGTTTTAGTGGATGACTCTGTAGTCCAAGGTGTTGGAGTTTGTTTTTGAATGGATATTGTTGTAGGTTCAATTACAGTGGTAGATTTTGAAGGTCTACCTGGACCTCATCTGGTCTTAGATCATATCTCTTATTTAATTCTGCAATCAGAAATTCAGAGAATGCTTGGTATTTTGAAAGTTGAGCATTTCCTTGTTCTTGTTCAAAGGACTGAGGTGAAGATTAAGGGATTACTTCCATTTTTACTGTTGAAGAATTAATATTATTGATATATTCAATTATTAAAGGGCCTGTATCCTGTGACTGTTGATCATCAATCGACAAAGGTGGTTGAATGTTTTGATGAGAACCTAGTCTCTAAAGAGTCTTCATTTGAGGAGTTCTATGGAATTGAGTTTGAGCTTGAGGTCTGACAGCAGTTTGCTGAGAAGTTCTAGGTTGTGTTTCAATTTTAGAAATCCTATTAGAAAGGTTTCTAAGTAAAGATGTAATTTCATCAATTTTATGATCTTCAAGTTTAGATTTGGAATAAGATGAATCATCAACCCTAGTTTTTAGTTTTCTTTCTTCTTTCTCTGCTTTAACTTTAAGCTTTCCAGAAGCTGACCTATTAGCTTATACCTCTATAAAATTTGTCTGCATGTCTTCTAATGTATTAGAAATCCTTTCCCTTAGCATGAATGCAAAGTCATCTTCAAATTATTTGGAAAATATGACCTATGCAGCTGCTATCGGCGGTTTACAATTAGCAGGCATTTTATGATAGAGTTTGTTAAATCTTTTGATGAATTCAACAACTGGTTCACCAGGGTTTCTCTTCAATTCTTCAAATTCTGTGAGAAAGTAAACAGGACCTTTCTTTACCCCCCATTGGTTTTTAAAGATAGTTATGAGCTCATTCCATGTTCTAATAGAGTCAGCTCTAATTTTCCTAAACCATATCTTAACATTTCCTTCTAAAGATTGTACAAATAAGCTCATATAAACATCTTCCTTCTCTATTCTTTACCCCCCATTGGTTTTCAAATATAGTTATGAGCTCATTCCATGTTCTAATAGAGTCATCTCTAAGTTGCATAAACCAGATCTTAATATTTCGTTCTAAAGATTGTACAAATAATGTCATATAAACATTTTCCTTCTCTATGTTCATATTGTTAGTAAAATATAGGAAAGTTGATACATGATCCTTTGCTGAGGGACTTGTTTCTCCATTAAATCTTGGTAGATGTTTTAGATATCCATCAGGAAAATTTCCCAAGTTTGCAGGGAGAACTAGAGCAACATACCTTGCTTTCACAATGGGTCGAAAAGCCATAACAGCAGGAGGAGTGTGGGGTGACTGAGTGGATGATGATGAGGAAGAGGAAGATGATGAAGATGAAGATGAAGGAGATGAATATGAATCAGTAGGGGTATTATATGTGGAGGAGAGAAAGAGGGAGGAGACCTCTTTGAGTATTTCAAAGGGGTTTTAAAAACCAACTTTTGAACTCATGTTGGAAAGTTTTCCTTATTATCAAAAAAAGGATTCGAATAGACATAAAATATCTCTTCAATATTAGTAGAGGTTGATGGAATAGAATAAGGAGTTGGAGTAATGAAATATTGAGTCTTGAATTCGGGTAAATGTAAACCCAATTCTTCCTCAGATGAAGGTGATTTGATAGGAATGGATGGGACTTGATATGACTCAAGTGACTGTATTAAAAAGGCTGATGGAAGATCTACTCCTCTAGAATGGAGTTAAGAAACCCTAGGAGGTAGTTCAATCCAATCAGGATGGGATGGCACGGATGAAAAAGGATATACAGATTATATGTCTTCAAGGTGTAAAGTTGAAGAAGAAGAATGGGTTCTACGTCTTCTCCTTGAAGAGGATCCCCTAATAAGTCTTTTAGGATTTGGTAGAGGGTTAACAATCTCAGAATGAGAATGTGATCTAGTATGCTTAAAAGGAACCCACTTGGACCAGTGGAATTGCTAGGTGAAATATTTTGACCTATATCCTTATCCTTTACTCACCTTAAAGGAAAGGAAGAATCATTACCCCAAGGAAAATTTAGCTTTCAATCCTTCGCTCCCCGGAAACGACACCAATCTGATGTTTTCCTTTCAGATAACCTAAGGTCAATTAGTTATGCCAAAGCATCTATAATGTTTTGTTGTTTTAAATGATTGGATGACCAGTGAACTATTTAAAATCAGGTGCTTTAAACTTAGACAATTTTTTGATAAAATAAAAGGTTGTTCTTTAACTACACATGGTTATTTTTATTTTAGTGTGATGGATATGTAGAATATGAAGAGGTGTAATTGATTTAATATTCAAATTGAGTATTTAACCAATTACAAGAAGAAATTAAGAAAAAAATGTTTCCTTAATCAACAAAATATAATTAAAATATTACAGAAATCTAGTGTAATTTATGTTCAAACAGGAATTTACCATAACAAATAGTTCTTCAAATCAATCTCTTATTTAAATTACAACTTCACAGAGGATTAAAAATGAAACTGATATTCAATTAAATTTTAATGCAAATGAATGTAAAAGGATTAATTTTTATGAAGAAGACATAATGAATAACCAAGATGAAAACAACTCACTGTGAGACAGACCATATGAGGCAAATACAAAGTCTTTTCTTGTCTCAAAAATGATTCAGCTTAGTACAAATCTGCTTGATAATTCGTTCACGGGTTCATCCATGAATACTTCGACAGAATGAAGTATTTAAATAAAATTACAAAAACATTAAAATTAATGTCTAAGTGACACGACATTCTATTATTAAATTAGAACTAACAAAAAATAAGTAATGTGATCAAAATGAATGAATCTAAACATCTGGCCTTGCTTTGAAGGAGAATAGTTGCTGAGTGGCCACTATTCAGGTGTTGCGCTAATGAAGCTGACCTATCTTTTAATCCTAAAATTCACATAACTTATCCCACGGTTCTCCATCTAGAATAGCAATCTTTGTTACCTTGGAGTAGATCTCATTTACCTCAGTATACCAAGAAAAAGTGGGTTTTACTGCAAAAATGTGTTTTATCTCATGTTGGATAAAACTTATGTTGCTGATAGCTTCATAAAACGCTCTCCCTGTCATAGAACCTTTGATGTTGTAAGACTTAGTTGTATCCTTGGCAATGTCCTAAATCTTCTTCATGTAGTCTTCCCTGGTAATTAATTTGTCATTGATCACAAACAACAAGGGAAGACCTTTCTTGTTCAATGCATCTATCCTAGTGAAAAACATGTTAACTACTGCCTGCAGAGTGTGAAATTTCTCAGTCAGCTGTACAACCAAGTTCTTCTTTGTTATAACTTTCTTCACCTTCAGGATGGTTTCTATTTTGTCATCTACTTATAGATCATCCAACTCATATTTTTTTTTGTAATTGAGGAAATTTATGATGTTGTTGGTTGTAGTAGAAATTTCTCCCAATTGAGCATTGACAATTGAAATAGTTTTCTTGGATTTCTCCATCAATTCCTTCTGCTCGAATATAATCTGGATACATGGCCAAATTTCATCTATTTCTTCAATGATATTGTTCCATATGATTTCTTTAACATGAGCCAATGTGTAGCCAATAGAAGACCTAGCTGTTGACTTCTTCCATGCCTCTATCTGATTTTGAGCTCTTTGTAGCTCTACTGCATGAAACATTTCAGTCTTCATTTGATGATCCTGTAGAAGTTTGACTTGATCCTGCAACTTTTTGATCTCTTAAGTCTGGAGAGACATGTTTTGTACTGCATTGGCCAATTGATTTGCAGCATCTCCTATACTTGTTATAGAATATATGGTTGTAGGAATGGATGTGATAGGGAATGCTTCAAAAGGGACAACAGTATTTTTAGCAACTTTCTCCTTTTCTTTCATCAACTTTTCCATCTATGTCTCTATTTGCTTTGACTATGCACTCTGCTCTATGATGAGATTCATCATATCTTCCCTTTGTGTCTCTGTCTCTTCAATATCCTTGGCCAGAGGATCTTCTGTAGCTGTAAATTTTATTTTCTTCCTTAATGTTGTTATGTTTAAATCATTTTTCTTTACAAGTTGTTTTTCAGCATTGATTTTTGAAGGGTCATAACCCACTTTGACCACTAGGTCCTCCAGATTTTTAATCCTAGTGTATATGGGAAGTGCAAAGACCTTCTCCATCTTCAGTTTTGATTGGAAATTTGCTAATGTAACCTGAAGTTTAGAAAAACTCATAGCAATGTTGGTCACAGTGGAAACATCATTTCCCCAGTCTACTTGTGCATCTCCATTTGGTCAATGGGATGTATATATTTTACATCAAACACAAAGGTTGTCTTCTTGTAGTCTGATGTTGCCTTGGCCTGGGGAACTTGCTCCTGGAGGAATGCCATTTGCATTTTCCATTTCTCTAAATCAAAGGTTGACAGCAGCCTGCTTTGAGCACCAGAATTATTCTTCTAGAACTAATTGTAGGTATTAATCTTTAAGGCCTCATTCCTTACTTTTATCTCCTTGAAAATGTCCATTATACTTTTCTTTGTCTCCCCTGTAGTGGATATGTTGGTCTGCATAATTTGTTGTTGTTCTTGTGAAGCCATGGAGGTATTGGGAAATAGTGTGGTCTGATCACCCACTAATGAGGAAAAAAGTGGCTTATTAGTGGTGATAATGTTCTCTTGCTCTGAGTCTTTGCTGAGCCTTAGTTTGGAACTAATCTTGGCCTTATTTCCGTACATAATTTTAAATCCTTCACTGAATATTTTAGTCCCTAAAGGGGACTCTTCTTCCCCAGTTCTCTTGCTTTTTTTCTCCTGCATGGTAGGATTCTGTACTGTGGAGGATAATACCAACTGCTCCTACACCTCTTGTAGGGCATTCTCAACCCATTCTAGCTGATTTTTGTACTTCTCTATCTCTGGTCTAGCTATGTGAAAATAAGGAGTAGATTTGTTTTCTACTCTTAATTTAGAAATGATACCTAATGGATCATATGACTAGGTAAAGCTAAGGATGAACTAGATTTATTTTAGTATCTTATTTGCTTCTTACCCTGTTGCCTTGTTGTTGCAAATGAAAGGACCAATCTGTGTTTTGATTTTGAACTAGAACTTCTTCTAGGCACCTACAAAGTGGATTTCATCCAACAAATTTTGGGGTGATGTGGGTACGAGGAAAAATGTAGTGGGGTAAATTGGATTCCCACAGTTGGATGTCATCAGATTTGTATATGTATTTGTCCTCAAGCCACCAATACATTTCAAAGAGGTCAAATTCATAGAGAGTTTCATGGATTTTATGGTCTTTGTCAGCTAGAGGGATGTGGTGAAAATCAATGGGAGGATAGATAAGAGGATTGACAGGTTCCTCTGGAGGAATTTTTGGATAAGGCTAACGACATGAGTGAAAATTGGATTGGATATTTAAATATACAGAGAAAGGAGTCAAGTTTTGGCGGAAAGAACAGAGGCAATAGGCTAAAAATAAGTAAGCAGATAGTGTCGCTGGCAGGTGAAAACGTCAGAGTTTAGCCCAGCAAACCTCTAACAAAGTAATAACAGTGACATTGCATGAATTCAGTAACCCATTAACAAGTAAAAGGTAGGTTTATATAACAGTGTGGCTTTGCCATTGAAGGTGGCGCAGGTCCATTGGATTAACGACTAAACCATTTACTACTTAACAGGTTAATTCTGGAGGGAGCGGATGTAATTGGTAAAGTTAACGGGCAAATGACGTGGTAGAAGGTGAGTGAAAGGAGTGCAATGGGGGGGAGATCGGTATCGAGAGATGGAGAACTAGCTTTTCAGGGGTGGAAGCGGTTAGTGGTTTCACCCGAGGGGGGTCCCAAAAGCTATGGAGTTGACTTGTAGGGGCGGGTGTGGTTTCGAATACACCCATTGTAGACCCCCCCCCCCCCTCGACAGTAAAGTATGGATGGTGAGAGCGGGACAAAATATTATGTGGTTCATCAGATCTTGGGAGATGGGCGGAGATGGAGTGAGAAGTGGAAGAGAGTTAACATGAAGTGACGGGACACTCGGTGGGGCCGGTGGGAATAAATTCACCACATTGTGGGGAATATTTGTAATGTATGAGAGGGGTGTTAAAACATAGGAATAAGTGGGTGGAGGAAAATATGAGAAAAGGGATGATTTGGGGGTTTAAAACTTAGGAATGGGGGATTAATACCAAAATTAATTGATATAAAACCTTTACTCCTTTTCCCTTTTGCTTCTGCACATGAATAGAATACTTGACTTTTCTCAATGTGGCGCATTTTGACTAGTACCCTGTGCATTTATAAAAATATGAAATGAAGCCTTTCTTTTCTTTTTCCTTCCCTAACATTTTATTTTCCTTTTGCCTTATTTGTTTAGGGCAGCTAATACCTATCATTTTATTGATATGTATGTCTATAAAACATTAAATTGGCCTAACATTTTGACTTTTCTTTCGTTTGCATCCATATCCTAACGTATCATTTTAAAATTATTTTTGGCTAATATGCTAACTTATCAAAACCAAATAATGTTACAACACCTCCTAAATCCCAATAGCTTATCTCGCACTAACCCAAGTACTTGTGCTTTCATTGAGCTTCATATTTTTCTTTATAGCTTTTGTTTTCTTACTTTCTTTGTTGTTTAACCACAAGCCAATATCTTGACTTGGTTTCAACCCAGTTCCAGGCTTGCCTTAGTGAACTAAATAATCCTTGAGGGAAACTAGCCTTGCTCCTAGGAATTGTGCAGTCCAAGCCAACAGTGAGCCTTCAGCTCTAGAATTGCGCATACCCCACTGAAATTTTTCCATCAACTAGGAAATTTCACAGAGCATGAGAGGCATGCAGGACCACTCAAGCTCGAAATTGAACAGAAGCTTTCCCTTCAGTAGTTGCTCGATGCATGTGCCAGTGAGTTAACCAGTTCTCCCTGGAATTGTGTAATCTCTCTACGAATGCATGGCAGCGTTTTCCCGAAAATTAAAAAGAAAATAAGTGAAAAAGAATCCCTAAAAAATAGGGATATATTTTTAACAGTCTGTAGGTGCCACTCAAGTTATTTTGGAAACTACCGCTAAGTGTCTCTTTTCCATATATTTTTAGCCTTTGCATCATAAACCCTAAATCGACCCAATCTATTTAATGGAAACTTCCAGATCTCATTTTCACATTCGATCTTGGAGCTCTAGCATTCCCGAGGAGATCTAGGAACCTTTGACACAATTGTTGCAGATTTTCTGGGTAAGTCTTGCTTTTCTAGTCTTTTACTTTTTTTCTATCTCTTTTGTTTCATTGGCTTATGAGAGTGTTGTTTTACCCATTTTATTGAACAAACATTAGCATTTCGATTTGTTTTATCTTGTATAAGTGTTGTTTTAAGTTTTCATTTACTTTCCTAAGTGTTGCATGCATTACCTGGGTTTTGCACTAACAATTATCGTTGCAGTGACTCTCTCCACGAGCTCCATTCTTCTTCAGTTTGATTGATTCTTGCACTTATTTTTTTTACATGCATCATTATTCACTCAAATCTGCACCAGCCATCACTTACACTTTTATATCTTCTCGTTTTCATGTTTCCATTGGGAAAATCTAGGCCTCCTTGGTCCATATCTTGTTCCTCCCCTGCATGCACTGTACATTTACGGATCTCAAGGCTATGCCTTAGCTACAAGAATTGCGCAGAGGTTTCCAAGGCCGGGTTCCAACTACAAACTGCACTATTCCAGGAGTTGGTCCTGAGCCTTGGCCATTGGGATTGCGCAATGCACAGTCCCAGCCAGCCCAAGCTAGATTGAACTACGCATTGTGCAGTTCTAGCCAACAACACCTCCTCACTTGTAGCTGGGACTGTACAATGCACAAAACCATCTAGTAATCACTCACCTCTGGGAGCCAGATTTGCGCAATTATTCCCAGCATTTTCCCAGTTTGTTGCTTGGTATGTTCTTGAACTTATTTTGGTTTCAAGCTAACATTTGCATGCCATAAGTGTCCTCTTTGTCTCCAGGTACAAAAATTTTTCAGAATCTCTCCAACAGTAAGGTAACATGGCTTCCAAGAAAGTTTCATGAAAGAATACTATCGGGAGTAGCACTGGAGAAGCAGTTGAGCAGGTGTTGGTGAATTTTCTAGTCTATGCAGACACCTAATTGTTTATTGAGAAGGACATGAAGATAAAATCACGGGAAATCAAGGATATCTTTGCAGGGAACTTTAAGGAAGATCTATAACATCGGTAGGTTTATGTCAATGTACACCATGTAGGATTACATAAGGTTGCATACAGTTACTATTTGGTAATTTGATTAACTTTAAATTATTTGCATAAATTATTGACCAGAGCTAGTAAGTTGATGAATTGTAAGTGCAATGTATGTGTTAGAAGTCCTCGATTATTCACACCTCTAAATTGAATTGAGTTATCAAAATATAGATTCTAAATTAAGTTATTGGAATGCACATGAGTGGAGCAATTTATCCTAGAAAATAAAATGATCACTCTTTTATCAAATTCTTCAAAACAAAATTGCACAACTCTGCATAAAAGTAAATCAATCCCACACTTATGAAAATTAATTCTAATTCTGAAATCCACACGACTTATGAAAATCTCAAAATTATAAATCAATCTCACACTTATAAAATGAAATTTAACTCAGAAAATCACACACACACACTCTATTTGTTGTATGTATGAATTATGATTTGAAATAAACACAATTCTATAAAGGAATCAAATCATCTATCATACTAACACACTCTTGGATGAAAATCCAAAATGAATTGAAAATATATTCTCACTTGCTCAAAATCATAAATCATCCTTGCTTGAAATAAAATCTGTAATCAAATCCTCTGTTTGGAAGAATTACAATTTTAATCCAAATCTAAACTCTCACTTCTGTTATCATTACTCATTAAACTCAATTCATGTTCTCATGAATCAATAAAGAAAATTAGTTAATAAGATAATCACACTGTTGTTATTTAACTCAGAAATCAATAAAGGAAAACGATAAGTAAATTTTATAGGATGCATCTGGAAAATAAACTGACAAAATGTTATAAGGAAATTCACTTACAAAAATGAAAGAAACTTACTACATGAGGGAGCCCTCCACAATCATATTGTCACGAGATCTAATTGAACAATCAACCATGTCTCAAAATAAGAAAGATATTTTATAACTGAATTGAAAATAGAGTTTTAATTCTTATCGTCACATAAAAAAATCACTGTATTTTTGCTTGCTTATGAAGTAATTTTATAAAGCTCATAGCATTAAATGTTTAGAGCTTAATGCCTAGCTTTATTTAACAAAATACTAAAATTCACTATAAAAGATATCATAATGAAATTCACTAATGATTTGTTGTTTAACAAAGCAAATCGTTAAGCATATATATTGTTCCTCACTCGCCTGTATAACTGACAGAGTTGACTTTTGTGTTTGACTACGTAATTGTAAGATTTCTTGATCAATCTAGTTTATGAAGGTAGGAAGGAATCATGGAGTGCATTGATTTCTATATTCCCATATATTTATTGCTCCAGTTGGCACCTTAAAACCTATGAAACAATGAATTTAGTTGCAGAATTAGACATTAGCTGCAAAATCATCTCAATCTGGTAGCTAAAACAAAGATTAGACTAATAATAAAGAACATTAGTAACTTATGAAACACAAGACTTTCATATATCTGCCATGCCATGGATTCTGTGATTTGTTTCCCATTGAGTGATTATGATGATAAAAAAAGGAGTAAAATAGGTGGAAAAAGAGTGTAAAAAAAAAGCAATTATGAGACTCAACATGTACCCCACCTTCCCATGTGCAGAAATCATCCACTGGATTGTCTCACATGAAAATCCTCAGACTATGACATTGAGAAGTGCTATTGGAACAAAAATTTCTACCTTCAAGACAGAGAACTATCATCAAATGTATCATTTACCACAACTGGTGAATCACATGGACACACTTTTCTCTACCACCCACAACTCTGTGAATACTAGAGACATCATAAAGCACTGGGTGAAAGATTTGACAAAGTTCAGATCAACACCCACTCATGCTTACAAGAATAAGTCACTCAGAAAGGCCTACCAAGTCTTGATCATCTTTGCATGCCGATTGTATGGTCAAGATAGAAGGAATAACTTTCCGGAGAATTGGCTGGTGCTATTGGACCATTTCGTGAATGATTGAAGGCCATTCAATTGGTCAGATATGTCGGCTCTTCAGTTGAAAATCCATGTGACTAACACCTAGAATTCGCCCAAGGATGAACAAGTGAGATTCTACATGTCTTCTTATTTACTTTATGCAATATGTGCCCAACATCAGTTTCTTGGAATGGGTTGGACATGGAAACTAGAAGAGACTGTCGTGAACAGCTATTGCAAGTTTCCTTATAATTGCAGTTATCGAGGAGTAATGGCAAGGCTGATTGACCATTTCATCATCTCGGTTTACAAGCTGATGTTTGAGCATGATCCACCTTGCATGTACCAAGAAGCTATGGAGGAAATACTTGACATTGCAGATTGGTATGCCTCATCCGGTGGCACCTTCATTGGGATGTTTGGAGGAGAAAGGTCTATGCATGTTATACCAAGGTATGCCTCAGACAAGTTGGTCATGAAAGAGGTCGCATATCTCATATCGGGTTATCGGTAGGGCTGCATAGGAGGAAGAAGGCACCATGGCCCACTCTTCCTTTCTGGATTGGATTGTATGAGATTAACAGGCTGAAGGATGCAGATGAAGAAGCTAAGGAGTTAGAAAATTTTGAGTTTAGCACCAAACAATTCAATCCATATGATACCCAGGGTATTTGAAGAACCATTATGCAAAGGTGTATTATCCATGGATCTATGGTACATTTCATTGGGTAGGGGAGGACCCTTGGAGGTATTTTTACAATCATTCCAAGCTCAATGAAACAATCAGCATATCCACAACATGGAACTATGCTCTAAGGGTAGCAACAATGCAAGAAGCAACATCAATAGTGGAATAAGTAGAAAATTGGTGCAGGAAAGGGGTAAAAGGAAGATTGTCGAGAACCCAGAGGTTGAGAAAAGCTTCAAGTTCAAAGAAGATCCTCTTGTTCAGAAAACAACTTTGGAAGCAGAGGCAAAGAGGCAACATTGCATAAAGAGATCAAAAAGAGGAAGAGAGAAAAGCAAAGGTTGGAGGAAGCAGAAACGAAGCTACAGGAAACAGAGAAGAAGATGAAAGAAGTGTAGGAGCTAAGAAGGAGAGAGAGAGAAGAGAAGCAGAAACAATAACAAAAATAAGGGCAAGGCATGATGAAAGAGAAAATTGTGCCCATACAGGTTGAGGAGTCAAAACAACCAACATAGGAAGAAGATGGTGAGGAAATGTAGGACCAAAAACTTGCTCAACAAGTTGAGAAAATGGTTGAAGCAAAAAACATGGAGTTGGTACGGGAGCTACAAGACCAAGAAACTTACCTAATTCCAAGAGCACCTGAGGTCACCACTCAGCCTCCACCACTTCCAGTGTCAGAACCAGTCCCAAGCGAGAAAGGAGAGGTTTTTCTTCTTAATGATGATCTAGTGATGGACATGTATAATTGACCATTTGATGAGTTGCAGTAGAAGATTGTACAAGCGCAGAGAAAGCATTTCCCGAATAATCATGCGTCACCTTCATTTATGAAGGAAAGGATGATAGTGTCAAATGTCTGAAAGCATCCAATTTCCATGATCAATGCCACTATGGCTTATGTACAGGCCACAAGCTCGAATGTCAAGTTCTTGTTAGCAGAGAATTAACAAATTGCAAAGGACTTGCAAATGGCTAGGCAAAAGGCAGAACAATCCATAGGTTCTAAAATGGTAGAGATGAGGAAAGAGATACTTGTTGAAGTATCAACTCTTGGGGCCACCACGTAGAAACTCTATGATGGATTTGTCACCGTTCATAAGGCGGTTTTCCATGTATATGGTTTTCAACAATGAAACATAAATATTTTCCAAAATCTCAAAGACATACATGCTATTACTTCCCATGTGCAAGAATGGGCAATGAGGTACAAGGGAGCCCCGCTTCACTTGCATAAGATGATGAAGCTGGAGGAAGAGCTAAACAAAGCAAGGATCCATATGTTGATCCAAAACTATGAGCATCTCGCCCCATTCATTAGTAGCATACATGATTCCTATGCACGGTTGTTTAAGAGATTGTATGTCATGGTGAGAACACACAAGATCTCGTCAATTGGTTCCCTCACTAAATCTATTGAGAAGAACCAAGTCCAGTTGGAGGTCAATAGGTACATGGAATTGCTGAGGTGAGAGGCCACCAACGATGATTTGGAACTAAGTGTAGAAAACATGCAGAAGTACATTGGTTATTTTGTCGTACTCAAGACCATGCTGCGCATGCTTCAAGATGAGTTGGACAAGTGTTCGAGGACCATATTCCCAGAATCTATGGAGTTAAGAGTCCATTTTCAGAAAGACATCACCAAGCCATTTATGGATACACAATACCAAGCTTGGTATCAGTTTGTCACTAAGGATCATCGAGAGGATGTTGTGTAGTTGGTATTTCCCCAAACTTCTGAGTCATAGTGTTTTATCTTGTTAGGTTGACTCTAGCCTATTTCGTCTCACATGGGTATATGTGGAAAATGTATATTATTTGTAAATATATTGTAAGTGAAGTTCCAAGTGTCATTAGTGTAATGTGAACAATCACTATGTAATGTAAAGAAGTTGAAGAGTCATGAGAGTAGTCAAAGAGTCAAAGGGGGAATGTCAAGGGTCACCCCACACTTTGTTATAAATAGAACCTCATAACTTATAGATAGGGCTTTTTGGAGCCAAGTGTTTGGCTACTCTTAGGCTTAGGAAAGGCTTGGGAGTATTGTGACAAGCCTTGGCTTCTCCACTTCATAGTGCGAGTAACCTTCTTTGGAGAAGCATGTGTTCTTGACTGTAATGTCCCATTATTGGGGCTAGTAGCTATCAATGGTGTATGTATGGATGGAAATCTCACTTAAAATAATAATAACTAAGCCAACACACTTTCATCCATATGTTGTTATTGTAGTTGGACTATTGTGGTTGCTTTAGCAATGTATGTTGTTCAACTTACGCATTTTATGATGAACTATTCATGCAATTGTAACAATCTTGTTCAACGCGTGTTGGTGGATTAACCCATCACTTTGGTTTGTGGACTATTCTACTTTCCAGCACGTGATGTCATTCTGCTTGCGTGTTCCTTTCAAGCTGTGTACTATTACAGGATTCTAAGGGTGTTGGCTTAGTGGGTCATGACCTAGGTTCAGAGTTAGTTTTGCCAAACAAATCCCTACACTACTGGCCCTTTCTGCATCAATCCACAAAGTGCGGACTGAAGTCTCACTCAAAGTAGTATGGGGGGATGCTGGAACCAAGTTTCTGCAACTAGAGATTAATGTAACGTCATTTTATGCCCTAACTATGATTTCACACATATACTTCCCCTAATCAGCCTCTAGACCTTCCCAAAGGTCTACGACTGTCTTTTGCGGACCCTAAATCCTTGAATCAGTCACTTACACACCTCTGTAATTATTTCTACTTATGTGTTTACCTAGATCATCTTAAGTAAATGATAACTTCAACATGCATTAATATATTCTTCGCGTAAACATATGTTATTACTTGTGTTCATATAACAAAGTAAATCATGCAGAATCGTGCATCAATACAGTAATAAATCATAAACCCAATATTCATCATAATATAATCACATTCATTTAGAACATAAGTAAATAGGCAAAACACATATATCTCTAGAATAATATTCTTTATTGATACTTCATATCTTCTTACAAACTCAAACTATCATGCGCGCTTAGCTGTAGGGGTCCTTGCACTCACCTACGGACTCTACTCTAGGTCTCTATGCACTCAACTGTAGAGCCTCTCTTCTACTCTAAGACTCTTCGCTCATCACTTCTATTGACCCATTACATTCGTCTTCATCATAATCTACTAAAAATTTCCTTAGACTCTTCTAAGACTCTCCTTTTTATACAATCCCATGGTCTGCAGACCATGGGTGGATCTACTAAAGCTGACACAACTTACATAAGCAAAGGGTGAAACACTTTATGACACTTTACCATCTACGTGCTCCGTGACCACAACTTGCGGAGACTTTACACTTTAGCTACAAGAACTTGGGCTTTTAGCCCCAAATTTGACCCTAGGGGACCTTGTCCCAACAGGTCCCCAACACAAATATGATGAATCGCCCCCGAGTCACTCCACTGGCGCGGAGATATTACTGCGAAGACCTCCCAACTCCACTTGCGCCATGATTACCTCAATTGTGCTCTGCGTTGCCACCTACTTGACCTGCTCCACTAAATCCTCCATTGTTAGTCCTACGCTATCTTCCTGGATCTTCTGATGTGTTTTCTGTAGGCTCGCCAACTTCTCCTCAATGGTGGTGGAGATAGCATAGGCCTCCTCCAACCAGGTTCCCAATCTGGCCTTGAGGTCTGTCTCTTTCCACTACACTGCTTCCACCTACTCTTGCAGTTGCTTTTCCTCCTGCATATTTTCCACCATCGTCTTTGCTTCGTCATAGTACTATTGCAATTCCCGGGTCTCTGTGTTCAAACTCTACAGGTTAGGATCTTCTTACAGACTCATGATTAGCTCCATAGAATACTCAAAGAGTGCAATGCATTCCACCATAGCAGCATCTACTGTAGCGACTCCATCCTTCACAATGGATTCATGCTATTCCCTGACCTCTGGTGGAGTTGAAGGTTGTGTCTTCAACTCAAACTCTGTAATTTTTAGGTTCATCTCAAACTGAACATTGGCCATTTCTATTTTCGCATCACACACACCTATAGCCAATTTCCAGACCTTGGCCTCCAACGGTGCTTCTTATGGTATGTGTAGTTCTGGAACTATCCTACACGCTTTGGCTATCATGGTTAGAGTGCACTCGTTCTACTCCTGAACCTTTTTCCATGTTGTTATGGCCACTGTTTTCTCCATGAACAATTGTTCGTTGTTGACCTTCTACTCACTAATCAAGATCATCATGCCCTGCTCTTGTGCCCTGATCTCTGCAATCACACCTGCTTATAGTGTGTGAAGGAATTTGCTAGGGAGCACAACCAAGTTCAGGCCAATGTTCTTCAACATGTTGATAGTGGCCTTGTCAGCATCCACCTCTGTGCTCAAGGCTCCATTAGGCAGCGTCACAGCCCAGAGAGCTAAGGATCGAACCAACTCTACTACTTGAGTGGTTCCCGATGCCCAACTAGTTGATGTCGCGATGCTCTGCCCCGCACCTGCCTGGAGTCTATTTGTTTGGATCTTCAGCTCGTGAAGACCCGATTATATGGAAACTAGTGCTTGCTTCTGTTGATGCTCAAACTGCTACAACATTTTTTTGGTTGTATCCTTGACCTTGTCACCAATGTCATCCAAGTCGCCTTCTGTCAAGGTGATAGGATCTAGCGATGACTTGGAGGCCTTGGTCTTCTTCCGTGGTCCTTCTTTTTCCTGTTCCTTGTTTCACTTCACCTGGAAGCGAGTGCTTTCCAGGTCTCCACCACCCTGTTCTAATTGCTCTTCTTCATCCATCTTCGATGAAGGGGATTTCTAGATTTTTTCAGAGCCACACTCTTCCTATTCTACTTTTTCTTTTTTGGCACACTCTTCTTCTGCATGAGCCTTCTCCTCAGTCTCCTTCTTTCTCTTTTCAGCCAACTGCTGAACCTTCAATCGGGTCACTTCCTTTTTATAATTTTCCATGGACTTACTAGTGCTAGTGGACAAATTTGATACTATGCGCCAATTTGTTGGCCAACACTTGAGGACCGTTGTAATGGCGTTAACCGTGGCAAGGTATGGGAGATCGTACCACTACTGTTCTGGATTCTTGCACACCCTAATATACACATGGTGGAACTCCACTTTGGACACCACGTACTCAGAGAGCTGATAAAAAATGGTTGGTGACAAGCACAAATTTTTGTCAATGGCTACTCAGATGCTCGCTTCCATCAGCACCCAAAATACCTTACTTTCTCGGATGCGCTCAGCTTCCTTTATGGCCCATAGTGAAGCAAACTTTGTTGATTCTGGCATATCTGTCTCAGTCAGAGGAAATTGACTGTCCTTCGGCAATTCCCATGCGACCAACACAATTGAAAGGAATAGCCATGAATAGTGAAACATTTTGACGTGGTCCTGTGCCTCCCTGTAGTTTGCGAGGAACTCACTGCACAGGTAGCGTGCCGAGTTGAACTGTATGCCCTCCGCACACTAGGTCGCTAGCAAAACCACTGGTGTTGGCACTTCACCTACGCGGCACTTTCCCATCACCTTACCAGCCAAGATTTCGGTGGCCACCTTCACCGCTGGGTTTGTAATGCTCGAAATTGAATACCTGCATGGCTTCTTGACAAGTTTGAACTTGTCCTTGATCTTCTCGGCGAGGTCGCGCTCGCCCGTCTTTCTGCCAAATTCTTTAGCTGGATTCAACCTGGAGTGAGGTAACAATGTGATCCTATGGATCAACATGTCGGTTATAGGTATCGGCTCACTCAACCATAAACACCCGTCAGGTACAAGACACAACAGCTATTTAATGACTGTTAGATTGATCAGGGCGCGGTGGTAATGCGGCACCCATAGAAGATTCAACAATCCTACTTTGTTCACCCCGCGAATCCATTCCAATGGCTCCAGCACCGTGACAGTAAATTCCTTGTAGAAAATGCACTTCATAAAAGTGTCGGTAGCCAGGTGGGGAAACTGCTCAATGTCCCCCAAGTCCCAATCCTCAATATTTAGATGTGGGATGCGTGCCAAGCGTGGAACTTCAAAGGTTATAGTGTCAAGTAGTAGGGGTGTATGAAGGAGGAACTATCCCTCATCTGGGTCCTTTGGGACTTTCACCTTGCCCTGGTGCGGAGGGATGTACTCTGGCAACTTAGAAATGGGGTCTACCCCCTCAATATCAATGTCCTCTGCACCCTCCTTGGTCTCCAAATCTACTACTTTTCCCTTCTCCTACACGGTAGGGTTTTCTTTTCTCTAGGCCTGTGTAGCTAGATGTTTCCTTGGTGATTCGCACAACGACAACGTCTTCTTGTGTTTTTCCTTCTTTGGCTTGGGGACCTCTCTTACCGAAGTAGGCGACCTCAGTGACTTGGGCACTTCTGTATGAAACTCCATACTCACAACCTCAGGAGAAGCTCCCTTAGAGGCAATAGATCCTCCAACACTTGCAGTTTCTATGGGTACATACATGATGTTGTTAATGAGCTATTGAGCTTCCTTAGGTAACCTGTCAAACACAGAACTAGCCACCAAGTCCTCAAAGAACTCACAGTTCATGAGCAATGGATTAAACCACTCAAAAAATATTAGAATGCAAAGTGTTTCTCGCTTGACATCCATATGTAATTTATAGGCAAATCGAATTCAAATCTGACAGTTCCCCCCAAAATCCACTCACAAATGCTAGATTGGTGACAGATTTTCAAAGATCTCCTTCGTAAATTCAGCCTTAAATGTGGCCCCCCACTCCTCTTAGCCATTTTCTCACTATCAAACCATGAACAGTGATAGTAATGGTCACTTTCTAGCCGCACTACATGGTCCCTCCTTTTATAGCACAACTCTCTTCGCGCTTCTGTCGATACCGTGACACTCTTCCATTCCACATAGTCCTCTCGTCGTGCAACTCTACAACCTGGGAAGTGTAGTTTATAGTCCCGCGCCTCCTTGCAGCTTCCTGGAGCGCTAAGATTGTGCTTCGGTCATATAGTCATCTAGATGGATCCCCGGTGTATGGCTTCAATCGAATTCCATTTACCTTTCCTAGAAATGGATCTCCATTCAATTTCACCAGCTGAACTGCTCCACCATCAGTGATCTCTTTGATGACATATGGCCTTGTTGTGCTCTACAACAACCCCCCATTTCATATCATTTTTATTCACAAAACTATCATATGAAATGGGTCCCTTTTAGTTTTCATTGGTATCAACTTTGTATTATTCAAATAGGTTTGAAAACAAAATGAAAACATTACAAAAAACCTTTTTGACAAACCAATTTTGGTCTTATAATATAAATAATCAATCTTTTATCATTGCGATAAAGCGATCGCAAGATCGCATATCGCAATGGCAAAGGAGGCATAACTTAAAAAAACCATTGGTTTGCTCCGACGCGATAGCATGCATTAGCCTATCGGACATCGGCAATCATACGTTCCCATAATTAAAGTGCCTTTAGATCCGATGCGATGTGACAAACTCCCGTTCGCTCCGATGCGATGCGATATCGCTATCGGCGATCGGCGATATACCATGCATGCTTTTTAAAGTGCCCATACTCCCAATGCGTTGCGATGCGATATCGCTATCGGCGATCGGGGATTTCAAAAGGTGTCAACATAATGATTTAAGTTTTTCCCCGATGCCCGATTGCGATAAAGCCAAAAGCGCAAACTTCAAAAAGCCGTTCAAGCAGAGGGATAATATGATTAATTCGTATTAAAGGCCTTATCTTTCAAATAGTGATTTACCTGCGCTCAACCGCCAAAACATCCAAGGCACGCTTAAACAAATCATTCGGTCGATTAATGATATGATGGGCATTTAAAGGATTGGCAGGTTTTAATGGCCATTTAATGAAATACTAAGTCTAAAAATCTTCGCATAGATTGTATCCGCGGCCACTTTTAAGTTAATCCCTTATCATGCATTGATCAATATATCTCATTCGTATTTGGTTTTCGCTACCAATTCTCTGTGTTACACTTATTTCCACTACTGTGCAGAATTCTTCCAAAGTAATAGATTCAAGCAGAATGGCGAAGAAGTCTAAGAAAACCGCAATCGCTACCACTGTACCAGCCACAGGACAAGCCATCGTTGATCCAGCAAATAAAAAGAAAGGATTAATATCTGATACTACATGTTTAGGACTTGCCAAGACCACTTGGTAAAGTACCTATAATTTGATCGAAGCCGAAGAACCAAAGGTGACAGCAGTACAAGCTACAGCGAGTTCCAATAGAAAATCTGATGGTACTTTGAAAGACTTGGCCGACTCTTTCCTTCATCGGATAGCGGCTCGGGAACAAATTCTCCCATTCTACTACAGTGCTTATATACTAGATACCCTGTGTTTTAATTCTGAGTTTCCTGTACTCGGCTGGAGGTGGACTCCACAAGACCCCACGCCTATTCACATATACCATCAGAAATTGTGGAAGACATCCTATAAGAACCATTTGTACCAAGTCTGCAATGGTTTCATGTTACCCATTCATTATTCTATTTTTAATAAACCTGCTCCCAAGATTTCTTACCAAGCAGGGATTGATTTAACATCAATAGGAAGATGGTTCGAAGAGGAGAAATTTACTTATATAAGAATTTTCGGCAGCCAAGCCGAACCTCATGTTATTCCTTTGTACATACCTGATAAACTGCTGGCGAGGGAGATAGCTTATCAGATTATTGCCGAAGGAGTTACACAAACTCTGAAGAAAAATAAGAAGCAGGTCTGGCCCTCCTTTCCTCTGAGATGTGGTGTCTACACTTTGCATGATTTCAAACACGCAGAAAAAGAAGCTACAAAAATGAAATCATTAACTCTAGCGACTCTCCCAAGTAGGCGACTTGATCCCAACAAAGTCGCCTATAATGCACTTGAATAGGCTAAATTGACAAAGTGTGATCATGTAGAAGATAAATTTTATGACCTGTTCTCTTCGGCTGAATCAATGTATCAAGTTAGATCGCTGGCCATAATGGAATACAAAGATGAAGGGTTAGTTGAATTCAACAGACTCAGAGAATAGAGGTTGCAAACTCTGCCTCTGGATCTATTAGAAACAGCCCCAGTAACAAGACCAAGCGAGCCTGAACAGCTACATTCAAAGGAACCGCCGGTTACAACAGAAAAACAGGAGAAAGTGCAAGAGGAAACCTAGACTAAAGAGCAAGAACAGAGCACCATAGAGGTGAATGTGGATACTCAAATTGATCCCAAATTTCTCCAGGAATGGCAGCAATTTGATTCAATTATCAGTAGTCTTGAATGTTCAAAGGACACCGAAACTTCGAAAGTGGTAGATACAAAGGAAACCACTTCACAACAGGTTCCAAGTGGACAACGACCTACCCAGTTCAAAAGAAGTATAAATAATCCCAAAGGACCCATCCAATCAAATTGTTTTGCAAAAAGAATAAATTCCTCCCTTGGATGTCTTCTATAGCCCAAAGCACAAAGTTGTGGTAAAACGACAGAGGAAGAGAAGAAGGACTGATCAACCTTCCCTTTTCCCAGAACAAACGGTCATGGGCAAAGTGGTTTGGAAGGAGGAAGTCGACCCCTCTAATGACCTAACAAAGCTATCACAATATGTTGGAGCCTATTCGGCAACAACAATAGACAAGGCATCAGAGGTGAGTCTTTTATTAAAAACAAAAGACCAGGAAATCTTTTTATTACAAGCACAGCTAACAGAAGCACAACAGAAAGCGGAGTAGGCAGAACAGCAATTGTTGACACAACAGCAAATTAATAATCAATTAACTCAACAATTGCGGGAAGAGAAACAAAGGATTGATCACATCGCAATCCAGAAAGAGAAAGAGTTGTCTGAAGCCTTGGCACAACTGAGGGCAGCAAATGAACAAATGCTGAAGTCTAAAGATGAGCAGATTGCTCAACTATCAGCCTAGCTAGAAAAGACAAAGAATCTTCCATAGATAGCTGAATTCAGATTAGAGGCATTACAGATAAATAAGGCGTTAATAGCACAGATTAAGCTTTTATGTCAACAAATTGCCCAGGCGGAACCACTATGCGAATTGACGGCATCAATAAGTGAAAAAACAGAAAAGGCTAGAACAGAATTGGATCAAGCTGAAGAAATATTAACTGAATTTCTTGACTGGCAAGATACCGATCAGGGACAAGCGGCAAATTTACCAAGAATTTTAGAGTCACATAAAGAAATATTGTTTACAGAATGGCAGTCCCAGTTAATGAAAGCAGAGAGGGCAATTTCAAGATGCAAATCAACCACAAGTAATTTGGTTGAATTGGTTAATAATACTCTCTACTTGTCAAACATGATTTCCCAATGCACTCCAGGTAAATTGACAGCGGTGAAAACATTGGAGCAGTCATGTTATCCAGATCTAGAGGAAAAGGGGAGATTAATTGCTGGAATTAACAGTTTAGCATGGGACACCTATTGGTTCTTCTTGGTAAAACCACACAGTCAAAGAGCCGCCCTCAAATGCCTTACAGATGCAATCGGGTATATTATCCCCAATATTCAGGATGCCACCTATGCCGCCCAGCTTAACTCTCACCTCAACAAACCGTCCGAAGTGGAGCCAATGCTTGCTATAAGTCAGCTCAAGTTTAAAGGCAAACAGCCTACCTGATGATTCATGTTGGCGACTGCCAGGTTGCTGAGAGGAATATATTCAAGATCATTTGATACCAATTAAGTAGGATTTCAGTTTCATAGATAGTTAGTTTAATTTAGTATTTATAGACCCTTTCATTATTTTGGAAAGGGTCGTAAAGTTTTGTACTTGACTTAAAACCTGAAGTTGCACTACTGTACTTCAGGCATATTCTTTTATAAAACTGGACCAATCATTCTGATTTTCGCAAAGAATCTTTTATGCAAATGTGCACTACTGTCTTTGTTTGAAAGTATTTCTGCGTTAGAGGAAGAATTTTGAATAGCGATTAATATTGGAGAGTGACTCGCAGCTCATATGGTACTATTATCTATGTCTGAATCCATTCTTTTTATATGAATTGTTATTTGATCGCCTTTGCTATTATCGAATATATGTATGTGTTTTAACAGCATTTCTTTATTCCCTCCACTATTGGATGCTTATGGTAATGCTTTTCTTTTAATCATATATGTATTGATGATATAAACGATGAGTGTAGCAATACTATGTTAATCACCTTGTTTAACTATTTAAGCAAAGTAATCCTTGAATGAGTAAATGTCCATGTTTATCAGATGGAGTCATCTACATGCCTGCTAATAAACATAGATCACCAAGTGCTACAATTCAAAGTAAAATAGTTCCCGGGATTAGTAGTAGTTCTTTTTATTTCGCTGATAAATTAAGTTATTCGCCTATCATTAGATTAGTCAATCAATCATTCATTCATCCCATTTATTCATTGCTGGGAAACTGGTCCCATTATCCCCAGTCGGAGCCACCATTCCAAACGGAAAAGGAGTTGTATTAAGGTCCGGACTGGGTGGTTATCCCCCAATGTTGATACAACGATTTTCGGGGCATCAACATTTTTGGCGCTAGAAGGAGGGCCATCAACTGTGCATGGCAAGCAAACCCAAGTCTGCAGGCCATTCTAAGAGTAATTCTCCCTCCGCATCACCTCGTACTTCCCAATTGCATGCTGGTTCTCCAGTATCCAAACAAGAAGAAGAGGAATCAACTACCACTGCTCAAACCCATTATACTCCAGAACAGCTAAGTCTTGAATCCCCTGAAGTCCAGTCTCTTATCCACAAACTTCAGAGCTTCTCGATTTCACCACAGAAATCTGAGGTATCGCAAAGCAGTGCGACTTCGCAGTTCAATTTACCTCACCCTCTCACCAGACTTCAGAGTGGAAAGCTCGGTATTGAGCCTACTGAGTTCCCTTTACCCAAAAGGAAAAAAGCGAAGAAAAACACTGAAGGATCTGATAGTGAAACACTTTCATCCACATCCTCCATCTCATCTTCCCCAGGGCGAAGTCAACCATCCACTCCCTCATTACATATTGTTGTTCATCAGGGATTAGGAACTTCAACATCCCAACCTGCTCACTCCGCAACATCAATTCCTTCCCAGACATCTGGAATTTCAACAGTAGTATTATCTACTATTGGTGTTATAATGGCAGATCCATGGACCAGGCCTGGTGCAGTCAACATGCCTGCACCATTGCATGCATTACCTGATGCTCCTGAAAAATGGCTACCCAAATTTAATCCAGATGATGGAACACAAGCTGAGGAACATATTAATAACTTCATGTTGCAGTTAACTTGAAGGGAGTAACAGAGCAAGATGTTGTCGTTAGGCTTTTCCCTTATATGTTGCAGGGATCAGCAGGATCCTGGTATTTTTCCCTGCCTTCTGGTTCCATTACCAGTTGGACGACTTGCCAAGAACAGTTTCTTACTAAGTATGGAGATGATAGGTCTTTGGCTACACTAATAAACGATCTCTCCAATCTTAGGATAGAGCATAGGGAACCAATTAAAGAATTTAATGCACGATTCAATAAACTCTTGAACAAAATCCCAATGGCTTCCAAACCAAGTGAGAAAATCCGAAGTGAGTGGTATATAACTGCCCTACCTGCCAATATAGCTATTTTTGTAGACAGGGCTGGAAAACCAACTTTAGCTGAAAACATGAAAGAAGCACTTGCTGTGGAGAAACGTATTAATGCTCTAGAGAAGAAAGCCGCTCTTGAAGATAGAAAAACCAAAAAAGTTTCTTTTAAAGATGATTCAAAGAAGAAAACCCCTAAAGATCCATATGACATGGAAGGTCTTCAAAAGGTCCTCAAAACTATTTCTAATGAAATGGTTGAAATCAAAAAACAAGTAGCCGAAACCTCAACCAAAAGACCCTTTAGAAATTATAAGAAAACTGAATCAAAACCACCAAATGTTGTATCAAATGCAGATTCAGATCTTGAAGAAGGAGAAGAAAAAATAGCTACACCAACTGATGAAGAAGAGGAAGTTGTTGAATGTCATGGAATGTGGGATTTTATATTGCCTAACTCCGATACAGAAAACGAAGAAGAAGCGTTTCCTGTCACTACCAGGAGTAAAGGTACCTCCGAACCTGTTCAGACAACTTCGAAGAAAAGAAGTGCAGGTGCTGCTACAACAAAGGAAAAGGTACCCCCGAAGAATCCACCTGTAACAATTCCACAAAACCAACCTTCAACCTCAACAATCCCATCAACATCTAAGACACTGGTAGTGTTTGATTCAATGGATTACAATATTGTTGATGAGATGAAAAAGACTAAGGCAAACATTACCATGTTTGAACTTAGTAAATTGAAACATCAGCAAAAATTGCTTCTCAAAGAATTAAATGATGTTCCTACTTCACCTCTTCCCAGTGCTAAAGCTGCAAATGATTCAGGACAACCACCTCCTAGTATGGTTGAAGCTACTGATGCAGTTATGATTGGAGATAGATCAAATTCTCATACCCCACCTTTCCTTTTGACCTATGAGATATACAACAGAAACCTACACAACTGTCTGATTGACTCAGGGGCATCTTCTAATATAATGCCAGCTTCAGTTTGTTCCAAACTGAACATTGAACCCTAGAAGTTCGCTATTCATATTGTACAGTTGGACAGGACTAAAGTACAGGTTTTGGGAGAGATCAACTATGTAACTATCAGGTTATCTGCTGATCCCAGAGTAGTACAAAGGATTGATATCTTAATCGCCGATATACCTGAATTTTATGGTTTGATCTTAAGTAGGGATTGGTCTGAAAAACTACATGGGTATATATCTACTGATTGGTCACATATGTGGCTTCCCTATAAGGGTAAGCCAAATCAAATAAGAATCGATTGGGAAAAGCATATGACCCATAGAGTTACTGAATTTGAACAAGAAAATCAACCGATAGCATTTAATAACAACATTTTGGGGAATTATTCATTAGAGTCATTCTTTGGCAACTTCGCTGCCTAGCCATCCCCTTTCTCAGTAAACCATTTTACATCTCAGATTGAAAATTTTTCACAAACAGATAGGTCAAGATGTTTCAATGATACTGAGAAAACTATAAATAAGATTGTTAATACTTCTTTATTTTGGTCGTTATATTTCGATGGGTCCAAATCCAGTGAGGGCTCAGGAGCAGGATGTATTTTGATTAGCCCGCAAGGAGAAAAAACGATGTTGTCCTGTAGGTTAGAATTTGAATGCACAAACAACACAGCAGAATATGAAGCCTTAGTCCAAGGACTATATAAAGCTATTGGACTCAAGGTCCAATATTTGAAAGTGTTTGGAGATTCTGAAATTATTATCAAACAGGTAAGGAATACAATTCATTTTCTTTCCACCCATCTCAAACATTATCAATCGCTGGTACAGGAACTTACCTCCCACTTTTCGGCATTCAATATTTCTTCCATTCCCAGGTCTCAAAATTCGGCAGCTGACCTGCTAGCCAATGTTGCTTCCAAGCTCCTACCTTTCGAAGAATACAGCCCAGATAGATTTTCAGTAGAATTGCTTTTTAGGCCATCAATTCCTGACAATGTCACTAATTGGAGAGTATTCAACCATGATGAAGACATTTTACAGTTTTTAACTTCCGAAAAGTCCTATGATGATCAAATCATTGAGGAAAACGAGCATGACCTTCAAATGAGAGGTAAACCCGAGGAGAATTCAATCCCAAAGCCTGTGGTGAAGCTTGAGGATCTTTATGATATTAAAGATAGGTTTAAACCTATGACCAATACAAAGCTCCAAAGTTCTACCCTAAGGTTTGAATTGATAAACCTTGGCACTAAGCAAGCTCCTCAAAAAATTAATTTAGGATTAGGACTTTCCTTGGAATAAAAGGAAGCATTCATTAGATTGTTAATGAAAAATAAATAGATTTTTTCTTGGAAATATGATGATTTAAAGACATATGATACATCCATCATCCAACATACCATCCCAATGCTTCCCGAACAGAAACCAATTTAGCAGAAGTTGAGAAAAATACATCCGAACTTAGAGAGTCAAATAAAATATAAACTTAATAAACTCTTGAAAGCTAAGATTATTTTTCCCGTTTGGCACTCAAACTGGGTCTCCAATATGGTGCCAGTCAGAAAGAAAAATGGCGACATTAGGATTTGTATAGATTTCAGAAATCTGAACAAGGCGAGCTTAAAAGATAATTTCCCATTACCTACTATGGAGCAGATACTCCAATCAGTAGCAGGCTCTGAGTTAATGTCCTTTCTAGACGGTTTCTGAGGATATAACCAAGTTTTGGTCCATCCTGATGACCAACTCAAAACTACATTCAGGACCAAATGGGGAACATATGCGTATCAGAAAATGCCTTTCGGACTTATTAATGCAGGAGCGACGTTCCAAAGAGCGATGGATATAGCTTTTAAAGGGTTGATTAACAGAACAGTAGTCGTCTACCTAGACGATATTACCGTATTTTCTAAGGAGAAGTCCAATCATTTGCATGATTTAAATCAAATCTTTCAACACTGCAAAAGGTATGGTATTTCGCTTAACCCAAAAAAATCTTTCTTCGCTCTTGACCAAGGAAAGCTCTTAGGCTTTATTGTTTCTAAAGATGGCATTTATATTGATCCCCATAGGATCAAAGAAATCTCTGAAATCCCTTTCCCTCATAATAAAAAATCCATGCAGTCATTTTTAGGCCAAATCAATTTTGTCAAAAGATTTGTTCCAGACTTTTCTCAAATCATTTTTCCACTTCAAACTATGATTAAGAAAAATTCAGTCTTTAAGTGGGGATCAGCAGAAAAAGAAGCATTTGATTTAATCAAACAATCAATAATTAATGCCCCCGCCTTAAATACCCCCAATTTTTCTAATCATTTCACACTGTATACTATCGCATCCGATTTGTCTTATGCAGCAGTACTCACACAGATTAATGATCACAATTCGGAAGCACCCATTTCATTCTATAGTTCAAATCTTCAGGGTGCTGAATTGAATTACTCCGAAGTAGAAAAACAAGCCTTTGTTGTATATAAAGTTGTCAAACATTACAGACCCTTCCTTTTAAAATCCCACACAAAAGTTATAGTTCCTTTCCCTGCAGTAAGGCAACTATTAATCCAAAGAGAACTGGGTGAAAAAAGGGCAAACTGGGTTACAGCACTTCAAGAATATGATTTAGAAATTAAACCAGCAAAGATTGTCAGAGGCCAAGCTTTTTGCAGGTTATTGGCAGGAGCATCCAACATTCCAGAATCAGGTGATACAGATCAAACCGAAGAAATCAACCAGATAAGTATTACTGATTCTGAATCAAAACATGCTGACTTAATCTTTTATTTGAAAAATGGATATGCACCTCCTAACCTGTCTTACAAAAACAAAAGGGCCATTAGATTGAAAGCAAAAAATTTCACAATTATTGATGATGTGCTTTTTAGGCAAAATTATGAATCAATCTTATTAAGATGCCTAGAAAAACCTGAAGCACAAAATGTTTTGCAGGAATTACATGATGGACTAACAGGAGGACATTTTTGAGCTGATACAACAGCCCACAAAATCATTCATGCTGGATATTATTGGCCCACTCTGTTTAGAGATGCTTATGAATATGTAAGGAAATGCCGAAATTGTCAAACTTCTAGTGGAAGACAAAGAAAACCAGCTTTCCCTTTGCAACCAGTCAACATTGAACAGCCATTTGAGCAATGGGGATTGGATATCATTGGGGAAATTACTCCTCATTCTTCCAAACAGCATAAGTATATCCTTACTGCCACTGATTATTTTACTAAATGGGTTGAAGCAATTCCTTTGAAGACAACAAATTCTGAGGCAATCATTGAATTCATAGATCAATTCATCATTACCAGGTTTGGTGTCCCAAATGCTCTTTTTTTTATAATGCATCTTACTTTTCAGGCAATGCTATGTTTGATTTCGGTATTAAAAGAGGATTTAAATTAAAATATTCTGCTAATTACTATCCTCAGGGTAATGGTTTAGCAGAGTCTACAAATAAAAATCTGATTAAAATTATTAAGCGAACTATCGAACAGAATCATAAAACATGGCACAAATCCTTAATATTCGCACTATGGGCTGATAGGATAATACAGAAGGCTTCCATATGATCTTCTCCGTTCAACCTTGTATATGGAAAAGAAGCAGTACTGCCAACAAATCTTGTTCTTCCTTCTCTAGCCCTAGTGCAGTTTATTGAGGAAATCCCTTCTTCTTCTATTCAACTTAGACATGACCAAATTCTAAAATTAGAAGAGGAAGGGGAAAAAGCCAAGGTTATTCATGCAAAACGTCAGCAAATCATCAAGTCATCCTTCGATTCAGTCTCATCCGGTTCAAAACAATTTCAAGTTGGTGATTTAGTTCTGAAATGGGACAAAGCCCATGAAGATAAGGGAAAACACACCAAGTTCCAGAAGATGTGGCTTGGGCCATTTCAGATCTGTGAGAAGATAGGCCATTTGACCTTCATATTACAAGATTTATCAGGTTTGAGAGATTCTCTCCCTGTTAATGGCCTTATCTTAAAGAAATTCTTCAATTGAGAAGGTAACCCCTTCTCCTTTTTAATAGAATTTTGTAGTTTGTAGGACCATTAGAAAATAAAGTTGTAAGGTATCTTCCATTGACCTTTGTTGTACTTAAAAGTTGCTCAATAGAAGTAGTGATGATATTTACTTTTAAAATAATAGAGGTCTTAGATAAGAGGAACAATTTCTAGGAAACTAGGTATAGTTGCATTCCGAAACCACACTTCAATTTTTGTGAACTCTTCTCAAAGTTTAGAAGTATTGTAAATCATTTTCTGTTTTCAAATTGGTCACAAAAGGTTATCAATATCAAAACAGAAACTAATCCAATTTTAGCATCTTCAACTCTTCCCCTGTCATCCATTTACTCTTAAGGAGAAAATTGTCCATCCCATTCACCAAAGTTTATGGTTACTCAGAGTGTAATTCTAAAATATTTGATATAAAAGATAAGAGGTCTTATTACAAGCCTGCTTACCATGATCATCGGGAAATAGTTTAACCGACATTACCAATACTGCATACCATAACAGGGTAATGGCGTAGAATTATAAGACAAGGGGTCTCATCACGAGCCAGCTTGTTCGGTTAAATTACTACCAGTGAATGGCATTGTCAAACAGCTGGCCACCAAACCAGGACAATGGCTTTTTATCTTAGCAATAACAGAAAAAGGAAGGGAAATACAAAATATGAAAACATGTTTTGAATTCATTCTGTTAATCACACTATTAAATGGATGGGATAATGGACAATACTATGGTTAAAAGGTATCCCTGTCGAAACTATGAACGTTTGCTGGTAGCAGAGGCTCTACCTATGACAGACGAGTTAACTATAAAAGCTGATTTGGAAAGATTTTCTATTTTATTATTATAAACCAATAGAGGCCTATTTAAAACTTAGAATGTATCTAATTTTAAATAAGAGAGGAAATTAGCAAAGATAGTTTCATTTTACTCAGAATGCATATATACCTAGTTATATTAGAATTTTCCCCTTTGATTAGAACTCTATTTTGAAAAAGTTTAAGTATTTCCATACTTTTCAAAGATAACTGTTTCTTCCAGCGAATCGCCAATTGTTGTGCTCTACAACAACCCCCCATTTCATATCATTTTTATTCACAAAACTATCATATGAAATGGGTCCCTTTTAGTTTTCATTGGTATCAACTTTGTATTATTCAAATAGGTTTGAAAACAAAATGAAAACATTACAAAAAACCTTTTTGACAAACCAATTTTGGTCTTATAATATAAATAATCAATCTTTTATCATTGCGATAAAGCGATCGCAAGATCGCATATCGCAATGGCAAAGGAGGCATAACTTAAAAAAACCATTGGTTTTCTCCGACGCGATAACATGCATTAACCTATCGGACATCGGCAATCATAAGTTCCCATAATTAAGGTGCCTTTAGATCCAATGCGATGCGACAAACTCCCGTTCGCTCCGATGCGATGCGATATCGCTATCGGCGATCAGCGATATACCATGCATGCTTTTTAAAGTGCCCATACTCCCAATGCGATGCGATGCGATATCGCTATCGGCGATCGAGGATTTCAAAAGGTGTCAATATAATGATTTAAGTTTTTCCCCGACGCCCGATTGCGATAAAGCCAAAAGCGCAAACTTCAAAAAGCCGTTCAAGCAGAGGGATATTACGATTAATTCGTATTAAAGGCCTTATCTTTCAAATAGTGATTTACCTGCGCTCAACCGCCAAAACATCCAAAGCACGCTTAAACAAATCATTCGGTCGATTAATGATATGATGGGCATTTAAAGGATTGGCAGGTTTTAACGGCCATTTAATGAAATAGTAAGTCTAAAAATCTTCTCATAGATTGTATCCGCGACCACTTTTAAGTTAATCCCTTATCATGCATTGATCAATATATCTCATTCGTATTTGGTTTTTGCTACCAATTCTCTGTGTTACGCTTATTTCCACTATTGTGCAGAATTCTTCCAAAGTAATAGATTCAAGCAGAATGGGGAAGAAGTCTAAGAAAACCGCAATCGCTACCACTATACCAGCCACAGGACAAGCCGTCACTAATCCAGAAAATAAAAAGAAAGGATTAATATCTGATATTACATGTTTAGGACTTGCCAAGACCACTTGGTAAAGTACCTATAATTTGATCGAAGCTGAAGAACCAAAGGTGACAGCAGTACAAGCTACAGCGGGTTCCAATAGAAAATCTGATGGTACTTTGAAAGGCTTGGCCGACTCTTTCCTTCATCGGATAGCGGCTCGGGAACAAAGTCTGCCATTCTACTACAGTGCTTATATACTAGATACCCTGTGTTTTAATTCTGAGTTTCCTGTACTCGGCTGGAGGTGGACTCCACAAGACCCCACGCCTATTCACATATACCATCAGAAATTGTGGAAGACTTCCTATAAGCACCATTTGTACCAAGTCTGCAATGGTTTCATGTTACCCATTCATTATTCTATTTTTAATAAACCTGCTCCCAAGATTTCTTACCAAGCAGGGATTGATTTAACATCAATAGGAAGATGGTTCGGAGAGGAGAAATTTACTTATATAAGAATTTTCGGCAGCCAAGCCGAACCTCATGTTCTTCCTTTGTACATACCTGATAAACTGCTGGCGAGGGAGATAGCTTATCAGATTATTGCCGAAGGAGTTACACAAACTCTGAAGAAAAATAAGAAGCAGGTCTGGCCCTCCTTTCCTCTGAGATGTGGTGTCTACACTTTGCATGATTTCAAACATGCAGAAAAAGAAGCTACAAAAATGAAATCATTAACTCTAGCGACTCTCCCAAGTAGGCGATTTGATCCCAACAAAGTCGCCTATAATGCACTTGAACAAGCTAAATTGACAAAGTGTGATCATGTAGAAGATAAATTTTATGACCTATTCTCTTCGGCTGAATCAATGTATCAAGTTAGATCACTGGCCATAATGGAATACAAAGATGAAGAGTTAGTTGAATTCAACAGACTCAGAGAACAGAGGTTGCAAACTCTGCCTCTGGATCTGTTAGCAACAGCCCCAGTAACAAGAAAAGGCGAGCCTGAACAGCTACATTCAAAGGAACCGCCGGTTACAACAGAAAAACAAGAGAAAGTGCAAGAGGAAACCCAGACTAAAGAGCAAGAACAGAGCACCATAGAGGTGAATGTGGATACTCAAATTGATCCCAAATTGCTCCAGGAATGGCAGCAATTTGATTCAATTATCAGTAGTCTTGAATGTTCAAAGGACACCGAAACTTTGAAAGTGGCAGATATACGAGAAACCACTTTACAACAGGTTCCAAGTGGAACCATCAGCCTACCCAGTTCAAAGGAAGTATAAATAATCCCAAAGGACCCCTCCAATCAAATTATTTTGCAGATAGAAGAAATTCCTCCCTTGGATGTCTTCTATAGCCCAAAGCACAAAGCTATGGTAAAACGACAGAGGAAGAGAAGAAGGACTGATCAACCTTCCCTTTTCCTAGAACAGATGGTCATGGGCAAAGTGGTTTGGAAGGAGGAATTCGACCCCTCTGATGACCTAACAAAGCTATCACAATATGCTGGAGCCTATTCGGCAGCAACAATAGACAAGGCATCAGAGGTGAGTCTTTTATTAAAAACAAAAGACCAGGAAATCTTTTTATTGCAAGCACAGCTAACAGAAGCATAGCAGAAAGCGGAGCAGGCAGAACAGCAATTGTTAACACAACAGCAAATTAATAATCAATTAACTCAACAATTGCAGGAAGAGAAACAGAGGATTGATCACAGCGCAATCCAGAAACAGAAAGAGTTTTCTGAAGCCTTGGCACAACGGAGGGCAGCAAATGAACAAATGTTGAAGTCTAAAGATGAGCAGATTGCTCAACTATCAGCCCAGCTAGAAAAAACAAAGAATCTTCCACAGATAGTTGAATTCAGATTAGAGGCATTACAAATAAATAAGGCGTTAATAGCAAAGATTAAGCTTTACAATAATGACTTGTTATTATCATTGTTGAACCTTGTGCTAAGTGCGTACACTCCACGATTTCCACCATACTTCACACGGTTACTCAAATACATCAAGACTTGAATTTAGTACTATTGTAATAATGAACAGCCCTTTCCAACACTGTGAAGTAATTACCACAATTACCACTCATTATTACCATTATCTGCCATGGATTTTTCCTTATTTCACCGTTACCCTCCCAAATTTCACTCTCACTGCACCCCATCACTATCACAACTCTCTCACTACAAATCTACCTATCGGCACTCCTCCTCGACAGTCTGCTATCACTCTGAAGTGTTGTTATAGATTCATTGCAGAATGGGTGGGCAGGATGTGAGACATGAACCAAAAAGCACAGAGCAGGTTCGATGCAATGCAAATGTTTGGCAAGTCTTCTTGGATGTAGGATGGCATGTGTATTTTAAGAGACTACAAGGATTTGACGAAGCTATCATAGTTGAATTTGCGTTAAACCTAGAAGGAAATCAATCCAAAGTTAGTGGGCTAGATATTTCTGTCATGGAGGAATTTATTTTGATTGTGTTAGGGTCCCACCCTAACCCCCTTATTTATGTAATGGGATCACGTCATAATCAAGAGTCAATAAAGCCCATATTAATAATTGTAAGTGGTTAATCCGCAATTAATGACGAAACCACAGTTAGTTGCAAATGGGTCGTAGTATTAGATAGATGGTATTAAGTGGTTAATCCGCAATTAATGACGAAACCACAGTTAGTTGCAAATGGGTCGTAGTATTAGATAGATGGTATTAATAAAACCCACGGTATTGGCCCGTGGTATTGCATGTATGAGTCATATATAAAGGATAGAGACTCCCTACAAGGAGCATCATGTCTTGTTTTGTAATCGAGCTATGCTCTATTGGAGGTTGCCCCCTCGAAGAGGCAAGTGAACATTACTCTCTGAATAATAAAATCATTACTATTTTGTGTTCTGGGTATCTTTTCTTCGCATATTCTGTATTTGGGTATCACTTTGCAGGTTAAGAGCATAACAAGTGGTAACAGAGCACTTTCCAGGGCCGGTGGGATTTCCATTTCTTAGCAAAAAAAAATTTAGCTATAGACGTGTTCTGGCGTCTTTAAACCATGGGATCTGTCGTTGAGCGCATAAACCTGCGGATTTAGGGAGGCATGCACGCAGGAAATACAAGAGGTGGTCACGTCTATTGGACTCCCTTGTAACCCCTATGGGTACCCCTTCGAGTAGTAGCGCATTAGACAGAACCGCGCACGGATTGTCTTCCACGTACCCTCTGGGTATATCGGAAGCCCCCTAGGCTCCCTTGAAACCTCGCCATAGATAAACCGTCGGCCGTCTTGCGGCTACAGTACACCGAGAACAACACTCGGGGAGATTACTCGCCCGTACGATAGGGTAGTCGGGTTGTACGGCTAAGGGTACGGTTGATCCTCCTTAGTTAGAGCCCTGAAACATTGGGCCGAGTGCTAATGCCAGACCCTTATGTATATTGCGATCTGTAGCACCTGACACTCCTCAAGACCTTAGTTCCCTTTTCTATCGGGGGATCACACAACATCTCTTCTAGATCCGCCTGTGCAAAGGGGTGCAGCAGCAGCAGACATCAGTCCCGCAGTCTCGAGTTCGCAGATTAGCCATTCCGATCTATTAGATCCATCAAATCCGTAGAAGCAGTCTATTCCGCCATCAGATCCCCCAGATCGGAGTCGTTGTGAAGGGTTCCTATACCAGGGTATAATTTTCGCAGGACTTTTGGCCGCATTGACATTTTGAGGATTTGGCCACTGCAATATTGATAAGGAAGGAGTAAAACTCTGTTACATAGTTACCGGACTATGTAACATGGTCGAGAAAATAGTCCCGAAGGGCAAGGAGCAAGCCCACGAGGAGGAGTATAATGGCACTGAAAACAATGAGGGTAAGTCTAGCCACTCTCCTCACGTCTGGCACACCCACCCACCACCCAGTCAGCGACCTCCCAAGTTGGATATGCATAAATTTGACGGCTCTCACCCATCGGCATGGATAGCACAAATGGAGCAGTGTTTCAAACTGAATCGCATCTTCGATGATGAGACTCAGCTTATGTTGGGGAACATGTACTTGGACAATGAAAGGTGGAAATGGTGGGAATGGCATCAACGTTGCACTAGACCTTTTAAGACTTGGACCAAATTCACCAAAGCTCTTCAAGACCGCTTTGACTAGGAATCATCTTTTTTGGGTCGTCTTACTAAGCTCCGACAGACTGGTACAGTGGATGAACATATTACGGCTTTTGAAGCCTTAGCCTTCCGCACTTGGGGTCTCTTAGATGTGTTCTACACGGAATGTTTTGTCAGCGGTCTTAAAGAAGCTATCAAAGCCCAAGTCCTACAGCACCACCCTCCCACATGGATGGAGGCTTGCAGGGTCACGCGTAACGTGGAACGTGCATTAGCAGCCCAATACAGTCGCCCAAATTCTCCGCTAAAGGTCGCCCCCCACAGGCTCACAACACGACTCAAACACTTAAGGTCCAAAAGGTGTCACCTGCGGAAATGGCCGAAAGAAGAAAGCAAGGCCTATGTTACTACTGTGATGAAAAATACTCCCCAGGTCATAAATGCAAGGAACCCAAATTTTTTCAAATTGATGCCACTGACTACAGCTCAACAAAGGAAGATCCACCACTGGAGGAACATGAGCCGCTAGAAGAAGAGAACCAAAAGGAAAATGTCTCTGATGAACCAGTTATTTCGTTTCATGCTTTGGCAGGGATTTCTTCCCCTCAAACTCTCAAAATTAGAGGTTTTATTAAACATCGCCCAGTAGTAGTCTTGATTGATAGTGGAAGTACACATAATTTCATCCATCAAAAAGTCGCAGAAGCAGTGCATTGTTTTGTACGAGCAGTTTCTAACTTCCAAGTTCAAATTGCGGATGGAGGCACAATGAAATGTGAAGGCCACTGTGAAAATGTCAAACTTCAAATGGGGGATTATCAATTGAAAACTCACATGTTTTCCATACACATGGGGGGTTGCGACATTGTCCTCGATGCTGAATGGCTCCGCACTCTTGGGCCAATCACAATGGATTTCCAGGAGTTATATATGAGTTTTAAGCAGAACAACTACACACACCCTCCGTGGACTCTAGGTGGGAGCCCCCTCTATCATCAGCTCGCATAGGATGGAAAAATTGTTAAAAAAGGGTAATCATGGAGTTGTAGCTCAATTTAATGCCATCTAGGCTGTCGAAACCAAGCCTCTGCCAATTCATCCTGAGATGCAATAGATTTTAAATAACCATCTACCGGTCTTTGACAAGCCTCATGAGCTTCCACCCTCGCGAGGGGAACATGATCATAGAATCACCTTGGTTCCAAGGGCCCAACCCCCAAATGTGAGCCCATACAGATATCCGTTCACCCAAAAGAATGAAATAGAAAAACTCATCAAGGAACTTTTGGAAGCAGGGGTCATTCGTCCCAGCATTAGTCCTTATTCATCCCCAGTGGTCATGGTGCTCAAGAAAGATGGGGAGTGGCGGATGTGTCCCGACTTCAGGGCCCTCAATAAGTTGACATTCAAAGATAAATTTCCCATCCCAGTGGTTGATGATTTGCTGGATGAACTCAATGGGGCTCAATTCTTCACTAAGCTGGATCTTCGCTCAGGCTACCACCAAATTCGCATGAAGGAAGTCCACATCCCCAAGACTGATTTCCGAACTCATGAAGGCCATTATGAATTCCTGGTCATGCCATTTGGTCTTTGTAATTCCCCCTCTACTTTTCAGAGCCTTATGAACCACATTCTCAAACCATATCTCAGGAAATTTGTCCTTGTCTTCTTCGATGACATCCTCATCTATAGTTGCACTTGGGCCGCACATCTTCAGCATGTAGATCTACTCTTGCAACTGCTCTGCAAGCATAAATTATTTGTCAAGATGTCCAAGTGTTCGTTTGGCATGGCAAAAGTAGAGTATTTGGGCCACATTGTGGGGCGTGAAGGTGTCAAGGTGGACCCCAAAAAGATCTAGGCAATGCAGGAATGGCCTCAACCTAAGACCTTGAAGAGCTTGAGAGGATTTTTGGGTCTCACGGGCTATTATCGTAAATTTGTCCGCAACTATGGTCGCATAGCGAAGCCCCTCACCCAACTCCTAAAGAAAAATTCATTCTTCTGGAATGACGAAGCACAACAGGCCTTTAAAGCTCTAAAAAATTCCATGTGTTCCACTCCAGTCTTAGCACTACCTGACTTCACCAAATCTTTTATCATTGAATGTGATGCTTCGGGTACATGTATTGGGGCGGTCTTAATGCAGGAAGGGCGACCGTTGGCCTTCACAAGCCAATAACTCAGTGGGAGGAATCTGGGCCAATCTACCTACGAGAAGGAAATGATGGCCATCTTACATGCAGTCGAGACCTGGCGACCTTACTTATTGGGGTGATGTTTCCAAATCCGCACAGATCATCACAGTCTTAAATATTTTTTGGAGCAACGCCTATCCTCCCCACAACAACATAAATGGCTAGCCAAAATGCTGGGATATGATTATGAGATCATTTACAAGAAAGGGAAAGACAATAGTGTAGCAGATGCATTATCTCACCAATTTGAGGAGGAAAGTACTATGCTAGCAATTTCCCTCCCCATTCCATAATGGATTGAAGAGGCTCGCAGGGAATGGTTTTCACACCCCGGGCTCTCCCAACTCATTTCTCAATTGCAGGTAGATCCAAATTCCACCAAGGGCTACTCGTGGCAGGATGATATTCTTCGCTACAAGGACAGAATTGTAATATCACCAACATCCACCCTCAAAAGTCGCATTTTGGCAGAATTGCACTCATCTCCCATTGCAAGACATTCAGGCTTTCAGAAGACGTATGCTCGCACCAGAAGATTATTTTTTTGGACAGGCATGAAAAAAGACATCCTTACTTTCGTAGCAGAATGCGATGTCTGTCAAAGGGGAAACCATCAACACACCAGGAACATTACAACCATTGCCCATTCCAGCATCAATTTGGACGGAGGTTTCTATGGATTTCATTACAGGTCTTCCAAAGTCAGGGAACAAGTTAGTCATCATGGTGTTTGTGGACCGACTATCGAACTATGCTCATTTCTGCGCCCTACCCCACCCATTTACACCAACTTTGGTTTCTCAATCTTTCATGGATCATATCTTCAAATTGCATGGCATGCCCACTTCTATTGTGTCCGACCGCGACCCGATCTTCACCTGTAATTTTTGGCAGGAACTCTTCAGAATACAAGGCACTCAACTAAAACTCAGTACTTCCTATCATCCACAGACAGATGGTCAAACTGAAGCCGTCAACAAATGTCTAGAAACCTACCTTAGGTGTTTCACTTCAGAAAAGCAACACCTTTGGGTACAGTGGCTACCTCTGGTTGAATGGTGGTATAACACCAACTATCATGCCACCACCAAAATGACTCCCTATGAAGCAGTATATGGTCAACTCCTTCCTTCACCTACTTCGTATCTCAAGGGATGCTCAAAAGTACAAGCAGTGGATCAACTCCTACAACATCGCGCAACCATGCTCGCCCATCTTCGAGAGAATCTTCATCAAGCCCAGAACCGCATGAAGCAATAGGTAGACCAGCATCGCTCAGAGTGCCAATTTCAAGAAGGGGATCAGGTCGTTTTACGGCTCCAACCATATAAGCAAAAATCACTCAAAGACAAGGGGTGTTAGAAACTCTCTCCCAAATTCTATGGACCATATCAAGTACTTCAGCGCATTGGAGAAGTGGCCTACAAGTTGGCCTTGCCACCTACTACAAAAATCCATCCAGTTTTCCATGTCTCATGCCTCAAGAAAGTGATTGGGAACAATTGCAGAATTCAGACCAGTCTACCTGAATTGGATGACGAAGGGTCCATCTAGCTTCAACCCGAACAGGTCCTAGACACACGAGACAAGCAACTGCGTGGCTGCATGATTAAGGAAGTCCTCGTCAAATGGAAAGACACCTCTCCGGAAGATGCAACTTGGGAACCATCCACTATTCTTCAGCAGTTTCCGCAGCTTCAGCCTTGAGGACAAGGCTAGTCTTAAGGGGGAGGGCATGTTAGCGTCCCACCCTAACCCCCTTATTTATGTAATGGGATCACGTCATAGTCAAGAGTCAATAAAGCCCATATTAATAATTGTAAGTGGTTAATCCGCAATTAATGACGAAACCACAGTTAGTTGCAAATGGACCATAGTATTAGATAGATGGTATTAATAAAACCCACGGTATTGGCCCGTGGTATTGCATGTATGAGTCATATATAAAGGATAGAGACTCCCTGCGAGGAGCATCGTGTCTTGTTTTGTAATCGAGCTCTGCTCTATTGGAGGTTGCCCCCTCGAAGAGGCAAGTGAACATTACTCTCTGAATAATAAAATCATTGCTATTCTATGTTCTGGGTATCTTTTCTTCGCATATTCTGTATTTGGGTATCACTTTGCAGGCTAAGAGCATAACAGATTGTTAGCAGGCTACAGCGAGGAGGTCATAAATGGTTCTCTCGGAAGTCTCCTCTACTACAGTTTTAGGAATTGTTTTTGTAGGTTGGGGAGACAATGATGTAGGGAGTATGATTGTCAATCTCTACCATACCAATTGGCTAAGGTGGCATATTTTATTATGAGGTATGTTACCTGCGAAGGTCGGTTTTCTACACTATTTAGATACCATTTCAAACTCCTTGCATGCCTTCGGTTTTGACATGCATAGGTTCATTCTTTAGACATGACATACTTTATATGGAGCAACATTCACTTAATGGTGCAGTCTACCCACCGGTCTTGACAACCATTAGTGGTTCTCACAAGTCATGTGTTGGTTAGATTATTGGTGGTCCATGCTCTATCTCGAACCTTCGTGGCTTGGCCACAATTCACCAAGCTAGCAGAGGAAGAACTTGCAAATATGTTGCCTACAAGGGAGGGGGAAGAAGACTTAGAAGCGGAAGAAGAGGCCACAAACGACGTTGTTCTAGTGTTTCCTTTTGGCCCAATAGAAATAGACACAATGGCGATAGAAGAGAGTGTCGTTGACGCTGCTCCATCAAAAACAACATCGATTTCCAATTTAAGAGGAGAACCACCACCCTTGGATGCAATTACAGGTGGTGCTGACACACAAGAACCAGCATCACCTGTCTAAGCAATTGAAGAACCTTTGGTTGAAAATGTAGGTGGTGCTGACACACATGAACCAACACCACCTGTCCAAGGAGTTGAAGAACCTTTGCTTGAAAAATGTAGGTGGTGCTGACACACAAGAACCAGCGCCACCTATCCAAGCAGTTGAAGAACCTTTGGTTGAAAATGTAGGTGGTGCTGATACACAAGAACCAACACCACCTATCCAAGTAGTTGAAAAACCTTTGGATGGACATGTAGGTGGTGCTACCACACAAGAACCAACACCACCTGCTCAAATGAATGTGGAACCTTTGGAAGAAAAAAAGACCGCAGTCGACACTGCTCCACAAGAACCAGTGTCGATTGCTGGGCAGAAGGACAATTTGGAAGAAGCACATGCAGAAGGAGAAAAAGAGAGCATAGAACAGTCATGAACATAGAAGAAGAAGAAGGAGGGCTTGCATCAACAGGAATTAAGAGAATGGAAATTGATGAAATTATTCCTCGCTCTCCTTTTCTTGCATCCTTGCAAAAAGGGGCAAGGAAATTTTGTTCTCCTAAATGCATGGAAAGGAAAAATCTTCTCCCCTGATCCTAAAATTTGTTGGGATGGTTAGAGGCATCATTATCAACACTGTTACTCAAAAACCAATGTCGACTAGTGAATCAATTGAGCTAATTAAAGGGTAGGTGGTTGGCATTGCCACACAAGAACCAGTGCTGACTGAAGGACAAAATGAAGAAGCAATGGCCAATACTACTTCTACAAAACCATTAGAGGAGGATGTTGTTGATAAGACTACCCTGCAAGGGCTAGAGACAATTCCTGAGCAGATGGAAGAGGATGGTCAAGCAGCAAGTTAACCACAAGAAGAAGGTGCCAAAGACACTACCCCACAAGACCCTGTAGTAAATCCAGAGCCATAGAGGGAAGACGCAGAGATCTAGATACTTGAAGAAGGAGATGGCGAGATTGTTCCCTGAGTCGGGCAACAAACGAAAGAAATTAGAATAAAAAAAAAACCAATTGATGTATTTGTCAACATCAACCTACCAAGCCCTGGACCAGTTGTGAGACATGTGGAAGAAGTTTTGTAAAACAGGAATTCATCAAGCAATGTGCAAAAAGGAGACCCCCTCTTAAGGAAAGATCTCAGTCACAATTCAGAGAAAACATGCAGTTGAAATTGGAAATCATTAAACTGAGAAAATAGGTACGGAACTTATGAACAAGAGTGAGGAATCACAATAAAAATGTTGCAAAGCCTCGGCCTGAAATTGTTTCAGTGGAAACACACACCGAAGATAGGGCCACAACTTCAACAGCTGCACAAACTGAGTCATTCTTGAATTTATTTGAGTCTCGTGAATTCTTGATGGTTGCAGAGACTTAGAAATGGCAGCTTTCTATAGCTCGCCTCAAACGATGGTCCATTTCTCTGGAAGCCCATCAGGCGGGAATAAGGGAAATTCACGAGAAAGTTGCGAAAATAGTCTCCGACTACATAGAACAAATAGAGAAGGAAAAGCAGAAGCAGGAGAGATAGCAGAAGTGAATTGAGGGACTAGAAGAACAGGTGAAGCTATTAAAGGTTGATAAGGAAGAAATGTTTACTTTGTCGCAACTGATAATGTCTTTCCGACCCCCTACTCATAGCTACACTTTGTTCATCCATGAACAATACCTTTTCTTTTGTTTAGAAAGTGTCAACCATGAGATAGAAGATTCAATGCAGTTTTTGTGCATCTTGAGATGCCACAATATTCTGGATCAACACTTGATGTGCGAGTTATACATGCATGATTATTTTTTGGGCGATGATCAATCATTTAACCCAGTGCCATACGTGGGAGACATTCAACTGAGAGCCTTTACCTCCTACACAGTTAATCAGGTTAAATGGAAGAAGGCCTTCGACACGTTTGAAGAGAATCAAGCAAATAGGCCACTTGTCCTTCGGATGGAGAATTGTCAGTCTGTGAATGTTTATAACAGACACGAAACCCTCTTAGGGATCGAAGGACGGAAAGAACAGATGTTGGAAACCCAGAAATGGTGAATTTACATATGAACAAAACAAATATGTTTTTAATATATTAATATATTAATATTATAATTTAAACATTATTGTTCAAATATAGCAATTACTTGAAATTATGTCTCTACATTGCTCTCTATTTAAGCCTTTTCCATGGTCTACCTCTTCATCTGGTCCTGATGATGAACCACACTTGTTGGTTCGAAACGCTGGCAAAAAAAAAATTCTCATGTGATTTCTACCAAAAGACTTTGTTTAATTCATTATGGATCAGAGAAGCTTGAATATAGAAAATCTTTACTTGTCAAGAGGAGGCCCAGGACAGTTGCCAGAAACGGTGGACGCTATCGTCATCAACCGTCAGGATACATTAGCCTTTTTGGGCCCCCAATTTTTCTCAGGCTCTAAATAGGGTACCTTGGTATAGTGCATACATGCGGCTTTGTGGGGTCTTATGGATGGGTCTGTGCTAACGATTCCCCATTATCCGGCTGCCAGCCGATCAGTATACTCCAGCTTACGAGGTAGGCAATGATTGGTATAAGGAAGTCATCCAAAAATATGGATATAAGCCTTTGAGGACATAAATGGTTGCAAAATACGATCTCACACAACTTCATGTTGATCATCGCACTTCCAACATCGATCTGTGTAAACACCAAACTACATGAGGACATGTAGTAAGGCCAGTTAGGGGGAGATGTTGGTGGCTAGATTTGCATACGTTTACTCACCCTTTTACCCTATTCTTTTTATCCATTTCACGCTTATAATGGTTAATCGATATCTTAAAACGCACAGGTATACCTCTTGTCATGTCTTTATGGATTATTGGTCAATGAAGCATATTTTTACAGGATTAGTACCGAAGAAGCTTGTTAATTCAAATATTTTTGTAGATTTGAAGGAAGAATGACTAAGACCGTGATTCATTGAATGATACCATCAAAACTGGTAGCACTATCCTTGAACATTGGCTGAAATGGTGAATTAATCTCTTAATTGACATGTTGATATATTTTACATTCTGTTTCGTTCTGAAAACCACCACGTTATTAAAGGTAGACAATGTCGTAATTCTAGGAACTGTATTATTGACAAAATGTATAAAGTAGAGTTGCGAGTTGTGAAAGCTATCGTTGTTAAGAGTTGTTAAGGTTACAGGAGAAATACTCTAACTCTGAGTTTGTAACAGCATACTTGTAATATTTCTTTGGTTAATGATAGTTTTATATTTTGATCATATTGTGATTTGTTGATCTCACCACAACCTTGATCAAGGAGTTGGGCCACTCTCATGACCAGGTGCTACTAGATTAGATGTGTGTTTAGGTTATTTTCATGAGTTTATTTCTAATGTGAATGTTTATCAGTGTGTGTTGTGAGTCCTAATTGATGTTACTCTTATTGATGTTACAATTATTATTTATTGTTACTCTTATTGATGTTACAATTATTATTTGTTGTTACAGTTATTGCTTGTTGTTACACATTGATGAATTTATAATTAATGTTCAATGTTGGGTAGGTAAACTTTGGCCTGCACATACAGTGCACGATCACCTTGAAATAACTAGTAGAACCCCGGGTTGACAATTAAATGTCGATTGGGTGAATTGCATGATTCATACTTGAATACCAACACTACCCATCACCAAAAAAACAGAATTTGATCTTTTGGCAATTTCTCATCCTCCTCGTATTGATCTTGAGCATAATTCTGCAGAAAAGGTGGTCTTACTTATTTTTGTGACTGCTTCTGACCCTTTTGCTCTCTTGGTTTATTTTGCAGTTGTGGTTGCCTTCGAAAATTTGGGTTTCTAATTTATGGACCAATCTTAGGTTCTCGAGCCGTTGCCTTGTCAGTCAGAGATATTTTCTCCATCATCTTCTCCATGGTTTTGACCAATGTATCAAATTTAGAATCAACAGAAGTCGCAGGCTCTTCTTTTATTATGATTCTTTTCTCTGCTTTCATTTTGGATTTCTTTGCTGACAGATTAACTTCCACACTGATTGCATTATTTTTCATGTCCTCCAGTGTTATTGGATTTCTTTCCCTAAGTTGGTAGGCCATCTCAGGGTCGAAAGCATCAGGATAATGAAGTAAGGCCAGCCCAAGAGGGGGCTTTATCTCTACAAGAATAGAATTATACACTTTATTGAACCTCACAGGAAAGTCTTGGACAAATTCTCCACACTGTCTTTTTAGATTATTATACTCAACCAGAATTTGCAAAGGTTTCTTCTTCTCACCCCACCTTTCAAGAAAAGCATCTTCCAACTCTTGATAACTGGCAAAGGTTCCTGGGCGAGAACTCCTCAACCACTTATTGACATCACCATAAAAGCTTTGAGCAAACAATCTGACTTTAACATCATCACGGTATACTTCCTCTAAATATACAAAATCACTGGCCTTATCAATATGTTTCTTAGCAGTAACTTCTCATGTACCATCATATTGGGGAAGCCTTTGACCATAATTAAGAGGCAAACCATGAAGTTGAGCATGCAAAACTAGAGGGGCATATCTCGTTACCATGAATACTACCTGAGTAGTTGGGTGACTAGCGGACGGTGTGATAGAAACAACAAATGATGGAAAAAATGGATGGATATATGTTGAAACAGACAATGAAGGACCCAAAGATGATGTGAACTCAAAACCATAAATTGAACTGACTTGTAAAGGGCCTGTTTTTTCTGACAAGACTGCCTTTTCAGTAGTTTTCTAGACTTTATTAACCAAACTTTTCAGTTTACTAAACTACTAAAAAATATTTCAACTGAAATCTTTTTCTGTAAGTGGGGTATAAGGACTAACAACATATTAATCCACTAGTATTTTGGGAATACAGGAGCAGGATCGGGTTTTAGACAAAGGAAATTATAATTAATGTTCAATGTTGGGTAGGGAAACATTGATGAATTTATAATTAATGTTCAATGTTGGGTAGGGAAACTTTGGCCTGCACATACAGTGCACGATCACCTTGAAATAACTAGTAGAACCCCGGGTTGACAATTAAATGTGGATTGGGTGAATTGCATGATTCATACTTGAATACCAACACTACCCATCACCAAAAAAACAGAATTTGATCTTTCGTCAATTGTTCATCCTCCTCGTATTGATCTTGAGCATAATTCTGCTCAATTGAGCTGACTTGTAGCCTATTTTTTGAGACAAGACTGCCTTTTCAGTAGTTTTCTAGACTTTATTAATCAAACTTTTCAGTTTACTAAACTACTGAAAAGTATTTTGACTGAAATGTAAGTGGGGTATAAGTACTAACAACATATTAATCCACTAGTATTTTTGGAATACAGGAGCAGGATCTGGTTTTAGACAAAGGAACTTATAATTAATGTTCAATGTTGGGTAGGGAAACTTTGGCGTAGAACCCCGGGTTGACAATTAAATGTGGATTGAGTGAATTGCATGATTCATACTTGAATACCAACACTACCCATCACCAAAAAAAACAGAATTTGATCTTTCAGCAATTGCTCATCCTCCTCGTATTGATCTTGAGCATAATTATGCTGAAACGGTGGTCTTACTTGTTGTTGTGACTGCTTCGGACCCTTCTGCTCTCTTGGTTTATTTCACAGTTGTGGTTGCCTTCGAAAATTTTGTTTCTAATTTATGGACCAATCTGAGGTTCTCTAGTTGTTGCCCTGTCAGTCAGAGATATTTTCTCCATCATCTTCTCCATGGTTTTGACCAATGTATCAAATTTAGCATCAACAGAAGTAGCAGGCTCTTCTTTTATTATGATTCTTTTCTCTGCTTTCATTTTGGATTTCTTTGCTCACAAATTAACTTCCACACTGATTGCATTATTTTTCATCTCCTCCAGTGTTGTTGGATTTCTTTCCCTAAGTTGGTAGGCCATCTCAGGGTTGAAAGCATCAGGATAATGAAGTAAGGCCAGCCCAGGAGGGGGCTTTATCTCTGAAGGAATAGAACTATACACTTTATTGAACCTCACAGGAAAGTCTTGGACAAATTCTCCAGGCTGTCTTTTTAGATTATTATACTCAACCAGAATTTGCAAGGGATTCTTCTTCTCACCCCACCTTGCAAGAAAAGCATCTTCCAACTCTTGATAATTGGCAAAGGCTCCCGGGCGAGAACTCCTCAACCACTTCTTGACATCACCAAAAAATCTTTGAGAAAACAATATGACTTTAACATCATCACGATATACTTCCTCTAAATATACAAAATCACTAGCCTTATCAATATGCTGCTTAGCAGTAACTTTTCTTGTACCATCATATTGGGGAAGCCTTTGACCATAATTAAGAGGCAAATCATGAAGTTGAGCATGCAAAACTAGAGGGGCATATCTTGTTACCATGACTACTACTTGAGTAGTTGGGTGACTAGCGGACGGTGTGATAGAAACAACAAATGATGGAAAAACTGGATGGATATATGTTGAAACAGACAATGAAGGACCCAAAGATGATGTGAACTCAAAACCATAAATTGAACTGACTTGTAAAGGGCCTGTTTTTTGAGACAAGACTGCCTTTTTAGTAGTTTTCTAGAATTTATTAACCAAACTTTTTAGTTTACTAAACTACTGAAAAATATTCTGACTGAAATCTTTTTCTGTAAGTGGGGTATAAGGATTAACAACATATTAATCCACTAGTATTTTAGGAATACAGGAGCAGGATCTGGTTTTAGACAAAGGAACTTGAGAATCAATTTCTGGTAAAGAGACAGATCTCCTAAGAGGGATATTACTTGCTTGACTTTCCACCACAATCCTCTCCTTCCTAAGTAATATTTCAGGATCACAAACAACCATAAGGGGATTTGGATCAGGATTCTGCCTGGTATACCTCTTAGAGGCTAGATCTTCTCATATAAATTTGTGTGCAACTAATTCGTCACAAGTGTTCACAATCATAAGAGCTATGCAATTAATTCTTGAAGTCAAATGACAATATAAGGAATTTAGCCATTATTCCTTGATAATTGATCAACTGTAGCACCAATTTTGAAAATCCACTAATTTTTTTAACATCTTATAGTTCAAATTGCACACAACAAACAATAGCATTTAAAGTCCAATAACAAAGCATTATGAGCATTAAGAATGGAATAAAATACTTTTACTTACATACAAAAATACTTTGTACCATCCATGGGACCAAGAATTAAAAAAGAAACACCACTAGCATCATATCCTTTACATTCCTTATTCTAAAGATGCCTCCACTTGCCATAGGTTTTAGTGGCGTTTTGAATCATTCTTAATATAACTAGTATTTTTTGTGTTAGCAAACTGTTGATGCCCCGAAATTCGTTGCAACAACATCGGGGAAACCACCCGGTCTGAAACTTAGTGCAGCTCCTTTTCCGTTTGGAATAGTGGCTCCGACTGGGGGTAATGGGACCAGTTTCCCAAAGATTATAAGTAAACGGGATAGATGGATGATTTACGATATAAGGTGATAATAAACAAATAACTAAACTACAAGAGAAATATAATAACTATAAGCTAATCCCGGGACTTATCGATTCATAGAATGCAGCGTTTGATAGTCTGTGCTTAATTGGCAGGCATATAGATGACACTAACAATAAGCATAGATGTTTAAATCATTTAAGATTGCTCTGCATAAGTAGTTATGCAGAGCGATAATAGCGAATTACTGCACTCAGTCATTTATATCATTGTTACACGCATGAGTAAGAGAGATAACAAATCACAAAACATTCAATAGTGATATGAAATGCAGACTTGCTGTTATATTGCATACATGTAATCAACAATAGCAAAAGTAATAACACAGCAATTCATATAATAGAAAAGAGAACAGATACAGATAATAGTACCATGTAAGCTGTTTGATCAATCCAATATATTAATCGCTATGTCGCGGTCCTTCCTTCAAACCAGAAAGCATTCCAAGCAAACGACAATAGTGCACAATTTACTTAAAACAGCCTTCCAAGTAAAATTAAGAACCAGTGGTCGAGTTTCAAAAAGAATATAGACTAAAGCACAATAGTGCAAACTTCAGCCTTTAAGTCTTTTACAAAATTTTACGACCCTTTCCAAAACAATGAAAGGGTCTATAAATACTATGCTAATCTAAATATCTAAATATCTAAAACTGAAAACTAATAAATCGGCATTAACAAATATCATCTTGCATTTTGGTGATTCGGCAGTCGGCGGTGATGCTTCAGTCAAAGGTCTCTTTGCCTTTACTCCTTCGCTGACATATCGCCAGCATTGGCTCTACTTCTGGTGGAGTATTGAGGCGTGAAGTCAGCTGTGCATCATATGTGGCATCTTGAATATCGGCAATCAGGTATCGGAGAGCATCTGTTAGACAGTTAAGAGCCGACCTTTGAGAATGTGGTTTAATCAGGAAAAGCCAGTATGCGTCGGCGGTCAAGGTATTTACTCCAGCAATTAACCGCCCTTGTTTCTCCAGATCAGGGTAATTCCTGTGCTCCAGCATGCTTGCGGTTGTTATGTTTCCAGGTGTGCATTGTGAAATCATGTTTGCCAGACACAATGTATCATTAACTAGATTGATCATGTTTTTGTCAATCATTTTGCATCTGGAGGCTGCTCTTTCTGCTTTCATCACCTGTGTGTTCCATTCCATGAAAAGTATGTCCTTGTATGTTACACAGATTCGGGACAAATTTGCCGCTTGCCCTTCTGGAGTTTCTTGCCATTCAATATACTCTGTTATATCATCTTCAGCCTGATCCAACTTACTCCTGCCTTTCTCGATTTGTTCACACACTACTGTAGATGTTTCACAAAGTATCTCAGCATCAACAAGTTGTTGGCACAAGAGCCTGATCTGAGATATCAATGCGCTGTTTATTCGAGTTGCCTCTGTTCTGAAATCATCAATACTCTGGGCACCTTTGATACCTTCGAGCTGTGCTGATAGCTGAATTATTTGCTCGTCTTTAGCTTTTATCATCAGCTCATTTGATGCCTTCAACTGGGATAATGCCTCTGATAATTCTTTTGTTTTCTGAATGTCAGATTGGTCTATCCTCAGTTTTTCAATTTGCTGGGTTAACAAATGATTCTCTTGTTGTTGGGCCAGCAATTGTTCTTCTACCTGCGCTACCTTATTTCTTGCCTCTATCACTTCTGCCTGCAATGCATATATCTCATGCTCTTTAGTCTTCAAAAGAAGACTTACTTCGGATGCTTTGTCAATAGTTGCCGCTGAATAAGCTCCCGCAAATTGCGATAGCTTTGTCAGATCTTCAGAGGGATCTGATTCTCCCTTCCAGACCACATTGCCCGTGATTGTTTGCTCAGGCGAAATAGAAGGTTGATCAAGCCTTCGTCTTTTCCTAGAGCGTCTAACAACGGCTCTATGCTTTGGGCTGTAGAAAATGTCTAGGGGAGGAATTTCCTCCACCTGAAGATCAATTTGATCAGATGGGTCTTGAGTAATTACCTCTACATTATGTACCATGGGTGGGCCGCTGGTTCCTTCTAGAACCGGAGAAGAAGTAGTATCGGGAGCATTATTTGTTTTAGAGGCGTCTGAGTCTTTGGAGGCTTCCTTACCACTTATAATGGAATCAAATTGGTTCCATTCTTTAATTAATTCAGGATCAGTAGAGATTTGCTCACTTTGTTCTGTGTGAGCTTTACTCTGTTCTTTCTCCCGTTCAATCCTCTGCTGTTCCTCGAATGCCTCCCACTGTTGCTCCTCTTGTGCTCTTCGCTGCTGTTCCTCCAATTCCCTTTTCTGCCTATCTTCCAGTACTTTCTTTGCTTTCTCTTCTTCTTCTCTTTTCCTCTGTTGTTCTAGCTCCTTTTGCTTTCTTTGCTCTTGTTCAATTTGTGCTTTTTGCTGCCTTTCTATCTGTTCCCTTTGATGCTTTTCTGCTTGCAGCTTGTTTTTCCTTTCCTCCTGTTGTTTATCATACTCTTTAGTTGTAACAGGAGATAGGTGTATTTGCTGCTGACCAGACTCGCTTGAGGAGGATGTTGGGGTTGTGGATAATAAATCTAGAGGCAAAGTTTGCAACCTTTGCTTTCTAAGTTTATTAAATTTAGTTAACTCCACATCTTCATATCTCAGTGAAGCAAGTTGTCTGACTTGGCTTATTGAATCGGCACTCATGAACAGGTCGTCAAACTGGTCTTCTTGATGAACAACCTTTGACAGCTTGGCCTGTTCCAAGGCAATGAAAGCAGTCTTTTTTGGATCATAGAGTCTGTTTGGAATAGAAGCCAGGGATATCAATTGGAGTTTTGCTGCTTCCTTTTCTGCATGCTTGTAGTTTAGCAGCGTATAAACCCCAATTCTTAAAGGAAAAGAGGGCCATCCTTTCTTCTTCTCCTCTTTGAGAGTTTGTGTGACACCCTTAGACATGATCTGATAGGAGATTTCCCGGGCTAACAATTTATCTGGGATGTACAGGGGGAGAACATGTGGCCTAGCCTTGCTTCCAAAAACTCTAATATAAGTAAAATGCTCTTCGCCGAACCAATGGGCTACGGCTGGTAGGTCAAAAGAAGCTTCATAAGAAATTCTAGGGATAGGTCTGTCAAAAATAGAATAGTGAACGGGAACCATAAAACCATTGCAAATTTGATACAGATGGTCTTTGTGGGAGGGTTTCCACAATTTCAGATGATACAAATGAATAGGTGTTGGGTCATGGGTGGTCCATCTCCAACCAAGGACAGGAAATTCAGAATTAAAACAAAGGGTATCCATAATGTAGGCAGAGTAATAGAAGGGTGGGATTTTTCTCTCAGTGACTCTGGTTTTGGCCCTAAACTCATGAATAGCTATGACCAATTTATCAGACAAAATAGTGGCCCAATCCATGATTATACTATTGACGGCCGCTTCCATTAAGGGAACCATATCAATATGGATATTTGCATAGTCATGTAATCCCCACAATCTACAGATCATAATTCCAGCATAGCAATAAGGTGAAGCCAAAGAAGCATTGGAGTACTTACCCGACATATCATGCTTGTGTTTAGCTGGATTTTGCCTCCAATCTCGGAGAGGTTCGGATGGTGATTCATTCTCTTTCACGAACTTCTCCACAAAGTCTTTGTTATAGACTTGCTCGGGTTTGGGCAAATGATACATCCGTCTCAAGTCGTCAGGCTTGAAGGAACCGAAAATCCTTCCATCCTTAGTATGGAAGGTTCTATCATTGAGAGTAATTTCTTCAATTGCCCAACGTACCACATCAGTATAAGGCAAGACTTGTTCTCTGGCTGCTATTCTGTGCAGAAAGGAGTCAGCCAAATCTTTAAGAGTTGCCTCAGACTTTCTTAGTTCATCCACACTAGCCTCCGTTACTGTCTTTTCTGGTTGTTCTGCTTCTAGCAAATTGTATGTACCTTGCCATGTAGTGCCAGGAAGACCAGTGCATGTAGTATCTGAGATTAAGCCTTTCTTTGAAACTATAGCAGCTTGGCCTGAGACAGGTGTCGCAGTAGACCCTACCACCTTCTTGAATTTCTTTCCCATCATATTCAGACTTCTCTCGTTGGTTGAATTCTACACAAATGCAAGAGAAATCATAACAAGGAAATAACAATGACAATCCATAACGGGATAGATATATTATTTGAAGCGTGGTGAGATTATTCAAAAAGTGGCTGTGGATCTAATGATTTGAGAAGGCACCGCAGATGCAATGATGGTGATTTTACAGCCTGCAGCTCCATAAATGACCATTACTTAAGTTATTAAACCGAATGACCCCTTAAAGCGTGCAATAGATTTTTTCAAAGGTCTAATCGTAATTGTTCGTTAATTCGAAGGGGCAAAGCTTTAAATACGCATGCATTACCTTATCCCTTTAATTAACGGCATTTTGAAATCTGTGCTTTTGTCAAATCGGATTTAAATATAACTTTAATGCTTTGAAATAATCACCTTTTAGGAGTTCTGGTCATCATTAAGCGTCATCGCATCGCATCGGGAGTGTGAGTGACATTATCATTTGGGAAAGATCTTGGCGAATGTCGATTGCGACATTGTATCATATTAGCGCGCGAACATAATCCCTAGATGTATATGAATTGATTTACCGACTACCGATAGCGATATCACATCGCATCGGGAAAAGATCTGAACGTCTTATGAAAATGCGTTGGATTCTGCCGACTGCCGATAGCGATATCGCATCGGGTCGAGGCTTAAAAGACTTTTCATAAGAGGCAGCGCCGATATTTGATCACCGATATCGTGTCGCATCGGGGAAAAGACGTGTGCTTTTTCTGTGTGGTGTATTGGCTATCGCCGATGGCTGATAGCGATATCGCATCGGAAAGAACCAAGGTAACAAGTAATCTTGCGATTGCTTTTTCAGACTTAACCAAAATTTGCTTATTATTTGTTCAAAAAGGCTTTTATTCACAAATTCATTTGATTATCATTCCTTTTTCGAACAAATTCATTAATGCCAATTTAAAATTTTAAAAGGGACCCATTTCATATGTTAATTGTTTGTGATAAAAATGTTATGAAATGGGGGGTTGTTGTAGGGCACAACAATTGGCGATTCACTGGTAGAACCAGTTATCTCTGGACTAATAAATATACTTACACCTTTTCAAATAGAATCTTTATAAAGGAAAGGAAATTTCTAATATAACTAGATGTCTATTGATTCTGAATAAAATAGGTTTCTTCATTTGACTTCCTCTTTTTATAAATGCACTTTGAGTTTTAAAACAAGTCCTTATTGGTTCATAAAGGTAAAATAGAAAACTTTTCCATATCAGCTTTTTAAAATAAACTCCTCTGTCACAAGTAGAGCCTCTGCTGCCAGCAAACGTTCATAGTCTCGGCAGGGTTACCTTTTAACCATGTTGTTGTCCATTGTTCCATTTACTTAAGAGTGTGACTAAACAAAATGAATTCAAAAGATATTTTCGTATTTTTTGAATTTCATTTTTTTCTTTGCTTAAGATAAAAGCCATTGTCCTGGTTTGGTGGCCAGATAACGACAATGCCATTCACGGGTAGTAATCAAACTGAACAAGCTGGCTCGTGATGAGACCCCTTGTCTTGAAATTTCAAGCCATTACCCTGTTTGATATGCAGTTTTGGTAATGTCAGTTAAATTATTTTCCTATGAACATGGTAAGCAGGCTTGTAATAAGACCTCTTATCTTTAATCTTTTATATTTTAGAATTACACTCTGAGTAATCATAAACTTTTGATGAATGGGATGAACAACTATCTTCATAAGAGTAAATGGATGACAGGTTTAAGAGTTAAAGATGCTGAAGATGGATTAGCTCCCATTTTAATATAGATAACCTTTGGAGACTAATTTTGAAAACCCAAGATGACTCATAGAACTTCGTTCAGAGTGAAGTTTACAAAGGTTAGACTGTGATATTCAGAATAAAAAGATATCTAATTTCCTAGAAATGATCTCTCTTAGTTTAAGACGCTATTATCCAAAAGTAAATATTAATAGTGTCGTGGCGAGACAACTTTTAATTATAGCGAAAGGTCAATGGAAGATGTCCCACATCCTTATTTCTACAAATCCTACAAACTATATAAAAACTATCAAACTACAAAGAGAAGGGGTCACCTCCTCAATTAAAGAATTTCTTCAAGATTAGACCATTGACAGGGAGAGAATCTCTCACCCCTGATAGATTTTGCAGTATAAAAGTGGAATGGCCTACTTTTTCACAGATCTGAAATGGTCCAAGCCACAGTTTCTGAAACTTGGAATGTTTACCTTTGTCTTCATGGGCTTTGTCCCATTTCAGGACTAGATCTCCGACTTGGAATTGTTTAGGACTAGATGAGGCTAGATCAAAAGCTGCTTTAATGACTTGCTGATGTCTTGCGTGTGTAACCTTGGCTTTTTCCCTTTCTTCTTCAAGTTTGAGAATTTGATCATATCTAAACTGGATAGAGGAAGAAGGAGTTTCGTCAATAAATTGCACTAGGGCTAGAGATGGAAGAAGAAGATTAGTTGGTACGATTGCTTCTTTTCCGTAGACAAGATTAAACGGAGAGGTCCCTATGGAAGCTTTCTGTGTTATCCTATCTGCCCATAATGCAAATACCAAGGATTTATGCCAGTTCTTATGATTCTCTTCGATTGTTCGCTTAATAATTTTGATTAGATTCTTATTGGTTGATTCTGCTAGGCCATTACCCTGAGGATAGTAATTACCAGAATACTTTAACTTAAATCCCCTTTTGATAGCGAAATCAATCATTGCATTGCCTGAGAAATAAGAAGCATTATCAAAGACAAGAGCGTTTGGAACACCAAACCTGGTAATGATGAACTGATCTATAAATTCAATAATTGCCTCAGAGTTTGTTGTCTTTAACGGAACTGCTTCTACCCACTTTGTAAAGTAGTCAATTGCTGTAAGAATATATTTGTGCTGCTTGGAAGAAGAAGGATTAATTTCTCCAATGATGTCCAATCCCCATTGTTCAAAAGGCTGTTCAATGTTGATTGGTTGCAAAGGGAAAGCTGGTTTTTGTTGTCTTCCACTGGCAGTTTGGCATTTGATGCATTTCCTTACATATTCGTGAGCGTCCTTAAACAAAGTAGGCCAATAGTATCCAGCATGGATGACTTTATGAGCTATTGTATCAGCTCCGAAATGTCCTCCTGCTGGTCCGTCGTGTAGCTCCTGCAAAACCTTTTGAGCCTCAGGTTTCTCAAGGCATCTTAATAAGACAGAATCATAGTTTCTTCTGAAGAGCACATCATCAATAATGGAAAAACTTTTAGCTTTCAATCTAATGGCCCTTTTGTTCTTGTAGGACAAATTGGTAGTTGCATAACCATTCTTTAAATAAAAGATCAAATCTGCATATTGAGATTCGGAATCGGGAATACTTAGCTGATTAACTTCTTGGGTTTGCTCTGTATCACTTGATTTCGGAATGTTTGATGCTCCTACTAATATCCTACAAAAACCTTGACCTTTAACAAACTTTGCTGGCTTTATTTCTAGATCATATTCTTGGAGAGCTGCGACCCAATTTGCCCTCTTTTCACCCAATTCCTTTTGAATTAATAGTTGCCTAACTGCTGAGAAAGGAACTATCACTTTAGTATGGGTTTTTAAAAGAAAGGGTCGATAATGTTTGACTGCTTTAAAGACAGCAAAAGCTTGTTTCTCAATATTGGAATAATTCAATTCGACGCCTTGAAAGTTTGAACTGAAGAACGAGATGGGCGCTTCCAAATTGTCATCATTCAACTGGGTGAGCACTGCTGCGTAAGATAAGTCGGATGCAATAGTATATAATGTAAAATGATTAGAAAGATTTGGAGTATTCAGAGCTGGGACATTGATTATTGATTGCTTAATATCATTAAAAGCTTGCTTTTCCTCTAATCCCCATCTGAAGGTTGAATTCTTTTTAATCATCGTTTGTAGTGGTAGTACAATCTGTGAAAAATCTGGAACAAATCGTTTAACGAAATTAATCTGTCCTAAAAACGACTGCATCGATTTTTTGTTGTGTGGAAAAGGAATTTCAGAAATTTCCTTAATTCGATCAGGATCTACATAAATGCCATCCTTAGATACAATAAACCCTAAAAGCTTACCCTGGTTAAGAGCAAAGAAAGACTTTTTCGGGTTAAGAGAGATACCATATGTTTTGCATCGTTGAAAAATCTGATTTAAATCATGCAAGTGATTATATCTCTTCTTAGAATATACAGTAATATCATCGAGGTAGACGACTACTGTTCGATTAATTAACCCTCTAAAGGTTGTATCCATAGCTCTTTGGAATGTCGCTCCTGCATTTATGAGTCCAAAAGGCATCTTTTGATATGCGTAAGTCCCCCATTTTGTTCTGAATGTAGTTTTTAGTTGGTCATCAGGATGAACCAGCACTTGATTATATCCTGAGAAACCATCGAGAAAAGACATCAATTCAGATCCTGCTACCGATTGGAGGATTTGCTCCATGGTAGGCAGTGGGAAATTATCTTTCAAGCTTGCCTTATTCAAGTTTCTGAAATCAATACAGATTCGGATGTCACCGTTTTTCTTCCTGACTGGTACCATATTGGAGACCCAGTTTAAGTGTCGGACAGGGAAGATAATCTTAGCTTTTAAGAGCTTATTAAGTTCCGACTTTATCTGGCTCTCCAAATTTGGATGTATTTTTCTTAACTTTTGCTGGATCGGTTTTTGATTGGGAAGCATAGGAATAGTATGTTGTATGATAGATGTATCATATGTCTTGAGGTCGTCATACTTCCAAGCAAAAACTTGCTTGTTTTTCCTTAAGAGTTTGATAAATGCTTCCTTTTCTTCTAGAGAAAGTCCTAACCCTAAGTTGATATTTTGAGGAGCTTGATCTGTTCCCAAATCAATCAATTCAAACCTAAGAGTAGAGCTTTGGAGTTTTGCATTAATTGCAGGTTTGAACCTATCTTTAATGTCATAAAGGTCTTCGAGCTTTACTACAGGCTTAGGAATCGCGTTATCTTGAGATGTTTCTTTCATTTGAGAATCATGCTCATCTTCTTCAATGATTTGATTGTCATAGGATTTTTCAGAGGTTAAGAATTGCAAGATGTCCTCGTCATGGTTGAAAACCCTCCAGTTGGTGATGTTATCGGGAACTGAAGGTCTAAAAATTAATTCTATAGAAAATCTATCAAGACTATAGTCTTCGGAAGGGAGAAGCTTGGAAGCTACGTTGGCTAGTAAATCGGCTGCTGAGTTTTGTGATCTTGGAATTGAAGAAATGTTGAATGCTGAGAAATGCGAAGTAAGATCTTGCACTAGCGATTGATAATGCTTAAGGTGGCTTGAAAGGCAATGAATTGTATTCCTTACCTGCTTAACAATGATCTCACTATCGCCGAATAATTTTATATATTGGACTTTAAGGTCAATTGCCTTATATAATCCTTGCACTTGAGCTTCGTATTCGGCCGTGTTATTGGTGCATTCAAATTCTAATCTACATGAAAGCATCGTCTTTTCGCCTTGCGGACTAACCAAAATGCAACTTGCTCCTGAGCCCTCGCTGGACTTAGATCCATCAAAATACAAAGACCAAAATAAAGGAGAATTAACAAAAATATTTACATCCTTTTGATTTGCATTAAAGCATTTGGATAAATTGGTTTGTGAAAAAATTTCTACTTGAGATGTACAATGGTTAACTGAAAAAGGGGAAGATTGGGCAACAAAGTTGCCAAAGAATGATTCTGAGGAATAATTTCCCAAAATGTTGTTGTTGAAGGCCACAGGCTGGTTTTCTTGTTCGAAATCGGTTACTGTGTGGGTCATATGTTTCTCACGGTCGATCCTTATTTGATTTGGCTTACCCTTGTAGGGGAGCCACATATGTGACCAATCCGTGGAAATGTATCCATGCAGTTTTTTAGACCAATCCCTGCTCAAAATTAAGCCATAGAATTCAGGTATGTCAGCTATCAAAATATCTATTCTCTGTACTATTCTGGGGTCAGCAGACAACCTGATAGTCACGGAATTAATTTCTCCTATAACCTGTACTTTGGTTCTGTCTAACTGTACAATGTGAATAGCGGACTTCTGGGGTTCTATGTTCAGTTTAGCACAAACTGAAGCTGGCATAATATTAGATGAAGCCCCTGAATCAATTAAACAGTTATGCAGATTTCGATTATAGATTTCATAGGTGAGCAAGAAAGGTGGGGTATGAGAATTGGATCTATCTCCGATCAGAACCGAATCGGTAGCTTCGACCATGTCTGGAGGGGGTTGTCCTGAATCATTAGCAGCTTTTGAACTGGGAAGAGGAGAAGAGGGGACGACATTAAATTCTCTTAGGAGTAATTTCTGCTGATGTTTTAGCTTACTTAGTTCAAACATGGTTATGTTTGCCTTAGTCTTTTTCATATCATCAACAATATTATACTCCATGGAGTGAGATACCACTAGTGTCTTAGATGTCGAAGGAGAATTAGAGATTGGAGACTGGTTTTGAGGGGCTGCTACTGGAGACTTTTTTGGAAGAACTTTTTCTTTTGGTGTGGCAGCACCTGCACTCCTCTTTTTTGTAGTTGTTTGAGTAGGTTCAGAAGCAATTTTACTTCTTGTATTAACAGGAAATGCTTCTTCTTGATTCTCAGTGTCAGAGTTTGGGAGTATAAAATCCCACATGCCGTGGCACTCAACTACTTCTTCTTCATCATCCGTTTGAGAGGTTGATTCCTCTTCTTCTTCTTCCTGTTCAGAGTCTGCATTAGATATAACATTGGGTGGCTTTGTTTCAGTTTTCTTGAAGGTTCTAAATGGTCTTTTGTTCGAAGTTTCGGCCACCTGTTTTTTAATCTCAACCATTTCATTAGACAATGTTTTAAGGACCTTTTGTAAACCTTCCATGTCATATGGGTCCTTTGGGGTCCTTTTCTTAGAAACTTCTTTAAATGAAACTTTTTTAGTTTTTCTATCCTCCAAGGCTGCTTTCTTCTCTAGAGCATTAATACGCTTTTCAACGGCAAGTGCTTCCTTCATATTTTCAGCTAAGGTAGGTTTGCTAGCCCTGTCAACAAAAATGGCTATGTTGGAAGGGCGGGCAGTAATATACCATTCGCTCCTAATTTGTTCACTTGGTTTCGAAGCGGTGGGGATTTTATTTAGGAGTTTGTTGAATCGAGCATTAAACTCCTTTATTGGTTCCCTATGCTCTATTCTCAAATTGGAGAGGTCATTTATTAAAGTGGCTAGAGACCTGTCATCTCCATATTTGGTAAGGAACTGCTCTTGGCATGTGGTCCAGCTGGTAATAGAACCAGAAGGTAAAGAGAAGTACCAGGATCCTGCCGATCCTTGCAGGGTATAAGGGAAAAGTCTGACAACAACATCTTGTTCTGTCACTCCTTTTAAATTAACTGCTAACATAAAATTGTTAATATGTTCTTCAACTTGTGTTCCGTTATCTGGATTAAATTTAGGCAACCACTTTTCGGGAGCATCAGGTAGATCATGTAATGGTCCGGGCATATTGACTGCACCTGGCGTAGTCCATGGATCTGCCATTATGCTGGCGATAATAGTTGTTAGTACTGTTGGGATTCCAGATGACTGAGGAGAAGAAGTTGTTGGAGAGTGAGTAGTTTGAGATGCTATAGTACTTATTCCCTGATGAACAACAGTATGTAACGGAGGAGTGGATGGTTGACTTCGCAGAGGAGGAGTTGAGATGGAGGATATGGAAGAAAGATCTTCACTATCAGATACTTCAGTAATCTTCTTAGCCTTTTTCCTTTTCGGTAAAGGGAACTCAGTAGGTTCAATACCGAGTTTTTCGCTCTGAAGTCTGGTAAGTGGATGGGATAAGTTTAACTGCGAGGTCACACTGCTTTGTGATACTTCAGATTTCTGAGGCGAAATCGAGAAGCTCTGAAGTTTATGGATAAGAGACTGAACTTTAGGGGATTCAAGACTTAAATGTTCTGAAATATGATGGGTATGAGCAGTGGTAGTTGATTCCTCTTTTTCTCGATTGTGTGCCGGAGAACCAGCATGTGATTGAGAAGGAGAAGAGGATTTGGAGGGAGAATTACTCTTAGAATGGTTTGCAGATTTGGACCTACTTGCCATTCACAGTCGATGGCCCTCCTTCTAGCGCCAAAAATGTTGATGCCCCGAAATTCGTTGCAACAACATCGGGGAAACCACCCGGTCCGGAACTTAGTGCAGCTCCTTTTCCGTTTGGAATAGTGGCTCCGACTGGGGGTAATGGGACCAGTTTCCCAAAGATTATAAGTAAACGGGATGGATGGATGATTTACGATATAAGGTGATAATAAACAAATAACTAAACTACAAGAGAAATATAATAACTATAAGCTAATCCCGGGACTTATCGATTCATAGAATGCAGCGTTTGATAGTCTGTGCTTAATTGGCAGGCATATAGATGACACTAACAATAAGCATAGATGTTTAAATCATTTAAGATTGCTCTTCATAAGTAGTTATGCAGAGCGATAATAGCGAATTACTGCACTCAGTCATTTATATCATTGTTACACGCATGAGTAAGAAAGATAACAAATCACAAAACATTCAATAGTGATATGAAATGCAGACTTGCTGTTATATTGCATACATGTAATCAACAATAGCAAAAGTAATAACACAGCAATTCATATAATAGAAAAGAGAACAGATACAGATAATAGTACCATGTAAGCTGTTTGATCAATCCAATATATTAATCGCTATGTCGCGGTCCTTCCTTCAAACCAGAAAGCATTCCAAGCAAACGACAATAGTGCACAATTTACTTAAAACAGCCTTCCAAGTAAAATTAAGAACCAGTGGTCGAGTTTCAAAAAGAATATAGACTGAAGCACAATAGTGCAAACTTCAGCCTTTAAGTCTTTTACAAAATTTTACGACCCTTTCCAAAACAATGAAAGGGTCTATAAATACTATGCTAATCTAAATATCTAAATATCTAAAACTGAAAACTAATAAATCGGCATTAACAAATATCATCTTGCATTTTGGTGATTCGGCAGTCGGCGGCGATGCTTCAGTCAGAGGTCTCTTTGCCTTTACTCCTTCGCTGACATATCGCCAGCATTGGCTCTACTTCTGGTGGAGTATTGAGGCGTGAAGTCAGCTGTGCATCATATGTGGCATCTTGAATATCGGCAATCAGGTATCGGAGAGCATCTGTTAGACAGTTAAGAGCCGACCTTTGAGAATGTGGTTTAATCAGGAAAAGCCAGTATGCGTCGGCGGTCAAGGTATTTACTCCAGCAATTAACCGCCCTTGTTTCTCCAGATCAGGGTAATTCCTGTGCTCCAGCATGTTTGCGGTTGTTATGTTTCCAGGTGTGCATTGTGAAATCATGTTTGCCAGATACAATGTATCATTAACTAGATTGATCATGTTGTTGGCAATCATTTTGCATCTGGAGGCTGCTCTTTCTGCTTTCATCACCTGTGTGTTCCATTCCATGAAAAGTATGTCCTTGTATGTTACACAGATTCGGGACAAATTTGCTGCTTGCCCTTCTGGAGTGTCTTGCCATTCAATATACTCTGTTATATCATCTTCAGCCTGATCCAACTTACTCCTGGCTTTCTCGATTTGTTCACACACTGCTGTAGATGTTTCACAAAGTATCTCAGCATCAACAAGTTGTTGGCACAAGAGCCTGATCTGAGATATCAATGCGCTGTTTATTCGAGTTGCCTCTGTTCTGAAATCATCAATACTCTGGGCACCTTTGATACCTTCGAGCTGTGCTGATAGCTGAATTATTTGCTCGTCTTTAGCTTTTATCATCAGCTCATTTGATGCCTTCAACTGGGATAATGCCTCTGATAATTCTTTTGTTTTCTGAATGTCAGATTGGTCTATCCTCAGTTTTTCAATTTGCTGGGTTAACAAATGATTCTCTTGTTGTTGGGCCAGCAATTGTTCTTCTACCTGCACTGCCTTATTTCTTGCCTCTATCACTTCTGCCTGCAATGCATATATCTCATGCTCTTTAGTCTTCAAAAGAAGACTTACTTCGGATGCTTTGTCAATAGTTGCCGCTGAATAAGCTCCCGCAAATTGCGATAGCTTTGTCAGATCTTCAGAGGGATCTGATTCTCCCTTCCAGACCACATTGCCCGTGATTGTTTGCTCAGGCGAAATAGAAGGTTGATCAAGCCTTCGTCTTTTCCTAGAGCGTCTAACAACGGCTCTATGCTTTGGGCTGTAGAAAATGTCTAGGGGAGGAATTTCCTCCACCTGAAGATCAATTTGATCAGATGGGTCTTGAGTAATTACCTCTACATTCTGTACCATGGGTGGGCCACTGGTTCCTTCTAGAACCGGAGAAGAAGTAGTATCGGGAGCATTATTTGTTTTAGAGGCGTCTGAGTCTTTGGAGGCTTCCTTACCACTTATAATGGAATCAAATTGGTTCCATTCTTTAATTAATTCAGGATCAGTAGAGATTTGCTCACTTTGTTCTGTGTGAGCTTTACTCTGTTCTTTCTCCCGTTCAATCCTCTGCTGTTCCTCGAATGCCTCCCACTGTTGCTCCTCTTGTGCTCTTCGCTGCTGTTCCTCCAATTCCCTTTTCTGCCTATCTTCCAGTTCTTTCTTTGCTTTCTCTTCTTCTTCTCTTTTCCTCTGTTGTTCTAGCTCCTTTTGCTTTCTTTGCTCTTGTTCAATTTGTGCTTTTTGCTGCCTCTCTATCTGTTCCCTTTGATGCTTTTCTGCTTGCAGCTTGTTTTTCCTTTCCTCCTGTTGTTTATCATACTCTTTAGTTGTAACAGGAGATAGGTGTATTTGCTGCTGACCAGACTCGCTTGAGGAGGATGTTGGGGTTGTGGATAATAAATCTAGAGGCAAAGTTTGCAACCTTTTCTTTCTAAGTTTATTAAATTCAGTTAACTCCACATCTTCATATCTCAGTGAAGCAAGTTGTCTGACTTGGCTTATTGAATCGGCACTCATGAACAGGTCGTCAAACTGGTCTTCTTGATGAACAACCTTTGACAGCTTGGCCTGTTCCAAGGCAATGAAAGCAGTCTTTTTTGGATCATAGAGTCTGTTTGGAATAGAAGCCAAGGATATCAATTGGAGTTTTGCTGCTTCCTTTTCTGCATGCTTGTAGTTTAGCAGCGTATAAACCCCAATTCTTAAAGGAAAAGAGGGCCATCCTTTCTTCTTCTCCTCTTTGAGAGTTTGTGTGACACCCTTAGACATGATCTGATAGGAGATTTCCCGGGCTAACAATTTATCTAGGATGTACAGGGGGAGAACATGTGACCTAGCCTTGCTTCCAAAAACTCTAATATAAGTAAAATGCTCTTCGCCGAACCAATGGGCTACGGCTGGTAGGTCAAAAGAAGCTTCATAAGAAATTCTAGGGATAGGTCTGTCAAAAATAGAATAGTGAACGGGAACCATAAAACCATTGCAAATTTGATACAGATGGTCTTTGTGGGAGGGTTTCCACAATTTCAGATGATACAAATGAATAGGTGTTGGGTCATGGGTGGTCCATCTCCAACCAAGGACAGGAAATTCAGAATTAAAACAAAGGGTATCCATAATGTAGGCAGAGTAATAGAAGGGTGGGATTTTTCTCTCAGTGACTCTGGTTTTGGCCCTAAACTCACGAATAGCTATGACCAATTTATCAGACAAAATAGTGGCCCAATCCATGATTATACTATTGACGGCCGCTTCCATTAAGGGAACCATATCAATATGGATATTTGCATAGTCATGTAATCCCCACAATCTACAGATCATAATTCCAGCATAGCAATAAGGTGAAGCCAAAGAAGCATTGGAGTACTTACCCGACATATCATGCTTGTGTTTAGCTGGATTTTGCCTCCAATCTCGGAGAGGTTCGGATGGTGATTCATTCTCTTTCGCGAACTTCTCCACAAAGGCTCTGTTATAGACTTGCTCGGGTTTGGGCAAATGATACATCCGTCTCAAGTCGTCAGGCTTGAAGGAACCGAAAATCCTTCCATCCTTAGTATGGAAGGTTCTATCAGTGAGAGTAATTTCTTCAATTGCCCAACGTACCACATCAGTATAAGGCAAGACTTGTTCTCTGGCTGCTATTCTGTGCAGAAAGGAGTCAGCCAAATCTTTAAGAGTTGCCTCAGACTTTCTTAGTTCATCCACACTAGCCTCCGTTACTGTCTTTTCTGGTTGTTCTGCTTCTAGCAAATTGTATGTACCTTGCCATGTAGTGCCAGGAAGACCAGTGCATGTAGTATCTGAGATTAAGCCTTTCTTTGAAACTATAGCAGCTTGGCCTGAGACAGGTGTCGCAGTAGACCCTACCACCTTCTTGAATTTCTTTCCCATCATATTCAGACTTCTCTCGTTGGTTGAATTCTACACAAATGCAAGAGAAATCGTAACAAGGAAATAACAATGACAATCCATAACGGGATAGATATATTATTTGAAGCGTGGTGAGATTATTCAAAAAGTGGCTGCGGATCTAATGATTTGAGAAGGCACCGCAGATGCAATGATGGTGATTTTACAGCCTGCAGCTCCATAAATGACCATTACTTAAGTTATTAAACCGAATGACCCCTTAAAGCGTGCAATAGATTTTTTCAAAGGTCTAATCGTAATTCTTCATTAATTCGAAGGGGCAAAGCTTTAAATACGCATGCATTACCTTATCCCTTTAATTAACGGCATTTTGAAATCTGTGCTTTTGTCAAATCGGATTTAAATATAACTTTAATGCTTTGAAATAATCACCTTTTAGGAGTTCTGGTCATCATTAAGCGTCAACGCATCGCATCGGGAGTGTGAGTGACATTATCATTTGGGAAAGATCTTGGCGAATGCCGATTGCGACATTGTATCATATTAGCGCGCGAACATAATCCCTAGATGTATATGAATTGATTTACCGACTACCGATAGCGATATCACATCGCATCGGGAAAAGATCTGAACGTCTTATGAAAATGCGTGGGATTCTGCCGACTGCCGATAGCGATATCGCATCGGGTCGAGGCTTAAAAGACTTTTCATAAGAGGCAGCGCCGATATTTGATCACCGATATCGTGTCGCATCGGGGAAAAGACGTGTGCTTTTTCTGTGTGGTGTATTGGCTATCGCCGATGGCCGATAGCGATATCGCATCGGAAAGAACCAAGGTAACAAGTAATCTTGCGATTGCTTTTTTGGACTTAACCAAAATTTGCTTATTATTTGTTCAAAAAGGCTTTTATTCACAAATTCATTTGATTATCATTCCTTTTTCGAACAAATTCATTAATGCCAATTTAAAATTTTAAAAGGGACCCATTTCATATGTTAATTGTTTGTGATAAAAATGTTATGAAATGGGGGGTTGTTGTAGGGCACAACACAAACTCAACAAGCTATATAAAACAATGAAATCTTCATAATGCATTGTGTCTTACTCTCTCTCTTTCTTTCTTTCTTCTTTTGTTTTTTTGTATATAGGAGGATGTATCATGAAGTGCACCGTATGTTCATCTTCTTGTTTACAAAGTGAACATAGGGGTTCTTTTATATTCTTCTATATATATTTTTCCATATCCTTCTTTTTAGGACTAAGTAATAATAGCTTAACTTAAATTAACAAAGTAAATGTTTTCCTTGTAATTAGAGATTTTTTTGAAATATTAACCTTAAGTTGATAAAATCTCATTCTCATATCTTTACCAACCCTTTTTTTACAATAATTTAAAATAACATATATTTTATTCAACTATTTTTTTTCTCCAATTTTCTTATTTTTATTGTATCTTCTAATCATTATACTCACCCTTATTTGAAAATACATTGTATCATTACATTCATATATGTCCATAACGGTAACCACATCTAGCTAAATGCAACTTAATTATATTCCAAAAAAAGAAAACATGGAAATTATCACAATTATGATAAGTATAAACCCATACTCAAATAATCTAGTCATTCATTTAACTAATTGACATGCACAATGTAATTAATTGATATTTTGATGTTTTTTATTGGAAAAATGGTGATATAATTTGAGTAAGATTGTAATTTTTTGTTGTTTAAAATGTGATTTTGAATACATAAAATGGATTCAGCCTAAAAGATTCACACATTCAAATGATGCCAATTACACAACTCAATTTTACCATTTTAAAGAATAACTACCAGATTTAGAGTCAAATTGAGTGAAAAAATGCCAAAAAGACCAAAATATCCACTATGCTCCACCATAGCATCAACTTTAAAAAAAAATAGTCTATCCACTAAACATTTTTACCTTTACAATGGAATAAATATTTTCACAAGATTGTGATTTTTTATTATTTAAAATATGCTTTTAATATATAAATAATATTAACACTAAAACAATTCCATGACACTACAATTATGCAATTTATAAATTTTAATCTTAATTTTCAAAATATCAACCTAGAGATATACTAGAAGGTCAAAAAAGTGGTATGGAAATTACACTGTTGTTTCTATACAGTTGCCCAAGGGCAAGTTACAGTTGAAGGTCCCGCAACAAAGCATTACAAAAGTCTTGCTGCCCCACTCTGTGGCATTGTCTATAGAGGCCAGCCTTGTCTATAGAGGCCACAAATTAGTCCTATGGTATTTTTTGTCGGGATTTGGTAAAAAATTCAAGAAATCAAACTGCTGGAGTGTTTGAATCATTTTTTGATGGTGAAAATAGATTAAGCACCATCAATAACCTAGAGCACCAAAAACCTTAAAATTTGACAGCTATAGTCCAAATTTTCAAAAATTTGTACCATATTTGATCATAATCTTGCAAAAGTTTCCATTATTTTCTAAATTGATTTATAATTTCTTTAAACTACAATATTTCAATTTATTTCCCACACTGAAGAATCCGACAAAAGATAAACACAGGTGTTACACTTCACAACTTTTACTCCATGTGAAAAGTGGGAACAAAGCATTAGATGTATTGAATTCTTTTGAATATCGATGGATCCAACTTATCAACTGTAAGTGGACATTTGAATAACGTCCTGACAACCAATGCATAATAACACTGGGATGATAATGACTGACAAGATTACGTAATTAGGCTGTCTTCCACCATCAGAAAATGCCGTATAAATGTGAAAGAAAGCTGGCGATCAATAACCACTTTTTTAGGCTGTCTTCCAAGCTGGCGATCAATATCCACTTTTTTATTAAAATATAAAATAGAGGATATCCTTCGCAATCACTGTGATATGACGTTTAAGTATGACAAGGAGAGTCGACGTGACAACACGATGCTATTTGATTTGTTTTACTCTGAAGAACGCTGCACAATCCTCATATATCTTTGGTAGTGGAAGACCAATCTGGTCCTACAATCATGACATTTCTTCTTTCTTTTTTTTATTTAATGAAAAAGTTGATAGCATGCAACAAAGTTTTGAAAATTTTTCACTTTCCTTCCTTTTATGAATTCACTCTAATTTCTTTTTTTAAATATTTTTCAGTACATCCACAAGATTTCTTCACATGCTAGAATCTTTATGCACAACTTTTTTTAATTGTAGATGTCTACCTAATTTCTTTTACCATCACCCAGCAGCACATCTCTTTTTCTACATCTCCTTTCAATTATTTTTTTTCAAAATTTACTTTTATTTTCATTAAAATATTTCGATATATATTTTAAATAAAATCTCTATATCAATTAAACTAAAAGTAACCATAATTAAAAATTTTCATATTTTTTTAAAAATTATATGTTTTTATTAATATTTAATATAAAAGGGTGTAGAAAATATATAACAAAAAAAACTTAATATCTACATTTAAAATAAAAAATAGAACTCTTTACTTATATTTAATATAAAATGGTATATAACATATAAAAAAAAAACTCTTAATATCCACATTTAAAATAAGAAATAGAACTATTTACTTATATTTAATATAAAACCATATATAATATATATATAACAAAAAGCTCTTAATATCCACATTTAAAATAAAAAATAGAACTTATACAAAAACAAAATGCAAAAATTTCTTTGTGTAACTCTTTGTTAACTAGATTTATCAAGAGTAAATAGGGATCAAGTCCCTCAAAGTATAAAGTTTTTTAAATTGAAAAAACTAGACATGGAGAGGCTAGATATGGTCCCTTGAGATACTAGAAAAGGCGGGAGATAACAACTATAAACCATATCTACCACCATACATGCACATCTACTTAGTGGTCAATGTAGAGAATCCAAAACTCTATGAGCCTTTCATGTTGGATCAAGAAGAGAAACAAGTCAACCTTCTTTAAAGGGTGTGGCACCAAATTCTCAAGGATAGCTGACAAAGAATAATAAATATAGTTTTGAAAAAAAAGGTCTAGGACTACAAGATAGGGGTAGCATGACCTTTGTGGAAATTGAGTTGAAAAAACAACTTCTAGGCAAGCCTAAAAGGTATAGCTGGGAGAAGGTAGAGGAAATATCCCTCACATCATTAAATAAAAACTTTTGGGGACCAAAATCCTCCCAAAATGGGGAAGTTTGATCTGGATTTGACCATTATATTATTTGACATCCATCTTGAGGCTTTGATGAACACTAAATTTCGAGGGTGCTTCATTTCAACCCCTAATGGCTCAAATCTCCTAAGCATGTGGGTTATGGACCCACAAAAGCTCCACTCTCCTCAATAAAATTTGCAGCACAAACTCATAACTTTCCGCTCAACCCCAAATTTCATTTTCACCTTCGCCCAAAACCACTTATAGGCCCTCTTCTGCAAACAAATCACAACAGGAGCTCGAGCTTGGGTTTTCATTTTTTATTCACAATTGGTCTCGATTGGACCAATTGTGAATATGGACCAGCCCAAGTATGTGTTGGAGATGAAGATTGAAGAATTATGGCAATTGATGATGAAATAGTCCAGGATGAGGGAAATGACAACAGGAAGGATAATCAATCAGAACTTCAACCTAATTGACAAGGAGAGGAAGATGAAACAGAAGACAACAGACATACAACAACAGCAAAGGTGCAGAGAATTCAAACAACTACAAACTAAAGTTTGGGACCCTGGAGGTTTTCTATCAACATATGAAGACACATGATCAGGAGATCATGAATGTTTTCTACTTTGGGAGTCTGATGCAGGAGCATTCAGCTTACAAGAATCATTGTATTTTAGTAGACATAGGGGGGTCTTGTGTTTTAAGGAAGTTGGTTTCCTAAGTGTTGAATTAATGTAATTATTAAGGTTTTGAGTGATTTTAATGAGAATAGGAATCAAGTATAGTGAGGCATATTTGTAAATGTTCTCGAATGTTGGAGAACATGAGAGATTCAGGATAGTTGAGAGATTTGAGAATCAGTTGTAAATCTTAGAATAGGAGTTGGTTTCCTGATTTTTGGATTAAGGAGGATCCATAGGGATAAAGATGAGATTTTAGGATTTTGTTGAGAAGTTTATGGCTCTAAACCAAGAATTGGTTATAGAGTCCTTTTGTATAAATGTAACCCTAAAAGGCATAGTCAAGTTAGATAGTTAGAGGTTGTGGATTAGAGAATTGATTGTAAGCCTACAAGCAGTTAGGAAAATAGAGGCCACTAATATGGAAGATCAGGCCAAGGAGAGAGTTCCTGTGTAAATACCTGTTTATTAATACAAACAACTCGATTCTGAGTTTGTGTTTATGTATGGAGTAATTTAGTTATAATCTGTGTGAACTAGAGTAAGTTCTGTGTAACAGAGGTTGCAGGTGGAATGAGTGCATAGCACAGAGAAGAAGAATGATATGAAGGATCATAATGGATCACTTGAATCCATTCGAAGGATCATAGTCAAGATTCAGGAGTGAGTGTGCTAAGAGCATACGGAGTTAAGCTCAGGAGAAAGTTGTGATGCAGGACATCTAAAGACTGAAAACCTAGAAGAAACCCAACCCCACAGAAGAACACTGAAGAAACGGCATAAAAACAAAGTAAATGGAAGAATGAAGAAGTGAAGTGTTGATGCATAGGAGCCAATGGATCAACTAGATCAACAGACAAGATTGTTTTCGATAAGTAGCCAGGATTAAGTCACGTAGAATGGAGTCAAGAAATGAACGGCATAGATCAAACCCAAGTGCTTGTGGAAGGTGAATCGTGGCAATTGATCTGGATAATCAGATCAACAGATCCGTTAGATCGGCAGATATTAATGGCAGAGGAATAGATTTAGATCGTCAGATCGACAGATCTATTAGATCAATGGTGATTAGCAACTACAGGGGTAGGAGAGTACGGGTTTCCTTGATCGTGGCTGAAATCTCGCACTCGCTCTTAGTCGTCGATATCATTTTCAAACTTTTTGGTCACAATCAACTGCGGGGGTTAAGCCATTTTAAATCCGCATGCTGGTTGGAGCCCGCAAGCCTTAGATTTAATGGCCTCTTATATCCAATGGATATCGGCTCATAAAGTGATCGGGCTTTAATTCCAAAAAGAGACCCGAACATTTATAGGTCAAGGGTTTATTCCTTATTGGCTCCATAAGGGCGGCTAAATGTCATGCAAGATTCCCGTCCGATATCGCTGTTGACTGTCAGATCAAGTGTGCCTTGATCAAACGGTGGGGAATGGCCGATAGTTTCGCATTGCAATATTTCATGAGTGGATGAACCTTGAGAAAATGCGATTTTCAATGTGCAATGCTCGGGTGTATCATCAACCGTCAGATTGAAGGGTGAGATCAACGACGAAGATTGAAGCCAATAAGGCTTGGGCCTGAGCAGACCCGAGAAATTTATCAATGCGATTTAAGTGATTTGAGTTCCGGTGGATGAATGGGTTTAAGTGGCGATATGACGCGACAACCGTTGATCTGATGGTGTGAAATCAATAGTGGAGACTGAATACGATAAAGGTAGAGCATCGGAAAATGTGCAAAGGCCATGGATTGGCGGAACGGTAAGGCTTACGTGTCTTTTATGTGTATTTCTATTATATAAGAATTATAATAGAAATCAAGCAGATAAAGGTTTTATGGGTTAAGTTGAATATAACCAAAGTTAAAGAGTGGGCTTTGGTTAATATGTGTGGGGTATAGAATTAACCAAATTTTATTGAAGGTTGAGTAAAGTACCACTCAAAGGTTAATTGAGGGTCAGACTTGGATGGTCAAAAGTAACGTTTCTGCATAAACTTAATTAAGAGCCTAAACCTTAATTTGTGAATATTTTCACCATAGATCAAGTAATTAAGGCTTGGGACCAGTGATATGCAATTTTATTTGCATAATGTGGGTATTGTCGGCTTAGCACGGCATCATAATCTCTCATGGTTGATCCTTGTGCTTTCTTGGGTTTAATTCCTGAATTGAAAATGTTGGTGTGTTTAATACTTGAATTGAAAGGGTTGGTGTCATTTATTGCATCCTCTGAACTAATTCCTGAATTGAATTTTGTCATTTATTGTCTTTCATAGGTTGAATGGTCAAACACACATGTAGATATGGCTGACACAGATTACACCTATTCTTGTGTAGCTATTACTGAGCAATGGGATGTGTTGCTCCAATGGAAATCAATGGGTGGTTGTTTGATGGGATAGGTGTACTCATGGATAAAATTCAATGGAATGTTTTTTAATGCATTTTGACTTAATTGGTAATTCAAAATTGGAGGTACTTGGGACATTATGTCTTTTCAACTTGTGATGTTAAGGTTTGGTGTTTGACAGTTGTTGGTCTAATGAATATATGGGCCCATTTAGGACATAATTATATAACTTATATAACTTAATATAAGTTATATCGTGTCCTGAAGATGAACCAAACTTGTTTGTTCGAAACACGTTGACCAAAATCTTCAATGTGACTTCTTCTAAAAAATATTTATACATTTTAATATAAATTATTTATGTGTATTTTTTTTATAGTTTATGATGATTTTTTTATGGATGTGTGGAACTAGTAGTGGTCCCTGCACAACAATAGAAGGCTCTCCCCTACATAAATTGGATTCAACCTCTAAAAAGACGCACACACCAATTACACAACTCAAATTTACCATTTCAAAGAATAACTACCAGATTTAGAGTAAAATTGAGTGAAAAACTGCCAAAAAAGACCAAAATATCCATTATGCTCCACCATACCATCAATTTAAAAAAAAATAGTCTATTCACTAAACATTTTTACCTTTACAGCTGGAATAAATATTTTCATAAAATTGTGATTTTTTATTATTTAAAATATGCTTTTAATATATAAATTATTTTAACACTAAAACAATTTCATGACACTAAAATTACGCAATTTGCAAAGTTAAAACTTTCCAAAAAATTTAGCAAAAATCAACCTAAAGATATACTAAAAGGCAAAAAAAGTGGTTTTGAAATTACACTGTATACCCAAGGCACACCGCAGTTGAAGGTCCCACAACAAATAATTACAAAAGTCTTACAACCCCACTCTACATGCCACAAATTCGTCTCGATGGTAGATTTTTTGTCAAACTCTATAAAAAAATTCAAAAAATCAAAATGTTGGAGCATTTGAATCGGTTTTTGATGGTGAAAAGGGATTCAGCGCCACCAAGAACCTGGAGCACCCAAAACCCTAAAGTTTGACAACTCTAACCCATATTTTCAAATATTTATGCTTGATTCTATCATAATCTTGTAGGAATTTCCATTATTTTCTAAGCTAATTTGTGAATTCTTTAAACTAAGTTATTCCAATTTATTTCCCACTTTGAAGAATCCAACAGACAAAAGATAAGCACACGAGTGACTCTAAACAACTTTTACTCCATGTGAAAAGTGGGATTTACTTGTCACTATTAAAAGTCAAGGACCAAAGCATTACATGTATTGAATTCTTTTGAATATCGATGGATCCACCTTACCAACTGTTTTGAAAATCTACTTTTGTTTTCTTCATCTTTTTTACTTGTGGTATCTAGGTTTCCAAAACCTACCACAATTGAAAAATCAAGTATTGAATTCTTATGTCTGCACTCCCACATTCCCACTTGAGCAATTCCGAAATCCAACAACAGTGACATCCCCATGAGAAAATGGAAATTAGGCTATCTTCCACCATGAGAAAATCGAAATTAGGGTGTCTTCCACCATGAGAAAATGGTGTATAAATGTGAAAGAATGTTGGCCATCAATAACGACCTTTTTATTAAAACAGTAAATAGAGGTTATCCTTCGCAATCACTCTGATATGGCGTTTAAGTATGACAAGGAGAGTCAACGTGACAACATGATGCTATTTGATTTGTTTTACTTAGCAAAACACTACACAATCATCATATTTCTTTGGTAGTGGAAGACCACTTGGTCCTATCATCATGACATTTCCTCTCTTTTTTTCTTTAGTGAGATGGTACAAAAAAGTTGATAACGTGCAACAAAGTTTTGAATATTTCTCAATTTATTTCATTTCATGAATTCATGATGATTTCCCCTTTAAAAAAAATTCATTTCATCGACAAGATTTCTTCACATGGTATAATATCTATACACAATTTTTTCTAATTGTAGATGTCTGCTTACTTTCTTGTTCACCATTATCGAGCATCACATCTCTTTTTCTACTTCTCCTTTTTCTCTGGCCTTTTAGCACTCCATGATTTCCTTTTAGGTTGAAGGAAAAAGGATCACAGAGGTGACCACAGACCTCTTTTGGTTGATATACTGATTTTCTTCAACCATAGGGGGCTCCCTCACTAACTCAGAGATAAGAAACTTTGAATCATTAATTCTAGTGGAGACCAAATCTGAAAAGGGAATTTGAAATATTTGGTTGAAGTATGAATGGTCGAAGAGGATGGAAATATGTGATCAATTTCACTTGCTACCCACTTTAATTATGAAAGTGAAAACCAATATCATCCACAAAGGCTTGTTAAGAATAAACTTTGGACAAGAGAAATGTGTTGTAGTATAGAGGAGAAAACGAAAAACATTTTTTTCCCTTGCAGATAACAATACTACTTATACATAAGAAACAAATTGAACAGAAGTAACAACATGGACGGGTATGAAATATTCCATTTTCAATTGAAATATGGACACAACTGTTTTAGAGAAGTTTAAACTAAATTCCAACCCAACTAAAATCACTATACCCATAAAACAAGAAATTATAGAGAAGAGATAACTGAATAATTGTTAAATAGACAAAACAAACTCCAAAGTGTCATATCATAAGTATCCTTGTAGACAATAATTGGTAAGCCCTCAATTCATAAGCATTCTATTCATAAAAATTGATCACAATCACATAATCTCTGATAACCAATTTGCAGCAACGTTGAACCAACAACAACCTGTTTCATATGTATTTACATGTTTAAATAGACCATAGAGAAAACATAATAAGTGCTTAGATTCTCTGGATCACTGATCCAAATAGTGGATCGATCCAAAAACAAATTGAGGAAAATTGTTGTTTTAAGTCCTTTTCCTCAAAAACAAAAAACATAAAAGTATCTTTGGCTTTATCTTAATACAAAAACTAAAACTTTGTAAAAGTAATCCTATATTTGAAGAACATCATCATGAAATGAAACAACACAAAAAAGAAGAAAAGTTGATTGTTGACTGTGCAATGGCTGCAGAGCAGCTGCGCTGAAACTATGATGCCACTTTTTTCTTCCAAAGATGGCACGTGGTTGGCAACTGAATATCTGAGTTGGCTGCCACATCTGCTCCATGTTCATACCTTTAAACCCTGACAACTGGCCTTTTCCCAATACTCGTGAAAGTGTGTAGGTAGGGCCTGCACAACAACTGTGTAGCGTATTTTTCAAAAATGCCTCGTAAGTTCCCTCCAGTCTTAACAAAACACCACCATGCTACTAGAAGTCGCTCCAAACATCAAAATCATACCATTATACTTATCAAAACAACATGTGCAACTCCCCGGATGCGGGTGTTAGTACGTCAGCCAGGGACGAGCCACATGCCCAGCATGTGCCGCCCCGTGTTAACGCAGCATAGTTATTGCTCACTGCCGCCGAGATATGAAGCTCAGCAGCCCGAGCTCTTGGCATTCAATGTTACGAAGGGTGAAGCGATGTTGTTGCAGGGAGCAGTTATGGAGAGCTCTTATCGAGGGAATGTTGCAAGATTTTTTAAGGATGACGGTTCATTGCAGGTTCATTTGCATGGTAAGGTCTGTGTGGCGCAGGCTCTGGAGGAATTTCGGCCGGTGGGCGCTCTTCTCCTTCAAAACACAGCCACTGCTGTTGCAAATTGCCATTTCGACTCTGAAGAATGCCTCAGGTGGGAACAGAATTCTGAGGGCAAATGGAGAGCAATTGAGGCGGAGAGTGAAGGCACTCACTTGGGCAAAGTTCGCTTCATGCTGGCTAATCCTGTGCGCGGTTTATGGGCAGTTGAGCTCTGCCTTGAATCCATTCGGGGACTGCACTCAATTGGCAGTGATAGCCGTGATTTCAAGCCCACAAGCTCGGTCCTGGAACAAGTTGAAGGAGACGCGGAAAATATGGCGCGACTGCGTGAAAGACAGCCGAGTAGGAGGGGACCTGGGCGTGGTGCACCTTCACGCCCCCCTGCAGCGGATGTACACCATCACTGCTGCTGCTGCTACTGCTACAGGAGGGTGGGAGCCATACCAACTCCAGCCAGTCAGTTCTTGGAGGTCGGCAGCTCCAGTGGAGGAGAGCCCGTGCTTCCAGCATTCGGCTCAGTCGTTTTCACCTTGGGCAGCTCGCAGGAAAATGCAGGTATTAATGCACATATCTCAGTTCTCTTTACGAAGGTTCCTGAGGAGAATGAAGCTGGACAGCAACCGGGTTCGGCTGAGATACCTCCAGAAGGCAATCGTGAGGAAAGTCCAGTGCTGCAGCCACCAATTGAACAGGGCAATTCTGGGAAGGAGCCTCAGCAAGCCCCTCCCCAACCTCCAGAGCAGGAACCGCCGGCCACTGCGAAGGATCCTATGGCAATGTGGGCAGGCATCCCTGAAGGCCAAGGCTGGAGCTACATCATTGAGGAAGAGCCTGAAGATTAATCCCCAGAGACACTCTCCGGCTTACTTTTCTCTCTCTCGGGTCTGGTATAAGTTAGAGGTCTCGGCTGGTATCTGGACTATGCTACATTTCTATGTTTGTATACTTTCAGTTCTTTTTCATTTTATGTGTCTGTCTGTCATGCGTCGTGGCAAGGTTTACTATGAGTTTTTTGTTGGAAGCCCCTGCGCGGGCCGTTTCATTACTGTCTGAGCTCAACACTGTGTCTTATGTTTTGGTATATCCTGGAGGTGCTGCCCCTGCGAGGGCGAATTCTGTGTCAAGCAATGCTATCCAAGGTGCCATAGTTGGCCCTGGACGGCCTGCCTTTTTGCATGTAATGTTTACCTGTATATAATATAATAGATTAGCTAGTTTTACCGAGAAAAAAAAAAACAACATGTGCAACTTGAATTTGAGACAAAAAACAAAATTTCAGACTTCAAACAAGGACCTATTACCTCCTCTTCCTTTTGGTAGAGGTCTTGCTCGTGGAAGCTTAGGTCTTTGAACCTTGAGGTGTGGGATCATTTTACTCAATTGGCACTAGCATAGTAGGTTTTGCTTCATACATAGCTTTATATCTTAGTCTTGGCACTCTTCCAGGTGAAGGTGGTTTGGCTGCCTCCTTGTACTTCTTAACCAGTCCCCATGCCTCATCTAAACTCTTTTTCCTACTCCTCAACTTTGCATTCAATACTAGGTTGCTAACATAGAGGTTTTTACATTGTCTTCTTATAGGAATGGACCATTTCACAAAATCTTCACCTCTATTGAGGGCTCTGAATGCCTCATGAACCTCTGTGTCACAGTTCTCAAGAACACGTTTCACAGATCTCTTATAATTCTGATTCTCTTACCTGAACTTCTTAACCTGCTTCTGACTTTCCTCATTCTCTTCTAGGAATCTCTTATATTCCTTCCATTGATCAAAATGTGGATTACTAGGTGCTTTAGCCACCTTTTTCATCTATTGCACATAACTAATTTTTGACTTGGCTGCTCTAGTTGTGGGCCCACTAGACTCCACTCCAATCTCTTTAGCCTATTCAAAAAATGAGACATGTTTAATTTTACCCTTAGAAATAGTTTTAGGAGGTGTCTCTGCCTTTTCAACTGCTAGTTGGGCTACTTCTTTTAGGTCTCTTTTTTTCTTCTTCAGGAATGTTACCTTCATCTAATATTTGGAAAGGGCTTCTTTCATCTTGACCATTTTAGGGTCTTCTTCCTCATACTGTATGGTATATTTCTCATATTGTATTGGGTCTTCTTCTTGTTCAAACTGGATTGGTTCATCTTCCTTCGCTTCTTCTTCTTTATTGTCCTCTTGATTTTCTTCTTGTTTATTTTCTAATATTTAAACAACTACCTGAGGGTCTGTACCCTTCACATTCTTCCTGTCCCTTGACCTAGTCCTAGGCCTCATCACGAACTCTTCATTCTTGATTGTTTTGTTGGGTTGTGTTATATTCTTTCCACCACTAGGGTTGTGTTAACCAGGGGGTTAGAGGCGGGCAAAGCCCCCCCTTCATTGTGCCAATTGTGCAGCAGGGGGGTTACAGGGGGTTTGAGTGGGGGGTGTAGCCCCCCTCTACAGGGACTAGGGCAACGCCCCCAGGAAAAACAATTTGGACCCTATATTAGGTTGGGCAGACCTACCTATGGTTTTGTGCATGGTTTTGGAAGCAATGGTTTTCGGTCCATGGTTTTGGACACGACGGTTTTCAGTCCATGGTATTGGATGCTTCGGCATGTATAAATATGTATTGTAAAATTGAAAGGAATATAATGAAAAATCAAGCTGGTAGTCCCGGTTTTGGGATCCAAGGGAAAATCTCCGTGTATATGTGTTTTATGTGTTATGCTCTCACATTGTTTATTTTTTGTGTTTTAGAATTCGTATGCGGGTAATTTATGTATGAGGTTAAAACCTACATTTGGTATCAGAGTTGTTTTGGCTTCAAGGGGATGCTTTTGTTGGTGAGGGGTTTCGCTCGGACCTGTGGTAGACCCTGTTCAGTGGGAGATCTGCGGGATCGATTCTAGTGGTGAAAGAAGATCGCGAGCATTGGAAAGATAGAGATCGATAAATTTAATGGTCAAAGTTTTGAGTTATGGAAACTCAAGATGGAGGATCTATTGGTGGATAAAGATCAGTGGATCGCGATAGATCCAGGTACTAAACCAATGGGAGTGTCCAATGAAGAATGGAAAAAGTTGGATCGGAAGGAAAAGATCACAATATGATTGTGTGTCTCAGATTCGATATTGTTGAATGTATTAGGGGAAGCTACAACGAAGGCTTTGTGGGACAAGTTAGGGACTTTGTACCAATCTAAGTCTCTAGTCAATAAATTGTTCCTACGGAAAAAGTTGTATAACTTGAGGATAAAAGATGGAGACTCAGTGACAGAGTATCTGAATGCATTTAATACTGCGGTAAGTTAGTTATTGTTTGTTGATATTAAAATTTTAGATGAAGATAAGTGCATTAGTTTGTTGGGTTCTCTACCAGATTCGTGGGATAGTCTAGTTATTGCAATAGGTAGCAATGCAACTGCCTTGTAGTTTAATGAAATAGTCTCATCCTTGTTGACGAAGGATATGAGATGGAAAAATATGGAGAGCCAGAATGGTGATGCCTTGTCTGTATGAGGACGGTCCCAAAACAGAAACAAAAATAAGTCATCGAGTGGGAGATCTAAATCTTCAGGAAAACCTATAAAGGTGGTGTGCTAGAAATGCGGAAAGGAAGGGCACTACAAAAGGGACTGTAAATCTAAATCTCCTGACAAAGGAAATGGATCTGATGATGCTCCTTCTACAGAGGTGAAAACCACCTCAGATGAAGGTGGGGATGTGTACTTGACTTCTTTAAGTACACATGTAGATCATGAGGCATGGTTGATTGACTCAGGTGCATCCGTTCACTTCACTCCCCATAGAGAGTGGTTTTGAGAGTATGAGAAATACGATGGTGGTGATGTCTTCTTAGGGGATGATAGGAAGGCTAGAATCATTGGTCGCATAAAATTAAAGTTGAAGTTGCAAGTTGGAAGGGTTAGAACACTTCTGGGTGTTCTGCATATTCCTGCATTGGCCAAAAATCTAATTTACATAAGCAAGCTGGATGATGTAGGTGTAAAAATAGTGTTCGAGAAGATACCTGCAAGATGGTTTGGGGAGAATTGGTATTGCTGATGGGAGTTCGTATTGGAACTCTGTACAAGATGCAAGGTAGCATTGTTGTTGATGGGTGCAATAGTTCCGTGGTTCCTGAAAGTGGAGTAGAAAATCTAGTGGTCTCTAGAGAGAAGACCATGTTGTGGCATTAAAGGCTTGGACATATTGGAGAGAAGGGCCTTTGAATACTTCATGGTAAATGTATGAGTAATAGCTCTCTGGATTTTGATTTCTGTGAAAATTGTGTATATGGGAAGCAGAATCGGGTGAGTTTGCCCTCTAGTGGTAAGAGGGCGAAACAGATATTAGAGCTTGTGCATAGTGATGTGTTTGGACCTGTGAAGGTTCCATCACTGGGTAATTCTGTGTACTATGTATCATTTATAGATGACTTCTTAAGGAATACATGGATATATTTCCTTAAGAAGAAATCTGAAGTCTTTGACAGGTTTAAAAAATTTAAGGCTCTGGTGGAAAACCAAACAGAGAAGAAGATAAAGGTGTTGAGGTCAGATAACGGTGGAGAGTTTTGCAGCAAGGAATTTGAAGAATTTTGTAAGAAGTGTGGTATAACACGACAAAAGACTACTCCATACACACCTAAGCAAAATGGAGTTGCAGAAAGAATGAACAAGATGTTGATGGAAAGGGCAAGAAGCATGCTCAATGGTGCCGGGTTAGGACAGGAATTCTGGGTAGAGGTGGTGGAGACAACATGTTACCTGGTCAACAGATCACCTTCATCAGCATTGGAGGATAAGACTCCACAAGAGGTATGGACTGGTAAGAAACCCTCTCTTTCACATCTGAGGGTATTTGGATGTGATGCATATGTACATGTTCCAAAGGAGAAAAGAACCAAGTTGGATAGTAAATCTTAAAAGTGCATCTTTATTGGGTATAAGGATGGTTTAAAGGGTTATAAGATTTGGAACCCAATAACAAGGAAAGTTGTGTACAATCGATATGTGGTGTTCAAAGAGGTGAAAGATGTTATTAAACATGAATTCCCATCAAAGGAACCTGAGAAGATATAGTTTGAGCTAAAGGAGGAATAATCAGACTCTAGAGCAGAAGAGGAACCATAAGATGAAGAGCCACAAACTCCGAGTGTGAGAAGATTAGTTCGAGAAAGAAGGTAGCCATAAAGGTATAGTCCATCTGCTTTCTGTTCAAATTTTGCTTTATCTATTACTGATTATGATCCCAGAACTGTGAAGGAAGCAGTAGATTCAGAGGATGGCAAACTCTGGAAAGATGCCATGGTTGATTAAATGGCATCTTTGCACAAAAATGAGGCATGGGATTTGGTGGAGTTGCCAGCTAGAAGGAAACCCGTTGGAAGAAAATGGGTGTTCAAGAAGAATACAAATGCAGAAGGAATAGTGGAGAAATATAAAGCTCGGTTGGTAGCAAAAGGTTATTCCCAGGTGTCGGGAATTGATTTTGGTGATATTTTTTCTCCTGTTGCCAAGGTAGCTTCTATTATATTACTTTTATCTGTTGTTGCTGCTTTTGATTTTGAGGTAGAACAGATGGATGTGAAGACAACATTTCTTCACGGGGATCTGAAAGAAGAGATCTACATGAAGCAACCTGAAGGCTTTGCGGTGAAGGGTAAGAAAGAACTGATATGTAGGTTAGACAATTCCCTGTATGGGTTAAAACAGTCACTAAGGATGTGGTATCAAAAATTTGATACATTTATACAGGGACTTGGCTTCACTAGAAGCAAATCAGATCACTGTGTGTATTTTAAATTAATTGGCGACTATGTTATTTATCTGCTCTTGTATGTGGATGATATGTTGCTGGTTGGAAATGACAAAGAAATTATCAAGGATTTGAAGACCCAATTTTCCCTCAAATTTTACATGAAAGATCTTGGTGCTGCAAACTATATTTTGGGCATGGAAATTAAAAGAGATCAGGCAAAGAGGAAGCTCTAGTTAAACTAGAGGAAGTATGTCGAGACAATACTGCAGAGGTTTAATATGCAGGATAGTAAATCGGTGAAGGTTCCTATTCCTGTAGGTGTAAAGTTATCTACTGAATAGTGTCCCAAGACACAAGAAGAGGAAGAGGACATGTCCAGTGTTCCATATGCAAGTGCAGTCGGTAGTCTGATGTATGAAATGGTCTGTACTAGACCAGACATTGCACATGCAGTGGGAGTATTGAGTAGCTTTATGTCAAAACCAAGGAATGAGCATTGGACAGTAGTGAATCGGGTTTTCAGGTCTTTGCGTGGCACTAGTGATTATGGTTTGTGCTACCAAGGAAGACCAGGATTAGATAGAGTTTGAATATTCGTGGCTTTGTTGATGCCGACTAGGCTGGAGATCTGGATCAGGGAATATCTACAAGTGGGTATGTGTTTAACCTATTTGGAGGTGAAGTCAGTTGGATGAGTAAGAAACAATATGTGGTGGCACTATCAACTACAGAGGTTAAATACGTGGCAGCCACTCATGCAAGCAAGGAAGCATTTTCGTTGCAGAGATTATGTTCAAGTATGGGGTTAGTGCAGGGAGCTATAAGGATAGACTGTGATAGGAAAAGTGCAATTTTCTTTGCAAAGAACCCTACTTACCATTCAAAGACAAAGCACATTGATGTTCAGTATCACTTTGTGAGGGATATGATAGAAGACAAAAAAGTGTTGTTGGTAAAACTGGACACTTTGAAGAATACTACAAATGCATTGACAAAATCTATGAGCTTTGAGAAGTTCTCTTGGTGTAGAGAAATAATGGGCATTTCAAGGCTGGATAAATGACTAAGCTCTCCTGTGGCCCCTTCTGGAAAGAAAATAACAAGTGGGAGAATGTTGGGTTGTGTTATATTCTTTCCACGACTATCCCACATAGTTAATCAGGGGGTTAGAGGGGGGGCGGAGCCCCCCCTTTGTTGTGCAATGGGGGGGTTACAGGGGGGGCGGAAGCCCCCCCTATCCAGGGGGTTTGAGGGGGTCGGGTAGCCCCCGGCGCCCTGGGGAAAAATTTTTTGGACCCTATATTAGGTTGGGCGGACCTACCTATGGTTTTGTGCATGGTTTTTGCACATGGATTTGGACGTGATGGTTTTCGATCCATGGTATTGGATGCTTCCGCATGTATAAATATGCATTGTAACATTGAAAGGAATATAATGAAAAATCAAGCTGGTAGTATCGATTTTGGGATCCAAGGAAATCTTTGTGTATATGTGTTTTATGTGTTATGCTCTCGCATTGTTTATTTTATATGTTTTAGAATTCGTATGCAGGTAATTTCTGTACAGGGTTAAAACCTACATGTTTCTTCTACCTTAACCTGAAACTTGGTGGTCTAAGATGATGCCACCTGAACCTTGGTTTCTTGAGTTTTCTCTTTGCCTTTCGAAATCTGGTTCTTACCCTGCTTTCCAAGTTTACCTATGGAATTTTTGCTGGGTTTTTCATCCTTTACTTCAACTATATTGGTCTCTTTCACTATGTGGGTAATCTTCTTCCCATGTGTTTCATGGACCTCTTCCTCCTCACAAATGTTTAGTGATGAAGACTATGTATGACGTAGTAAACCAGTGCTAAGTAGAAATTCAAACCAATGAATCTTCCTCTTATCAAATGCAAACATGACCAAATTTTTAGTGAGGGAGGAATGGAAAATATTGGACATATGGTTATCTTTCTGCATCTGAACTTGTATTGCCATACTTTCCAGACTTTTGAATAAGAAGAAGGGTATGTTCATAGGTTTTTTTTTTTTTGTGAAGTGGCATAGAAGTCTCAAATGATGCTGGTACACCCTATTGAATCTACCCTCACATGTGAAATACCGATGGATCACTTTCAAAACCTCATTGTAATGGTCTTGGAGGTAGATGGTGGGGAAAGTTGTAGCAAACTTATCATTGAACTCAGGCTTGAAAAACTATTTAAAAGCTTAAATATCAAGCTCATCACCTTTGAACCATTTTTCACCTGCTGTGGGGAGGCTTGTGGCATTTGAAATTAGTTTTTTTTGTGAAAATGATTTCCACATTCCCTAACTTCACTCTGTTATCATGGAGGGTCATGGCGAAGAAGCTAGCCAATCTTGTATTATGACCCATTTACTGGACTTTATGACAGAATGGAATGCAACCGAAATTCTTGAAAGCGACTCTATTGGCGTGTACAGGTCAGAGAGTGAAAGCGTGTACAGGTTAGAGAGTGAAAGACTCGGCAATTGTGGCAATGAAAACTTCACTAAATAGTAGTATTAGATAGTGATGACAAAGTAGGTTTCTAATGTTCAAGGTGAGTGGGAAAGCACCCAATTACACTTTAAAATTTACCTTGACCATTCAGCATTGCATTATGGCTATGTTTCTCATTAATAAAACACGATTTCAAGCTAGAAATTTGAATGTACGCGTGGTTGACAGGCAGGGTGTACGTAGTGAAGTTTTTTAAAGAAAATGAAACAAGAGCTTTACTATGCTTAATCAAAGTGTTGAACAATAAATTCTTAGACTAGGTAACTGAATCCTACCTCCCATAATGTTGAGACTGATTTGCGTGAGCTTTGGTAGATTAGGGACACACTACGCAATGGTTGCGTAGCTCTCTGCATAGAAACAACGCAACACAATTTCTGAATTTCTTTGTAATTTGCCTTTAATGTGTAACTAGTCTTCAGATCTCCTACACAGAACCAATACATTCGCTTATGATCAAAAAGGATGAAAATGGCGGCCTCCTAGAGTGATTTGAAAATCATTCCTAATCTTTGTTGACGTAATTAAACATGGTGTTTAATCGACGCTCCACCTGAAAAAAAAAATAAAAAAAATAATAAAATAATAAAATAATAAAATAAAATAAAATAAAATAAAAACATATTTGAATTTGGGAGTGTGACAGGATTTGGGAAAATGATGTGGGTAAGATGATCAAAGTTTGCATATGGTGTGGGTAAGGTTCACTCATCATACGCAATGATGTTTTAGTAATCGAATTTATGCCTAGGTAAAAAGGGACTTAGGATAAAAGGGGATTTCGGCCTAAAATAAGAATAAGGGATAACATGACTATTTAGGAATAGGAAAAAGTTTGAAATAATAAGGGGATAAGGGAATAGGGTAACTAAGGCTAAGAAAGAAAATAGGGAATAGGAAATGAGGGAAAGAAATGATTTTACAAAAGGGAGAAAAATTGTGACATTTGTGACCATGTTGCTTTAAACATCATCCCTTTGACTGTAAACATATGTTTAGGTGAACACCCTAATAAACCCTCAAAACCCTGACTCAAAAATCATAATGACACCTTTCAAAAACTCAAAACACCCCCTTCCCATTAATGATTAAAAATTTTATGACCAAGTTCATGATGACTTTCCAGGCAGTAGCTGGTCGAACTCATGACAGTGAAAATGCTTATGAGTTTGACCTTTTCCATGACAACAAAATTATTTTCAAAGAAATCTGGCTATTAATAAACTGGCTGACTCTAACATTGGCTCCATTGGGGATGGAAGCCTCCCTGTGAAGTGCCAAGAATGACACCGCAGACTAGAAGCCTATCCACTGGGCAATAGAAATAATGTACAAAACTAATAAAAGACTTACAAATCTAGAAACATTTACTAGTCGGACTAACTAAAAAAGACTGCATAACTGAGAGACTATAATTTGACAAACTGACTTGGTTATGGCAACAGAAAGCCACGGGTTTTCGGGAAAAGTGTCTATTCAGAACGACCCTATCCCACAAGGTTGTGACAGAGACCTCAGAAACAAACAACGAAAACTACTCTTGTATTCTTCTTTATGAACTATAAACGAAGATGATTAAGATGAACCGACCTGTGCCTTGCGCTAGTTGTTCGATCCAATCTATCCTCTCTTTGCCAGCTTCTACCGATCTGCTCCCTCACTTGCCCAGCGTCACCAAGTTCCTGCAAGTTCACAGAAGAGAGAAACTACACAAAGACATAGATTTATGTTCATAAAAAGCTTAGGATCAGATTTAAGCTAAACATACAAATATAACACACATCAGATATACAAGCATGTAGGAGAAAATCAAGTAGTTTTATTGATAAAACAAGAAGATCCAGGAGGAGTTACAATCGATGAGTCCTGATCCAACATTAGCCTCCCAGCATAGAATCCCTTCTTCACCTCCAACAAAGCATAAATCACCCAATACTCTGATATCAATCACAAAACCAACAACAATTCTTTGCAATGTACAAAATTCCAGCCTCCGGATCTCTTGGTGAGGGATCCATATATAGATGTATGCAAAGGGGATGAGTCATCCCATGAGTTGATTAGTGGCTTCTCTCTGTCAGTTCTTGCTTCCACTTGGAGACTAAGAGCCTCTTACTCATCACTGGTCGAATTCAGTGAGGCAAGTGTCATTGGAGAAGATTCTGGAAGCTTCCATTGTCTCTCCACCTCGTTGAATGACTCTGCCACTTGTCATTTCCCGCTCAACGCACCCTGGTAGTGCATTCAAGTGCGTTGCAACACACCTAGCCAGTGTATTTGGGTGCTTTGCAACGCAGGAAGCTAGTGGAGCACTTGAAATGATCCTGTTTTGACTAGTTTTGAGCAGTTTCTGGTGGAAAACTTCTGGGAGAAGTTGTAATTTGTTGACCTTGTTTCTTTAGGAGCTGGAACAACATATTTAGGGACTTAGGATCCCTTGGTTTATGGACATTTCATGCTTATAGCTGTAAGACACAAAAATGTCTATAACAGTTGCCCCCTAAAGTATGAGGTCGTTTATCGGGTGAAATGCTTTATTAGGAGGATCCGAAGTTCTTCTAATGCTGGAGAGGAGACCTGTAATGAGATACAATACAATACATTATTTTCATACTGTGTTCATGATCTAGCTGAGGCGGGCATTCCCATGCTCAGCTTTATAAATTCATTTTCATGTACATAGGACAGACAATCGTCTGATGGTAGACTGATGATTCTGGTGAAGTCATCATCCTTTTGGTAGGATGATTATCTGTGCTGCAATGCTGTACATTTCAATGTCTTTATTTTTACTGAATATATATCGCAGCCCGGATGGATGAAACTAGATCCGGGGTCTTCAATCTCGTTCGATCTTCACTCTAAGTACAAGTCGATCCATGTGAGAAATGTTTTTGAAGTCGAACATGGAAAGACATCGCTTGATTACCAGTCAATGATGTAAACTGTTAACAAGCGCGAGAGGAATCACCGATAATGATAATGACCCTCAAGGTATTGCAGTACAATTCACGTGGTGTGAATAAAGGACTTGGCGTCGAACACCACGCAAAATCTTTCGGTCAAAGGTCATTGATGTATACCTGTCGCCGGAAGTGAGAAACTTGCCATTGAGGCATGCAAGCTTCAAAGTACTGGAGGGGTGTTCCTAGATCAACTTCTTGGATAATGAGCTGATGTCGACAAGAAGCGATCCGTCAAAGGAGGGCCTTAATGAATCCCACATCAGTGACATGGAACGGAGCAAATGATTTTGATGGAGGTGAAAACGATCTGGTGACATACGGTTCAGGGTGGCGGTCATGAAATAGTGAAGTATAATGTATGGTAGTGGATGGGACATGGGTGACTTATCTGGATGACTTCTCTTGAACATGTCGGCGACACTTATGTGATGGATCGGTAGCATTTACCCCAAATATGGATGGTATGGCGTGACCATGGTGATGTGACCGGTGAATGAAACAACCCAACCCAACTCTGGCACGGAGTGGAAGTGTCATGTTCAAGAGCGACTTGCTACCAATAAAGTTTCTTTGAGTTTTCTTCCCAATTTTTCCCCAGTCATTTCTGACCAGTACCTCTTTATTTTTGTCAAGCTTGAGGAGGATAACATATGCTTGTTCTATAATTTTCCCTTCGGGCAAACCCATCGCTATGTTTTAACGAGCCTAGCGATAGTGAAACTCGTTCTCGTCTAAAGACAAGTTTGTCGCTATTAATCTTTTTAACGAGCCTAACGACAAAGATAACTCAGTCCTTTTCCTTTTTAGGGAGTCTGAAAAGGTACGTAAAGATAACTCCGGAATTCCTTTTTCGTCATCTAATCCCTTAAGTCCGAAAAAGTATAAAACAATACAGAAGGGATGAATTTTTGATAGTTTTAACGAGCCGAACAAAACAAGCGCTCGATCTTTTTGTGCAATAATCCCTCAGGTCCAAAAAGATTAAAATCTAGAGGAGGGATAGCACTTCCGGTCGCTTTAACGAGCTGGAAGGCCAAAACTCGGCAATCTTTTCATATTTTACGAGTCAGATGAAAAGAGCTTAAAGAAGACTCGTCTTTTGAGGAACGAGTGATAAAATGGATAGCAGCTGATTCCAAGTAAGGGTTGGAATTTTCCAAGCACGGCAGTGTCACAAGGATGGCTAGTGAAATCACTCTTCGCAGCTGTTCCTCAAAATGGGTAAACAATCAAATGGAGGTGAATGATCGGCCAATGGAAAAGTGGAGGTGACGGTGCAAACACGACCAAGGCTTTAATGGCTGATAATGTTACATTCACGGTGGTTATTTACCGGAGGATAGTTCATTTTTTAACGAGCTTAAACGCGGATTCAAACACTTGCTCGGTCTTATGTTTATTTTTTAACGAGCATGAACTATGTGCTAAAACTGCTCGATTAATCTAGTCATATGATAAGAATGTCTCACTGAGGATGCCATTTTTTATGGAGCTTGCACCTTACAAAGCTTTGCCCCGCATCCTTTCTTTATGCAAGTTCGGAAACGACTAATCCTACGAGTTTAAAGGGTTAGAGGTCCTAAAAATTTAAAAAATAAATAGTCGCCCCTTGCTTGCACTCCAAAAGGTTTGCATGCCCCCAGGTATAAAATAGAGTTTCAAGGTTACCCCTCAATTTGTAGACAAAACATTTGTTCTATCAGGAGAGGCATACCTCTTACAGATTACCCAAATATTGCTCTATTTACGGCGTAAACAAAACACTTCTTCGGCGATGTCTACCGAAACAAACAAAGGTGAACGGATGATATAGTGAGACCATCCCTGAAATAACTTTGACAAGAGGATCTTGTTCTATAATAACCCCTCTTCCACCGACGGACGGGGTACAGACTAGTCATATTCTCCCGCGGAAACCTTCCCTATACCCGAAGTTTTCCTACCGAAGCAGACCAGGACGCATGCCCCCTGGGTTTCAGTCATATCCCTCCGAATTACTCACGCTCATCGGGAGGACGGACTAGGACTTGAGACCTTTCTTGCGTGAAGAGACCATTTAGGGACGGTATATGACTATTTGCTATGCATGATCCGGGAAATGAAAGCTGGTCCACGAGCTTGACCACTCTTCCTTCGTGCGAAAAACACATTACTCTAAAGAGTGAGGAGACGATGGCTCCCATGCAATAAATATAGTCTCGTCCAAGGATTAGGTTATAATCCAAGGGTCCTTGAACGACCATGACGTTCATTTGAACTGTCTTCCCTTTCAATGTTATGGGCACATTGGGGAGGATCCCTAAAGTTCGACTGGTTCCTTTATCAAAGCCTATTAGATTTCTCATTTCAGGCAACAGCGATGGTGAACCAAGCGCTTTCCAAGCAATAGAGGAAAGGATACTCACAGACGCCCCCTCATCTATGATGGTGCCAGCCATGACCATTCTGTATATTTGAACGATAATTCGGAATGGTATGCTTGCTGGCAAACGGGGTCTGCCTAGTTGGTTCCAGTCGAAGGATACAACTAGGTTGCTTGGAGGTGGGACCGAGTAGACGGCCGGGTATGGCTCTGACGAACTTCCTTCCTGCGATAAAGGAATGGGTGGATTGCCCCCGTGTTTGTCAGAGTCTGTGTTGATGAAGAGAATTTGGATGGTGTCATCCTTATCCTCTTCAGTGACTGTATCATTCGAAGATAAAACCTCTGAAGGCAAGACCGGGTCAACTGCCGCCTCAACCTTTTGACTTTCGTCTGGTATGGATTCAGTTGGTTTATCCTCAATGATAGACGCTTCAGCTGACCACTTGAGCGGGCCAGCTGGGTTCTCAACTAGTGACGGACTTGGCAAGAGTTTTTTATATCCAGGAGGAAGTCGTAACGGTGAAACTGGACGATCATCCAAAACTCTTTTAGCTTCGTCTAAGAAGGGACAACGGTGGAGGGCATGGTCGCCTTCGCACAGCCTACAGGGAAATCTAGCTTTCCCTTTTTGTCCTGGGGCTTCACTTTCACTAGTTGACGGTGTGCTTTCAACATGATCTCCAGAGGTTGATGACACCGGATTGTGCAAACGAGGAGACCAGTCCCTTAGTATCCTGGGGATGCAAGGACAATCTCTGTGAAAGTGGTCTCCTCTACAAATGACACATGGCGATTTAGGCCTGGTCGGTGCTGTGTGTGGATTCTCATTAGACAACACTTGTTTTCCCTTATTTGCCTTTGGCTCCTTCTTCTTTTTCTCTTTCTTCTTCTTTTCCTTCTTCTCCTTAGGAACTTGGTTTTTAGCTTTACCAGTCCCGTCTAGCGAAGAGGAAGGAGGAGAGGAAGAATTAGAGGAAATAGAAGGTTGGTGGGAAACTCTGGACTCGTCTAATTGCTGATTCGACTGTTCAGGAATAGTGGTGTTCTGAACTACATTGGTTGAGAAGAGCCATACTGGCAGGCCAATTGTCATTCCTGGAAGCGACAATGTGGCCATATGGGGCGCACCAACATCTCCCCAAGAGGAGAAGGGACTAGGATTTCCACCAAGGGGAATTCCTTGGTTGGTAGGCTCCATTTTTCTTAACCAAAAAGATCAACGCAGGAAAAAGGGGTATGAATATTCCGTTTAAAATAAATTTTAACACGCTTTGACACAACTTTGTTTTTTCAGTTTTAAAGAGTCGAGAAAAAACAAAAGATGACTCTAGTCTCCTTCGATTTTTAATGAGCCTGAAGTGACAAGTGCTCAGATGGACCTTTTTCGTTAAGGAGTCTGAAAAGGAACGAAAGGGACTGCTCTGGAGGTCTAGGTAGAGGGAGTGGCAAACCAATCGCAAAACCACAGAATACTTTTTAGGGTATGAGCAGTCAATCTTCCCGAATGCTATGTTCAGTGCATTGCGATCAGTAGGGCGGCCGACACGGCTTCTTATGGATAAAGGTTTTATGCCTATAGGGGTCTCCCAATATATACTCGACGGTACGTGGGAGCACAAGTCCGTACTGGCACTAATCGTCTCAAAGTGGAGGAATCACCCAACCAACAGTGAGGACAACAGTTACCAGGCTTTACAACGCCGGAATACGTCTCTAGCCTAGACCTCTAGATGTTGTGCATTAAGTTACAAAGCGTTGTTAAGTTCATTGAATTTATTTTAGGTTGATCTTTCTTATGAAGTTTGCCTTTTGGGTTCACCACGAGATGTAGATGTAATTCCTAAAATGCAGTCTAAAGATGATAAGCAAGATTTTATCTCTTTTCAGCAATGAAAATCCTAGCTACAAGGGGGAAAGAAAGATAGAATCTTTTCTCAAAGAGTATAGAGCACACCGTAAATGCACTTTTCCTAAATCAAGCCATACAAACTGTCAATATGCAAATGCACTTGTGCATGTATTTGTTTTTCACTTTCTTAATATTGATGCCTAAAAAGAAAGTTGTACAAATTTGAATTCGATTTCAAGTGAAAAACACAAACAAGCTTCTTTTCGAAATCAAAAAAGTAGAGACGATTACGACACATTATGATTTTGAAGTAAACACTTGTTTTGACACTAGAAATTCACAAATTCAAACCAAAGGCAAAAGTAAAAGCGCAATCAACTGTCAACAGCAAATAAGCTTTCTCCTAAGATTAAAACGACACTTACGACAGATCTAGATCTAAGGGCGACAGTATGACCAGTTTACTTTTGCAATGGGAAACTGTAAATGATGTAACGAATACACAAAAACAAATACAGTTTCTTTTATACAACTGAGGCGGAATTAAGGCAAAGAAAAGGGGCTTTCAGACAGACAAACACATTGATCACAGGCTGCAAAATCAGAGGCAAAACTGGAAAAAGTGAGCAAAGAACCTCAGCTAGGCAGGGCTAGGCTGATCAACGCACCTACTACACAGAGAAACTGAATTGCAACGCAGGTAGCCCTCTCGAGAACTGTGCTGAAATGCAGAGTCTCTTCACAGAGCCTGCGCTGAAGTAGAAACGAGAATTTTCTCTGGGTTCTGGGTCACGGTTTGCAGTTTAATCTATGGTTTTTGGCCGGATAAAAGCAACCAAATGTGCAAAATCAGAGGGTTGATTTACAAGAGGTTTGAGAGCTATCACAAAGGGTAATCAGATCATTTGTGAGTCAACTGTTCAGATCATAAACAGGCCCAGTGAATGGACTAGAGTAGCAGATCTCTACTTTGCATTTGTAAATGGCAAATGCAGTTCGATTCGCCACTCCTAAGTTTATGAGATGAACAACAATAGAAACACAAATAAACTAACTAGACACGATCCCCAGCGGAGTCGCCATTTTGTTTTCGGGAAAAGTGTCTATTCAGAACGACCCTATCCCACAGGGTTGTGACAGAGACCTCAGAAACAAACAAGGAAAACTACTCTTGTATTCTTCTTTATGAACTATAAACGAAGATGATTAAGATGAACTGACCTGTGTCTTGCGCTAGTTGTTCGATCCAATCTATCCTCTCTTTGCCAACTTCTACCGATCTACTCCCTCACTTGCCAGCGTCACCAAGTTCCTGCGAGTTCACAGAAGAGAGAAACTACACAAAGACATAGATTTATGTTCATAAAAAGCTTAGGATCAGATTTAAGCTAAACATACAAATATAACACACATCAGATATACAAGCATGTAGGAGAAACTCAAGTAGTTTTATTGATAAAACAAGAAGATCCAGGAGGAGTTACAACCGATCAGTCCTGATCCAGCATCAGCCTCCCAGCATAGAATCCCTTCTTCACCTCCAACAAAGCATAAATCACCCAATACTCTGATATCAATCACAAAACCAACAACAATTCTCTGCAATGTACAAAATTCCAGCCTCCGGATCTCTTGGTGAGGGATCCATATATAGATGTATGCAAAGGCGATGATTCATCCCATGAGTTGATTAGTGGCTTCTCTCTGTCAGTTCTTGCTTCCACTTGGAGACCGAGAGCCTCTTACTCATCACTAGTCGAATTCAGTGAGGCAAGTGTCATTGGAGAAGATTCTGGAAGCTTCCATTGTCTCTCCACCTCGTTGAATGACTCTGCCACTTGTCATTTCCCGCTCAATGCACCCTGGTAGTGCATTCAAGTGTGTTGCAACGCACCTAGCCAGTGTATTTGGGTGCTTTGCAACGCAGGAAGCTAGTGGAGCACTTGAAATGATCCTGTTTTGACTAGTTTTGAGTAGTTTTTGGTGGAGAACTTCTAGGAGAAGCTGTAATTTGTTGACCTTGTTTCTTTAGGAGCTGGAACAACATCTTTAGGGACTTAGGATCCCTTGGTTTATGGACATTTCATGCTTATAGCTGTAAGGCACAAAAATTTCTATAACACCATGACCTTATGGCCTTCACCTCAAGCTTCAAATCCCAACTACTACTACCCACACTTTCATTATTCAATAGTAAAGCGATATATATAATGACATCATATTGAAACAGTGAAATTATGTGAGAAAGCGCTTCAATAGCCTTCCATTTACAGGACCTACTCCAAGTGGTTCATTAGATGAATCCTCAAGAAGATAAGCATTCTTTCTCATGCATGCAGTAATCTTAAATGGTCCCTTCCACATATTTTCGAACTTTCCATGTTTTCCCTCGTCTTCATTCTGAGCATCCCACTTTAATACCATATCTCCAATTTGAAAATCAGTTTCCTTTGTTCTTCTATCATAAATTATTTTTATTTTGTCTTCTCTTAGCTGTGTGTTTTTTACACCTTTTCTCCAGACTGTTGCATTTGAATCATTTGGCCAATCCTTCCTTGCATGTCATTTGGTTCTACCTCAACCTCTTGTAATAGTTTCATGACTAGAACTCCCAATGAAGAAGGAAAAAGTGCATTTGTCCCATAGTCCAGCTTAAAAGGAGACATTCCTATTGACTTCTTGGTACTTCCATGATCTTCCCACAGTGCGTGAATCAACTTTTTATGCCAACTCTTCTTATTCTCCTACAACAACTTCTTGATAATGTTGACCAGACTTTTATTAGATGACTAAGCCAAGTCATTACCTTGAGGATAATAGGTTGTTGATAGAACAATGTTGTATTTATGGAAAAATTATATCATCTTCTTTTACTTAAAGGAAACATCATTATCTGTGATAATTTTTTGTGGACAACCAAAATGAGACAAAATGTTACCTTCTAGAAATTGAATGATCACCGTGTCGGTAGCTTGTCTGGTGGGGACTGCTTCAATCCACTTGGTAATATAGTTTGTTGTCTTTAATATCCACATGTGTTTTCCAGATGAAGTGGGATGAATTTCACCAATAAACTCGAGTCCCCATTGCTGAAATGGTGAATCAATTGCTATAGGCTTTAGGGGTAGAGGGAGAAACCTTTTTCCGCCTTCAAACATCTGACATTCCCGATAGCTGGCCACCTTTTTATAAACATCAGTAATAAAGGCTAGGCCAATAAAGGCTAGCTCTTAGGATCTTGTTCGTTGTGGTTTACCAATACAAGTTCCCACCACAATCTCCTTTGTGGAACTCCTCCATTACTACTTGAGCATCGTCTTCTAACAAAAAATTGAGCAACATTCCATCAAGGTCCTTCCAATATAAGAACTGATCAATAATGCAAAATTTTACTGCCTTCAATTTTAGAAAGCGAGCTTTAATTTTAGGCCATTTTGGAGGTGCTTGTAAATGTTGCAACACATATAAAATATCAGCATACCATGGTGAGGAAGCAAACTTTTCCTACACTTGTTGGGTAGCATTTGAGAGTTCCTCTTCTGTCAGGATAGCTAAGGAATTGATTTGAAGTGACTGCAAATTTGATTCAGCTAACATTTTAGCCAAGCCTTGCCCTTTAATCAATTTTGTTGGCTTGATCTCGATGTCATATTCAAGTATGGAAGCGATCTACTTACCCCTTCTCCCATCTAGATCACTCTGAGTCAAAATGTTTTGGATTGTAGCACTAGGCATATAAGCCACAACATGGGAATGCAAAATATATACCTGAAATCCTTCAAAGCATTGACAAGAGAAAATGTTTGTTTCTCCACTATATCATATTGAGTGCAGCATCTCTAAGCACCCTAATGAAAAATGAAATGGGTTGTTCAACTCCCTGTTGATTTTTCTGTAACAGGACAATAGCAATATTGTGCTCAGAAGCGAAAGAAAATACTATGAATTCTCGTATATAATCTAGATTGGCCAACATGGGAACATGGGACAATGCTTCCTTAACTTCACTTAAAAATTTCTTGTTGTCTTCACCCCATTTCACCTCATTGTCCTGCTTTAACATGTCTATAATTTTTCTCAAAATTTCGGCGAGATTCAGAATGAATCTCCTCAAAAATTTAATTTTTCCCAAAAAGGACTAAATCTCCTTTTTACTCCTAGGAATCTCCATTTTCTGAATTGTTGTAGCTCTATTAAGATCTATTTTGATGCCATCTTTCGAAATGATATGACCCAACAATTTTCCTTCCTCTGATCCAAACAATGATTTCTTGGGGTTTAATGAAATGTCGTAATTCCTACACTTCTCAAAAACTTCTCTTAAGTGCTACCATTGATCATCATCAGAATGTGAATAAACAGTAATATCATCAAGGTATATGACAAGAAACTTATATTTTTCCTCTACAAAAGCTATATCCATAGCTCATTGAAATGTTTCCCCTACATTCATCAGACCGAACGACATCTTGGCATATTTGAAAATCCCCCAAGGTGTGGTGAAGGCAGCCTTATCTTGGTCTTTTGGGTGAACCAAAATCTGGTTATACCCCAAAAAACCATCTAGCTATACTGGTTATACTGGTACCAAGTTAGATAACCAATAGAAAAAAAGAAGAGGTACTATAATGTCGGCATCAAACAAATTCCTTACCTCCTTTTCAATTAGGGGAAAAATAACTGGATTTGTCCTTCACAACTTCTCTTGAATGGTTTTTGATTTGCTTTGACTGATATTGTATGCTGAATAATGTCTTTTTTATACACCTATAAGTCCTTGTATCCTCAGGAAAACACATCAGAAAATTCAGTCATCAATTCCAAACATGTTTTCTTCATTTATGGACTCAAAATCTTAGACAACGTTATAATTTTTGGGTGTTCTGTTGTACCAATATTGCATTCTTCAATTCCTTCTCCTACAGGTGCTAGTTTTGGCCTTTTGGCCACATCATTATGGTCAAACAGTTTCTCCAAAGGTACAAATCCTCTTGGAAGGATGTTGTCTTTGAGCTGTAATATCTTTAACTCGGTACCCTATTTATCTAATTCTTCTTTCAACTTATTAATAAAATTCCCTTTATCTACATCTTCCCATCCGACATCCCTTTCCAATTTCATTTTGGAAAATCCCTCCTTCATTAGAAAAAAGTTCTCCAACTGCTTGTCATTTTCAGAGACTTGCTAGTGCTTCATATTATCCGGGACAACAAGCCTATGTCTGAATTCTACCTTGTATTTCCCTTTAACACAACTCATAATTTCAAAATTAGAGGCGAAGTGGCCAATGCATCCACAACAACATTATCCTTTGTTGGAACAACTGAAAAACTGTAGTCAACAAAATTTTTCAAATAATCTAGTACAACATTATGATAAGCACGCATCCAAGGGTGTTTTGTTTAATATTCACCTTTAACCTATCTAACAACCAAATCAGAATATCCATAAACAACTATTCTTCTAGCTCCTAATTTCTTCAAATTTTGTAAAACCAAAATGAGAGCTTCATATTCCGCTACATTATTAGTACAATCAAAAACTAACTTGTATGAGCATATCTCTTACTTACAAACTTCTGGGTTGATTATCCATATCGCTGCACCAACACCTTCTTTGCTTCCTACCCGATCGAAATGCATAGTCCAAACACAAGGTTTTTCTGCTATTTTTTGCCTATTTCAGCCTTCAAACTCTGAGATTTCACATGGACACTTTGGCTTCTCTATTCCTCACTTTTGTTGTTGTCCTGTCCCTCCATTCCATGATTGTTTTCTTCATAATTTTCCTTGTTATTTGCTTCTTTTCTAATGTCTGGAACAAATAATTTTATTCTGTTGTCTTGTCCTGATTCTTTTCCCAAAATTTCTAAATTCTGAATGTTGTCCCTTTCCTCTTCTACATCTGAAACAGTCTCTTCATCATTTGGACAACTCGAATTGAATAACACAAATGAGTCCAAATCAGAATGAACAGTGTGCAGTGGATGACTCACTGGTTTATCCTTACTACTGATCATGTATTGCATGAGTAGTTCTCGGTATAACTTGCTTGACTGACCTTTGAAAACTGAAACTGTGATGTAGGACATGTCTATTTGCAATTCCCCATGCAATTTCATCATCCAAGATCTAGACAAAAGCATACCATACCAAGGAGGTATATCTGCTACCACAAAATACATAACCATACATTTTGAAGGAATTTGAGTTGAGGACACCGCTAAATCCTTAATTAATCCCAGACACTTCACTTTATTAGAATCAAATGAATAGAGGTCCTTGTATGGTATTGTAATATCTAGGCATAACCTCTCCATGATCACTTTTGGCATTAGATTATGTGAGGCTCTAGAGTCCAGCATAACATTATGCTGTATTTGCTCATGCACATTCCAACTAACATAAAAAGGAGGAACATCCCCATCTTGCTCTTTGTAATCAATCTTTGGTCCAAAGATAATAGTTGGATGATCATTCGCTATATTAACTATATCATAGGATTTGTCTACTCCAAGTGCCTTTAAAATATGAGATCTATATTGGTCATTTCTTACCAATTCACCAAGAGGAATAGAGATTTTTAATTTACCAATTTCAGCTTCAAGATTAAAAGGATTGGATACCTTTTCAATCTCTTTATGGGCAACTTCCTTCTTTCTGCAGCATCTTTGGATGTATCTTCTTTCCTCTACAAGATAGTGATAGGAGACTCCTTCCTTTGGGCACTTGTACTTGGGACATCCTTCCTTTGGGAGCTTGTACTAGGGGCATCCTTATTCACATTGTTGGCTACCATTTCTTTGTTTATTGTGTTGTTGATTGGTATTTCTTTTTTCATTGCATTGTTTCCCACAATTCTGTTCCTCAAATTATATTGTCGTTGCACTTGCGTGATGGAATTTTGATATCCCTTCCTATACTACTCGGATTCATTTATCAAAACATCATTTTGAGAATGAGCAAGTAGCAACTGTTCATCCTCTGCCTAAAAAATTTCAAGCAGCTCCTGCTCTTCATCTTCTTTAGTCTGATACATATCTTGTTGCATGTTGGTGGCTAGATTTGCATACTTTTACTCACCCTTTTACCCTGTTCTTTTTATCCATTTTACGTCAATAATGGTTAATCGATATCTTAAAACACACAGGTATACCTCTTGTCATGTCTTTATGGATTATTGGTCAATGAAGCATAGTCATAGGGTATTATTACCTAAGCGGCTTGCTAATTTAGCTATTTCTACTGATTTGAAGGAATAATGACTAGGACCATGATTAATTGAATGATACTGTCAAAGTTGGCAGCGATATCCTTGAACATTGGCTACAACAGTGAATCAATCTCTCGATTGACACGATACTATCTTTTGTATTCTTTTTCGTTCTGAAAACCACCATGTAATTAAAGGCATAAAACGTTGTAATTCTAGGAACTGTATTATTGATAAAATGTATAAAGTAGGGTTGTGGGCTATGAAAGCTATCGTTGTTAAGAGTCGTTAAAGTTACAGGAGAAATACTCTAACTCTGAGTCTGTAACAACATACTTGTAATATTTCTTTAATTAATGACAGTTTGATCTTCTGAGCATATTTTCATTCGTTGATCTCACCACAACCTTGATCACAGAGTTGGGGTCACTCTCCTCACCAAATGCTGCTGGATTAGATGTGTGTTTAGGTTTATTTTCGTGAGTTTAGTGTTGTTGTGAATGTTTATTAGTGTGTGCTTTGAGTCCTAATTGTTGTTACTCTTATTGTTGTTACAATTATTACTTGTTGTTACTCTTATTTTTTGTTACAATTATTTCTTGTTGTTACACATTGATGAATTTATAATTAATGTTCAATGCTGGGTAGGGAAACTGTGGCCTGCACATAAAATGCATGATAGCCTTGAAATAACTGGTATAACCCCGGGTTGACAATAAAATGTGGATTGAGTGAATTGAATGATTCATACTTGAACACCAACATTTTTGCGCCATTGTTGGGGAGGTTATCAAAGGCGCGAAACTACGAACAACGTTGACCATAGGACTGATCTCTCATCCTAGCGAAGGAAGCTTACACCTTGCTCCAAGTCCTGAGTATTAGATCGTTTGGTTGTTTGGCTTCTTATTTTTTTTAGGATTATTCTCTTGTCTTGTTGAAGGAAGTTTTTATCACCTTGATCGAGGTTTGGAGCTTTAGGTTTCTTTTTTTAGCTTTCATAAGTATTGCTCTCTCGTCCTGGGAAGGGAAGTTTTATTTTTCACCCTGTTTTAGGTCCTGAGCTTGATTTTTTTTATTTGTTTATTTTCTCTCTTGTTTTCTTTAGGGGCTACTCTCTCGTCTTGGGGAGAGAATTTCTTATCCTACTCCAAGTTTTGAGCTTTTAATTTGCTTGAATGTTTCCCTTTTTAAAAGGGGTTGATTTAGGCATAATAAATTACATCCAAGAGATCATCTCAAGGGTCGAGTCTGGAGCATCATCACAAGCTTCCATTAGGGTAAGATCTCATACAAGATCTAGATGAAAATTAGTTTCACAACTAGAACCTCCCCCAATAGCATAAGTGCAATTTAGGGAAGAAGAAGTAGCAAGTAGAGGATCTAAGGAATTGCATATTGAAAGTTCAAAGCAAAAATATTTGAGGTAATTCTTTGCACCATTTGATCAAGGGAGTGTTGTTAAACGACTTCAATCACCTGTTATAGAACAACCAGAGCCAGAACCTACTGAGATTCCAATTGGGTATTGGCAGATATTCATGGCTCCTGCAACTTCTTCGCAATTAGAGATAACAAAGGTGATGCACCTATGAAGCCTATTCTTTTAACAACACTACCTAATTTCCATGGTCTTTCTTTCGAGGATCCAAACACATTCCTTTTTGAATTCGACATTTTGTTTGGGGTACGATTATATTTTTTATGCTTAGAAATTGAAGATATTCCCCTCTACTTTGAAGGGAACAACTTTGAGATGGTCTATGGGTTTAGGGGGCAAATCTATTGCTACATGGGATGATATGAAGATGATTTTCCTCGAGAAATATCAAGACTACTGCAAATCCCGAGCTGCAAAGGAAGAAATTTTGAAGATTATGCTGAAAGAGGATGAGAAAATGGAATATTTTGTGGAACGTTTTCAATATAGTTTGCAGAGATCAGGCCATAGTGACCTGGATAAGAATACATTTAAGATCTTCTTTCTCAAAGTACCGAGGGAGGAATCTCTGGAGCTATTGAACGTAGTAGAGAAATGAGATATATCAAAGGAACAATTTGATACCATTTGTGAATTATGCATCAAGTGTTCAGGAGGGGCTGCGAGACAGAGGTAGGGAGTCCAAACTCTCAAAACATCCAGTGGTGGAGTTACAAAGGCTGAAATTGGGAATCTGTTGGACAACCTAAGAACCGATATCCTAAGCACATTATCATCGCAACTAGATGTGTTGCAAGCGAAACAGAAGCAGATGGAAGAAGAGAAGGCTATGTCTATTTTCTTCCCTCAATGCAAGAAGAAGCATCCATTGAAGGAATGTCCATTAAATTCTATGGAGACTTGTGCGATATTTGAGTAGAGCCATTCCACTAGCACTTGTCCATCTCTTCCTAGATTGAAGGTAGTATTTCAGGGAAAAAATGAAGAAGCATATCATCTTTACTTTATGGTATCAAGAAAATCATGGCAACCACGACCGCCGAACATGAGTCAAGGTATGCCCCAATACCCATCTCAGTATTTTAATAATATGAATTTTTGTCAGCAGTCTGTACCCTTTTCACCTTCTTGGCTGCAATATTACCAATATCCAATGCGCTGACACCCATGGTACACTCAATCTAGTCCAAACTTGTCATGGTCCTAGAATTGGCATGGACCTCCTCCTCCTCCTTCAAGACAATTCTCCCAACATATGCCACAACAACGACTACAACTACCTACTAATGCACCCACTAGTAATCCTCCACTTCGTCCTCAACTGTTTTTCCAATCCAATCCAAATCCAAATAATTGAGGGGCTCAACAAGTTGAGACACTCAACCTCCCTTCATATAGTATCGCCACCATGGAATGTAATGAATTAAATCTTCAATCTGGTCAGGTGGTCAATACTCAGAATTCACCACTAATTGTTGAACACACTGATGATGAAGTCTCAGAACCAGAACATAGAACAATAGGGGATGAGCCAACACATATTCCTATAAAGAAATAAACCCCTTGACAAACTATTGTTACTAAAGGATGTTAGGCTGGTCCACCTTATCTAGAAATATTACCTTTGAGCAAACAAAGTCCTCAGCCTGACCTTTTAGGGCAATTGCAGAATTTATTCGTTAAAATTCTGATAATTCAGGCTATGAAGGATGTACCAATTTATGTTAAGGAAATTAAATAATATTGTTCTAAGAAACTTGGCAGAAAACCAAAGGACCCACTTACTAATCATGTCATGGGTAAATTATGAGATATAATGTTCAGGAAATTTGTACATGTCAAATACAGGGATCTTGGGAACCCGATTCTGACAGTACATATTAATGGGGTGGATATCCCGAATGTATTGATAGATTTGGGGGTAGTGATTAATGTTATAACCTCTACAATCATGATTACCTTGGGTCTGTGAAACCTTAAACCAACTCCCACTGTCCTAGAATTAGTAGATCAGTCTACTCTAAGACCAGTAGGGAAGCTGGAAGATATCACTATTTCGGTAGACTCATGGCAGTATGTCATTGACCTTTTGGTTTTACATACCCAATCCACAGCTAGTGGGCATCCCTTGATTTTAGGAAGACCTTGGCTCGCAACCGCAGATGCTTACATTGGGTGTTGGTCTAGAAACATGGTAATATCCAATGGGGAAGTCATAAAGAATCTTATCCTTTAACCCCCTGCAGAACCAAGTTCATCAAATAAGCTCGGATTTAGCTTGATATAGAAGTCTCTACCTACGAAAGAGCCTGAATGTAGGAATGAAAAAGTTATACCTCCTCTGGTCCTATAATTTTTATAGAATCTTTTAATTATAGCTAATCATTATTATGTTTGAGATGTTGTAAATAATATTTCCTCCTACAAATTATTTCCAAAGCGGCACCAAGTACTAAGATTTAGGGAGATTTTTGCATATAAATGTTTGGATCAGACTACGGGTATTTTCATCAGAAAGAGCTCAAAAGTAGCTTTTCAACAGTACATCATGCAGTAAATCATGCACTCAAATTCAATTCCTGGATCAAAGGCAAGAGCAAGTTGAAGTCTGCACTAGAAAGCACATAAGAAGGCATAAGTGAGAAATCATATATTTTGAATTATTAAAATTAATTCCAAAAATAAATGAATAAATATAAACTCCAAAAAACCATGAAAAATCCTTTATTCATTATCAAGCCAAAAGTCAAGGGCTATGGCCCACCCCGCGCTCATGCATTAATTCCCCCAACGTTAAAGGCATCGAGATGTGTGCATATTATAATCCATGGTTATGAATATGATTTGGACCAGCCCCTTCGACATTTAACCAAAGGAGAGTTCAAAAAGTGGTTTTCACTCTTACTAGCCTTTACAACTGTCACCCTCACGTGATTTCAGACCCCCTCCGCCTAAACCTCTTACTGCCCACCCCACCTCCAAAATCCATTAACTATATTGGTTTGACTTTTATAAATATGGCGGGAATGGAATTTCATGTGATCACGAAACCAATGTTGTGTGGATGAGAGGCTGAATGAAAGAGATCAAGCAAAACTAGATTTTTAGAGGAAATTCAAGGATGGAAGGCAAAATTGGTGAAATGAAATGACAGGCAAAGGAGTAAAATAATTTTACAACTACAGGAAAAAGAAATGTAAAATAATTTTACAACTACAGGAAAAAGAAATTCATGGACGCGCAAAATAAATACATGAGAGAAAATAAGATGGAAAATTTGCAATAGTATGTTCATGAAAGTAATGTCTAGGAGAGAAAAAATAAGGAGCTTGATGTAAACACGTTTTACACATAAGAGGACAAGTCAAAATAGAAATGTTTTACCAACCATGGATTTACAAAAAACAACACATGGTTTTGCAAATCCATCCAAATATTTACAGGAGTAAAAGGAGGAAGGTAAAAGGAGAAAGAGGACATGGTTTTGAAGATAACACATGGGTTTCAAAACCCATGGGAAGAGAAACAATACATGGATTTAAAAAACAACCCATGGATTTTTGAAACAGTATATGGATTCGAAAACATGATGGATTTATAAATCATTCTAATAAATACTTTGAATTATGAATTTTATTTAAATATTTGGAAATATCAATTTAAATGTATTATTTAAATCCAAATATTTTGTGATAAAACAAAGTATTTAAAAGATGATGGATAAAACAATGCACATTATAGCAGCAAGATAAAAAGTGACAACATTGCATATTCAGTACAACAGTTTTAGAACAAAGGAATAGAAAGACATCGAGGAATAGAAAGACATCGAGACACAGACTATTAGAGAATAGTTTGTAACTCAATTCCTTTTTTGAGATTTGATATTAGTTTAGCACAAGATCTCACGATTTTTTGTAAATTAGTTTATAAATACTTCATCTTATCAAGGTTTGGTTTTTGTGCAAAAGAACACTATTGTATATTGTTGAAGCATCAACGTATTTTCCAAGTAATAAAAAGCTCTTTCACTAGATTCTTGTGTCAAGTTGTTGGTGAAGTGCATCTATTTCCAAGTAATAAAAAGCTCTTTCACTGGATTCTTGTGTCAAGTTGTTGGTGAAGTGCATCTATCTGTCTTATGTGTTTATATTTCTCATTTCATAGCACATATTTGTTTTCTAAATCTGAATTATTCAAGAGATAAGTAAAGGGAAGAATTTGTTTAAATCTACACTCTGCACCCGGTTACTAATAATTTCAATTTTTTCTTCTGATCTTTAAATATAGAATTCAGGTAACAATGCTCTATATTTAAAGTGAATTTTAATATGTTTTGCTTTCTCCATTTCATAGACTTTAAAGAATCCATGCAATTTGGCTACCCTACCCTGTGAGATCTATTTGTAGACACTGCAATCAATCTACATTTTATGTAACATACTCCATAGCCTAATGGTAATCTAATTATCAACCAACCACTCAAATACAAATCAAACCTTAAACTTCATAACTAGCCTAATATTCAATCTAGAAAAGTTAAATCTTACAAAGAGAGACCTCTCTGAAGTTGGCAAGGCTAGATCTCAGCTTCCAAAGTTGGTTTGCGGTTACCTTGCTGATTTTCTTCTGCAACCTCAAAAAATTACTGAGTGCTAATAAACCCATCCTTACCATCAGCTAGGCTCTTTTTTTTAGCGATGAAATGGAGGACAACACCATTAGCACCTTTCTCAGCAGTCCCAATTCCGTTTCTGAATCAACCCATCAACTGTTAGAATTTTTCATGAGTTGTAATGTTCAGAAAGATATTGAACCTGAAACAGAAGTAAAAAGAAATTCCTGAAATTGTACCTCGTATTAGTGTTCATGTAAAATTGAACCAGGGAAAACATTGATTATTAATCCTCACATTTCACACTCCCAATCCGAACAGCTGCTGAAAGTGCTTCTAGAGCATAAAGAAGCCTTTGCTTGGGAGTATACATATATGAAAGGAATCTCTACTGATTTTTATACTCGTCATATATACATTAAAGAGGAATGTCAACCTATTAGGAAGCCACAAAGAATAATGAATCATGCCTTAAAAAACATTGTCAAAGATGAATTACAGAAGTTATTAGATGTGGGTTTTATTTATCCAATATCGGACATTCAATGGGTTTCCCCGCTGGTCATTGTTCCTAATAAGAATGGAACGTGGTGGATTTTGCGTTGATTACAGGGAACTAAACAAAGCAACTCAGAAAGACCATTTTCCCTTACCCTTTATTGACCAAGTTCTTGATACAGTAGCAGGGGAAGGAGTTTTTCTCCTTTCAGGATGGGTATAGTGGATACAATCAGATACAAATAGCTCTTGAGGATCAGGAAAAAACTACCTTCACATGCCCTTGGGGAACCTTTGCTACCGAGTCCTTCCATTTGGCCTCTGTAACACACCCACTACTCTTCAAAGGGAAATATTAGGAATTTTCTCTGATCTAGTTAATGATAGTGTTGAGATTTACGTGGACGAATTCACCCCATATGGGGATTCCTTTACAGAAACTTTGAAAAACTTAGAGAAAGTACTTGAAAGATGCAAGAAAACACATGTTTCTCTTAGTATAGTCAAATTTCATATGATAATGAAAGAAGGAATAGTGATGGGACACTTGCTTTCAGCTGCAGGAATTCGAGTTGATCCTATGAAGGTAGAGGTAATATTAAAATTTCCTACGCCTAAGACATCGACACAGGTACGCAACGTTATTGGTTACGCTAGCTATTATAGCCATTTCATATAATCTTTTTCTAAAATAGCATTCCCACTTTTTCAATTACTACCTAAGGATGCAAAATTTGTGTGGATTAGTGAATGTGAAGCAGCTTTTGTAGAAATCAAAGAACTAGTTTGCAAGGATCCGATATTACATGGTCCTGAATGGAAGCTCCTGTTTCACATCTCTACTGATGCTTCTCAAACAGCAATAGGGGTGGTTTTGGGGAAACATGAGGACAAGAAACTGTATGCAATTTACTATGCTAGCAAGAATTTGACCCTTGCTGAATTAAACTATATGGTAACTGAAAAGGAGTTCTTGGTTGTCATTTATGTTATTAATAAATTTCGGCATCACAAGGTATCCTACTTTCATGCACATTGATCATACAACTATCAAGTATTTGATGAACAAACAAATAACCCCTGGTCATGTTATAAGATGGTTACTGTTAATTCAAGAATTTGATATTACCATTGTAGATAAACCAGGGAAAGATAATGTAGTTGCAGATTTCCTGTCTAGGAAGGTACACCTGTAGAGGACAGTTTTCCAGATGAACATCTTTTTGCAATTTATACTCACACTACGTGGTATGCAAATATTTCTAACTATCTTGCTACAAGAAAGGTGCCTCAACACTTTCCTTCCAGAGAATAGCGAAGGATTATCCGTCATAGTGCTCATTATTCATGGATGGAGGGATATCTCTTTTACACAGGATATGACCAGCAGATATGGGGCTGCATAAGTGGTGATGACATATATGATGTCCTGCAAGCTTCTCATGATGGCCCTTGTGGGGGAAATTTTACAGATAAGCGGACAGGTCATAAGGTGTTACAAATGGGATACTATTGGCCTTCTATTTTTCGTGATGCAAGGAAATATGTTAGAGGATGCGATAGTTTCCAGCGGATGGGTCAGACTGGTCGGGTAGATGAAATGTCGTTATAGCCCCAACTAGCTCTTGAGCCCTTTGAAAAATGGGCTATAGATTTCGTTGGGCCATTTAATCCACCTTCACAACAAAAAGTTCACATTCTGGTTTGTACGAATTACGTGACAAAGTGGGTAGAGGCCAACGCTATTGTCAAAGAAAAAGAACATGTTGTTTCAGACTCTTTATTTGAAGAAATTATTGCACATACAGAGCTCCTAGAGAGAGAGTTTCAGACGAAGAGGCACAATTTACATCACATCTAATAGAAGGACTTATGAAAATGTATGGAATCAAGCATAGGATAGCATCTCCATATCACCCTCAAGTGAATCGTCAATTTGAAAGCACAAACAAGGTACTAGAGAATATTCTTATAAACATTGTAGCGAACCACCACTAGAATTGGGCTGAGAAGCTTCTTTAGGCACTGTGGGAATATAAAACAACATGGCTGAACACAACAGGTTTTTCACCATATGAGCTTGTATATGGGAAATCCCCTTTGTTTCTAGTGGAATTTGAAATTATGACGCTCAGGATAGCCCTTGAAGTAGGTCTAGATCTTTCATAAGCCCATAAACACTGACTGGAACTGTTGAATGAATTGGATTAAATTTGTTTGGTATTTATCCAGAATACTGCTGCAATCCAGCAGCAACAAACTAAACGGCACAATAAATTCATTAAGAAAAAGGTATTTCAAAGAGGAGATTGGGCATTGCTCTATGATTCTCGGTTCAAGGATTTTAAGGGGAAACTCTGCTCGAGGTGGATGGGACCATATGAAGCTGACACAGTGTTCGATAATGGCACTGTTAAACTTATAACAATTGATGAGGCACATACTCCTCTTATCATGAATGGACATCGCCTCAGATTATATCACCGTCCAGCTTCAAGAGACTCCTCTGCACCCTTGATTAAAAAAAACAAAATCAAAATCAATAATATATATCTATATATCTAATATAATAAAATGTTGTTACTACCCTATCATTATTTTGCCTGTAGATATCCCACTAGTGTTGTTACTCTGATCATGGAAATTTTGTCCAAGTACTTTACTGGTGTTGTTACTCCTCCGGTGTTATTATTCTGATCATGGAAATTTTGTCTAAGTACTTCACAGGTGTTGTTACTCTAATCATAGCAATTTTGTCTAAGTACTTCACTGGTGTTGTTACTCCTTTGGTGTTGTTACTCTGGTCATGGAAATTTTGTCTAAGTACTTCACCAGTGTTTTTACTCCTCCGGTGTTATTACTCTAATCATAGCAATTTTTTCTAAGTACCTCACTGGTGTTGTTACTCCTCGGATGTTGTTACTATGATTGTGGTGGTTTTGTCTAAGTACTTCACTGGTGCTATTACTCCTCTGGTGTTGTTACTCCTCCATGTTGTTACTCCTCTCGTGTTGTTACCCATGGCGATGGTGATTTTTTCTAAGTACTCTGGTGTTGTTGCTCCTCTGGTGTTGTTACTCCTCCGGTGTTGTTACTCTGTCGTGATTTCGTCTAAGTACCTTGGTGTGGTTACTCCTCAGGTGTTGTTACTCCATGGTGATTTTGGCTAATTGTTCAATTGGTGTTGTTACTCTTCAGGTCTTATTACTCCCTCGATGTTGTTACTCCTTTGTTGTCGTTACTCTGCCAAGGTAAGTCACCAGGTACATCCCCAATCAACTTTGTGGATTTGAATTGATAATTCATTTGACATGACTCAATATGGCCGAGGACAGTCATCCCCTAGTTGGGGGGAGGTACTATAATTAATGAAAAAGATGCCATAATTAAATTACAATAATGACTTGTTATTATCATTATTGAACGTTGTGCTAAGTGTGTACACTCCATGATTTCCAACATACTTCACACGGTTACCCATATACATCAGGACTTGAATTTAGTACTATTGTAATAATGAACAACACTTTCCAATGCTACAAAGTAATTACCACTCATTATTACCATTATCCGCCATGGATTTTTCCATATTTCACTGTTACCCTCCCAGATTTCACTCTCACTGCACCCCATCACTATCACAACTCTCTCAATGCAAATCTACCTATCGGCACTCCTCCTCGGTAGTGTGATGTCACTTCGAAGTGTTGTTGTAGAGTCATTGTAGAATGAGTGTGCAGGCTGTGAGACATGAACCAGAAAGCACAGAGCAGGCTTGACGAAATGTAGATGTTTAGCAAGTCTTCTTGGATGCAGGATGGCAAGTGTATTTTGAGAGGCTACAAGGATTTGATGAAGCTATCATAGTTGAATTTGTGTTAAACCTAGAAGGAAATCAATCCAGAGTTAGTGGCTTAGATATTTCTGTCATGGAGGAAGTTATTTCGATTGTTAGCAGGTTGCAGCAAGGAGGTCATAAATGGTTCTCTTGGAAGTCTCCTCTACTACAGTTTCAGGAATTATTTTTGTAGGTTGGGGAGACAATGTTCCAAAAAGGAAGGGAGTATGATTGTTAATATCTACCATACCCATTGGCTAAGGTGGCGTATTTTATTATGAGGTATGTTACTTGCGAAGGTCAGTTTTCTACACTATTTAAATACCATTTCAAACTCCTGGCATGCCTTCAGTTTCGGCATGCCCAGGTTCATTCTCTAGACATGACATACTTTATATGGAGCAACATTCACTTAATGGCGTAGTCTGCCCACCGGTCTTGACAACCATTAGCGGTTCTCACAAATCACGTGTTAGTAATATTATTGGTGGTGCATGCTCTATCTTGAACCTTCGTTCCTTAGACACAATTCACCGAGCTAGCGGAGGAATAACTTGCGGGTATGTTTCCTACAAGGGAGGAGGAAGAAGACTTAGTAGCGGAAGAAGAGGCTACAGACGACGTTGTTCTAGCGTCATCTGTTGGCCCAATAGAAATAGACACAATGGTGATAGAAGAGAGTGTCGTCGACGCTGTGTTTAGTCAATTTAGTGTTATCTAAATTGCTAGTATTAATTGTCAACCCGGGGCTCGTAAGCTGATGAAGTGAAGGTGTACTATATGTACTTAAGTAACCTCTTAGAGTTTTTCTTATCTTTGGGGGTGTTGTTCTGGTTAATTGTGTTCCTAAGATGGAGTGATAATTTATAAACAAGTGAGTGATGGTGTGTGTGTAGAGTGAATCCTAAATGAGTGAAAGTGTGTGTTTAGTGATCTCTAACTACTTGCTTGAAAGGAAATGCTTAAAAGGAATAAATGAACTGAAATAGCTTGAAATAAATTTGAAAGCAAATGACCACTTCCAATGGCACTAGACACCATTCAAGCTGCTGCTAATAAAAGAAAAGAAAGTCACTTTTAAAACCCAAAAATAAAGATTATCTCTCTCTAACTCGATGCTTCAAAGCACATGTACTGTGTAAAGCACGGATAGAAAGTAGCTTAAGTTGAATTAGAAAAGTGAGAAAAATCTGCTTGAAAGACTAATGATAATGGTTTGCTCTTTCTAATTCTCTACTTCAGCCATATGTACTATGCAAAGTATGATTAGAAAGTAGTGAAAGAATAGTCTAAGAAGCACTTAAAATCAAAACTCTACTTTAAAGACTAGTGGTAATATTTTGCTCTTTCTAACTCTCTACTTCAGCCATATGTACTATGCAAAGTATGGTTAGAAAGTAGTGAAAGAATAGTCTAAAAAGCACTCAAAACTAACTGCAAGTTAGTGATATTCTGATCTTAAAAGATAACAGTTTATGATGAAGATCATTCATGTGTTAGCAGCTCTTTGAGAAATAAGATTAAAAATCAGCTATAAAAACAAAGGCAGCACTTGAATTTGTCAACTTCAAATACCATTAGTTTGTAAAGCAAACACACACACATAAAAATAAATCCCGGGCTAAAAGAAACCTGCAAAGAAGTAACACTGATCAGCTTGAAAGAAAGGAAAACAAGTAAATGAAACTATACATGCTTAAAGAAATGAATAGGAAAATAAAGAAATACTGCACATAAAATACTTTACAGAGGCTGAGATGAGCAGGGGCCCTCTATTCATTCAGCCACAAGAAAACTCAGAGATCTGGAAACTTCAAAACAGTGCTATGTCTATTCCTCCATTTGCAAAAAGTGTACAAAACAGAGTGCTAGAATAGCACTAAAAAAACAGAGTTCACAACGCTCTTAAATTTAACACAAGTTCAGAAATTACAACTGATAAAAGTCTGATGAGCGTACGCAGACGCAGCTATTTATAGAGGTTTCTAAGATAGCCTACTCGTACAGCTAATTAACTGAAAAACAACAAACTGTCATGCGTATTTATGGTCCCTTGACACATCATACGGCTGCGTGGATGAGTTTAATGGTTCTGTCGTCATGGGTAATGAATCCCATGTTGGATCATGTCCCTTGCCACCTGTAGAACGTGGACAAGTCACCGTTTAAGATGACGTGACCTAGCAGCTCACAATCACCGTTAAACAGCGTTGAGTTGACCGTAACTTGACCAGCTTTGACCATGGGTAAAGATGACGTGGATGGCTGGAAAAATGGGACAGGAACCTCGAGCACGTTGATACCTAAGTGCCCATGTGGCTCATCTGGCAAACCGACACGTGGAACATTGCGTTTAACAAAAAGGCTGCAGGATCTTCAGATAGCTGCAGGATCATCAGATAGCTGCGGGATTCCTGCAAGTAAGTCAAAATCTAAACAAATAGTCATCCATTAGCAAAACTTGCTTGATCATGCTTAATGACACCTAATGTAATGATCTGGGTGGTTTTATAGTGAAAATGAGGCAAAAGTGAAGAAAAGATGAGGAAAAACTGAGGAAAATGGTAGACAAGTAGGTGTAGAGTAGAGGCTCTACATACCCCCACTCCGAGGGTATTGCATGTCCTCATGCAATGAAAACACAATTCAATCCACCTGCTGGGATGCCTCAGCTAAGACATCCAATCTCCTCCTCTTCCTTTGTGTGGAAACATTAACCTTTGGTCTCTTGAACATGCATCTGAATTTCAAATTGATTAAGGCTCTGTTCAGCCTTCTACATCTCTTCTTGAGTCTGCTGTTTTTCTTCTGCCACATGCTCATGTGAAGAAAGGTGTTATCTTGGATTGCTTTGGCAATATCAGCTTGCTGCTTCATTTCTTCATTTCTCTATTTAATGTGACGGTTTAGCACCTCAAGTTCATAGATCTCTTGTTTGAGTAAGTCTATTTGCTGCTCATGAGGTATGACATTACTTGGGCCAGCAGTGTTCTACTCCAATGTTTCAAAATAGTTGCACACCTCTTGTTGAACTGGGTCAACAATTGGTGACTTCCTTGGACTATATTCATGCTCAATTTCAGTTTCAAACTCCGGCTGAAATGGACTGTCCTCCCTTGGAGGAGTAGCTGCCTCACGTTGTGGACTATCCTCAAGGTCTGTTTTTATAGCACCCTTCTCAGGTGTGCTTAGATCAATGAAAAGTGTCCTTGTGGCTTTCCCTTTATTCTGCAACCTACTACTCCTTCTTACAGTGGCAGCACTCTGTGTTTCTTTTTGTGCCTTTTTCCTTGGTTTTTGTACTTTTACTTTCTTGGAGAGGGCAATTTTCTCATGGAGTTTAGCTAACCTTTGTGCTAAGGGCTGGCTATCTCTTTCTTCATCACTAGAATGCTCTGGAGTCTGATCAGTTTCTTGAATTATGGATTTTCCCTTGTCTTGTTTTTGTTTCTTTTTATCTTCTCTTCTCTTTTTGGCAGCTTCTTTGGCAAGTTCAGCGAGGGTTTCTGAGATAATCTCTTGAGCACTGTCTTCAGTAGGTTCAATCTCAGGTTCAAGATTGTGTACTTCTATTTCCTCTACAGTTTGTCCTTGAACAGTTTCCTCTAAGATATCAGTCTCAGAGATACTTCCTTTTCTCTTCCTTCTGCTTTTCCTAGGTATAGAAGTTTCTCCAGGTTCTTCAAAATGATTCCTTACAAGGAATTTCTCCCATGTGTCTTGTTTTTCTTTTAATTGTTCTTCTACCAATAACTTAACAAGACTATGATGACAGAGGTAAGCTTCAATGTTTCGTGGATTCCGTTGGGCCATGGAACACATTTTCCTAAGGCTTTGGAATAGAAAGTAGGGAAGATTTATATCATGTTCTCCTTGAAATTGCAGCATAATTTTACCATGATAAACGTATAATACCCCAAATCTCCCTTCACACGTGAAAATTTTTTGCACTAACAACAGTAGAATTTTCCATTCTTCCTTAACATGAGAGATAGGAATTCCTTTGGTGAAAACACTTGTATCCATACCTGGGTTTTTAAAAATCCGCTTCCATTGTTGATCCTGGACTGCCCGGTTTTTGAACCAACGTTCACCGGTTTGTGGAAGAGATGTAGCCCTTGCTATGCTTCCCTCACTGACTGCAAATGTTAAATCACCCACCTCTACTTGACTGTCTTTATCCTTGAATGACCTTGCAAAGGCTTTTGTTACTTCTTTGTGGTAGCCCTTAAACTTCTTGATGCACTGTAGCCAATTGGCTTTTTGCAATGCCTCCTCAACCTGAGGGTATGCCTCCAAGAATTTCGAACCTTCTGGTTCAGCCCTTAAAAGCTTTCCCATTGACTCCTCAGCTCTGTTTAAAACACGACTTTGATGGTGACTTTACACAGTAATTCCTCGGTTCCTGTTCAGACTTTGTGGAACAGAGGATATATGGGTGCATCAACAGCCTCAGACACCGAGAATTCACGGCTTGAATCAGAGTTAAGTGGTGGATAACAGCGTGAACACAGTGAAACGGTGACTAGCAGTCGTAATACAACTGTATCACACGTTTACTGGCTATACAGCAGAGAGAAAAACAGAGTATGGTTTATGGAGGTAATCGTAGTGAGTGAAATGGAATAAGGGAGATGATAGCGTGAAATGGAGTGTTATGAGCGCAGAGGGTTTCGAAATGATGAATGGAACGGCTATATTCTCCGATTTCGGCTGTGGATTAACACATGGCTGCGGGATGAGGACTGAGAGACGTAATACGGTAGGTTACGTCATTAGGGTACGAAACCTTAATGACAAAAACAGCCATATGTGATTTCAAAAATCGTGGGTATTATGAGCTGGTAGACGTGGAGGATTCGTAGATTTGTGGTCGTATGGGAAAAGAAAATGGGTAATCATTACAATTAGTGGCCAACAAGACATAACCCAGAAAATTCTGCGTAATGAAATAACTATAGGTTTTAAAATTTTAAACATACCTCAGATCCGCATTTGATTTGGCTTCTGATAATTTGCTACTAACCTTTTGTCAACTTTATTGCTAGCACATGATTCTTTCCTCCTTATCTTTGATGATTTTGAACTGTAAATATTTTCTTCAAACAGACTGTGTTTCTTGTGCAGGTGCAGAAGGCTGCAGAAAGGCTAAACGGCTGCAGAATTGCCAAATAGCTGCAGGAACTGTAATGGTGTCTTCCAGCTGCATAAAATACTTTAGTTGCCTGAAAAAAACTTTATTAATGAAATGAAATGGAATGAATGAATGAATGAATGGGTGGAAAGCAGTGAGGTGAAGTGAGGATGGTGAGATGGAAGGAAATGGTGAGATGGAATAAATGAAATGAGATGAAAGAGAGAGAGAGATTTTTTTTTTTTTTGGAAAACATGAGGTGTCAGGTGACCCTGATTTTCACCTCATGTTTTCTGCATGAGACTGCCAATCAGAGATTAGTTTTCAGGCTCATACATTTATTCATTTTTCTTTTTTTTCTTTTTTTCTTTTTTCTTTTTTTTTTTTCATTGAAATTGAAAAAAAACAGAGATTAGGCTGATGGAGGAGAAAAATTCTTCTCAACCAGCCTCATTTCATAATCGCCTTGGAATAACTTAACAAACTCCTCTTTTGAGAGTGGCTTGTGGTAAACTTTCAACCGGTGGCCATTCACAATAAAGGGAGTTTGAAGTTCATCAATAGTCTTCACTCTAACTGCTCCATTATTAAAGACTTCATCAATCTCATATGGCCCAAGCCAATGAGTTTGAAATTTTCCTTTGAAGTCCTTAAATTTTGAATCAAACAAGAGTGCCCAATCACCCTTTTGAAACTTCTTTTCTTTGATATGTCGATCATGCCATTTGCTTCTTTGGTGCTGAACTAGATCGGTCCTTAGAATTGCATCTTGTCTCATTTCATCTAGTTCGTTTAACTGGTCCATTCTGTGCTTCTGGGCTTCTGATAAGCTCATCCCCAATTGAACTGCTGTCTTGAAGGTCTTGATTTGGAACTCAATGGGGAACAAGACTTCCTTCCCATAAACAAGTTCATAGGGAGAATGTCCTGTGGTGTTCCTCCATGTAGTTCTATAGGCCCATAAGGCTTCAGGAAGCCTTTCTGCCCAATCTCTTCTATGAAGATGAACAGTCTTTGTGATGATGCTTTCAAGAACTTTATTTGTAGATTCTACTTGACCATTCGCTTGCGGATGGTATGGAGTAGATGTTCTATGCTTGATCTTATATTCCTCCATCAGCTTCTCTATCATCCTTGATGTAAATTGGCTTCCCTAATCTGTTACAATTTCTCTTGGGACACCAAAACGAGTGAAAATATCCTTAAAAAGAAATTGAACAACTGAATTTTCAGTAGCAGAAGTTAATGCTATAGCTTCTACCCACTTGGTAACATAATCAGTACAAACCAATATATATCTATTTTGCTTGGATGGCGGATTAATTGGTCCAACAAAATCTAGAGCCCATTTCTCGAAAGGTTCGATGCATACCTGTGGCTGTAGTGGCATTTCATTTGAAAGAGTTGGTCTCCCAATTCTCTGACAACTGTCACACCTTTTAACATATTGCTTTGCATCCTTAAAGAGAGAAGGCCAATAATATCCTGATGAAAGGATTTTATAGGCAGTCCTCTTATCAGAAAAATGTCCGCCACAAGGTTCGTCATGACATGCCTTAAGGATGTCAGGCATCTCATCCTCCCGTACACATCTTCTGATCATCAAATCTGGCCCTGTTCTGAACAATTCATTAGAAATCCAAGAATAATGTGAACTATCCTGAATGATTTTCCTTTTCTCATTAGGAAATAAATGTAAAGGTAACTTTCCAGTAACTAAATAATTAGCAATATCAGCATACCAAGGGGTTTTGGTAGTTACTGCAAACAAATACTCATCTGGAAATTTATCCTCTACAGGAGAGTCCTCATTAGTGTTTTGGATTCTAGACAAGAAGTCAGCTACTGTGTTCTGTTTACCTGGTCGATCTAACACAGTTATGTTGAATTCTTGTAAAAGCAAAAGCCATCTTGTAACTCTACCATTAGTGACTGGTTTGTTCATGAGGTATCTAATGGCAGAGTGATCAGTGTGGACAAAGGTTTCATAGCCGGTTATATAGTGTCTAAACTTGTTTATAGCATGAACAACGGCTAGAAATTCCTTTTCAGTAACAGTATAATTTAACTCAGTAGGAGTCAAATTCTTACTCGTGTAATAAATGGCATAAGGGATCAAATCCTTTTGTCCCAAAACAGCTCCTAAAGCTGTATCTGAAGCATCAGTAGAAATGTGGAAAGGGAGTTTCCAATTTGGACCCCTTAGAATGGGTGCTTCAGATATTCTAGTCTTTAAAGCTTCAAAGGCAAATTGACATTCAGGATCCCACTTAAATTCACAATCTTTAGTAAGTAGTTTGAAAAGAGGGGATGCTATCTTAGTGAAGTTTTCAATAAATCTTCTGTAATAACCAGTAAACCCAAGAAAACTTCTAACATCTCTTTGGCAATTTGGAACAGGTAACTTAGAGATGACTTCTACTTTAGATCTATCAACTTTGATTCCATCTCCTGAAATATGATGTCCTAAAACAATCCCTTCAGTAAACATCATAAAACACTTTTCATGACTTAAAGAAAGATTTGTTTCCTTACATCTTACCAGTACTTTTTCCAAATTTGCCAAAGCTTCTTCAAATGTATTACCATAGACTGTGAAATCGTCCATGTATACCTCTACACAATCATGAATCAGATCTGAGAAGATTCCTAGTACAGCCCTTTGAAATGTAGCGGGTGCATTGCACAATCCAAAAGGGAGTACTCGATAGGCAAAAGTTCCCCAAGGACAAGTAAAGGTGGTTTTGTCTTGATCTTCAGGTGCTACCTGAATCTGATTGTAACCACTAAAACCATCCAAGAATGAGAAATACTTTTTACCTGCTAAAGTGTCTAGTACCTGATCAATAAAAGGTAGAGGAAAATGATCCTTTAAGGTTGCCTTGTTCAATTCTCGATAGTCGATGCAAACTCTCCATTTACCATTCTTTTTGGGCACTATAACCAAGGGAGAAACCCATTGGCTATCTGAAATGTGGTAAATGAAGTTTACCTTGAGCAATTTCTGAAGTTCTTCTTTCACAATTTCCCTAAGATTTGGATTCATCCGTCTTTGTGGCTGCCTAATGGGTCTGCTGTTTTCTTCAATATAAATGTGATGAATACAAGTCTTAGGGTCGATTCCTTTCATGTCAGTATATTCCCATGCAAAGGCAGTGGAATGTTTTTGCAACAGTTTAGTTAATTCTTCTTGTTGTGGTCTTTCCAAGTTCTTGTTAATGTTTAATGTTTTTCCTGGAAAGATTTCAACTGTAGAACTACCAAACTCTTCCATTGAGAAGAGAGACATCTGTCTAGAGGAGAGATATTCAATGTCTGCATCTAACTGAAACTGTGAAGAGTCATATTCTAAAGGTATCTCAAAATTTTCTAATGTATTTAGAATTTGACTGTCCTCACTGATCTCAGAGATGGTTAGAACAGGTTGAAGAGTATCCTCATCATCAATCCACTCATCTTCTCCTATTTCTGTTATTGCCTTTGCGGGAGGATACAAGTTGAATTTCTTGGTAGAATTACCATCTGATATATACATGTCTCCAGACCTACAACTTATGAAAGCATCAGCTGTGGCCAACCAAGGTCTTCCTAGAATAAGAGGATGTCCTCCTAGATTGTTCTTGGGAGTTAAAATCATAAAATCAACTGGATATTCCCAAGAGTCTAGTGAGACTGGAATGTCTTCCAATACACCATCAGGTTTAATGATTGATCTATCTGCAAGTTGCAACAAAGTAGGTGTAAAGAGAAGGTTAGGAAGTTTTAACTGATCCATGGTCTGTCTACTCATAATGTTGATAGCGGCTCCTAAGTCAATCAAAGTATTTGGGATTTCAACCCCATTAATATGAGTTTTAACAATAGGGCTACCGGGATCTACATATTTTTGCATGGTAATTTTACCCATCATAATGTCTGCAATTTTTCCAACTAGATGTATCCTTTTGGTATCTCTGGTTCTTTTTATTGTTTTTTTCAAACTCATCTCCTTTATTGTCTTTGCTAGAATGGGAATCTCCTTAATGGCTGTTAACAAGGGAATCTTGATACAGACATTTTTCAATTCATCTAGAAAGCTATAGTCAGGCAACCAAATCTGCTTCTCCACTCCTTTATCAATTTGCAATCTTTCAGGAAAAGGAGGAATAGCTGAAGATGTGGGTTGCTCTACTAAGGGAGTTGATTCTTTTTCTTTTTCTTTAATGCTTGGGTTTTGAAGGGATACTTCAGAACCCTTATTGGCTTTGAGAGATTCTTCCTCAGAAATGCTTGGTTGTTGAGCACTTGTAGAAGGTTGGTCTAGGATTCTACCTGATCTGAGTTGGACCTCATTGAGAGGAACAACCATATAGGTAGGGAATGGTTGACCTTCCATGAGTGGTTGACCTTCCATCACGTAAGCACTTTGAGGATTCCTATTATTGGGGTTTGGTTGACGTTGAGAGGGAAGTTGATTTGGCCTCTGTTGAGATTGTAACAAGAGTTGAGAATTTTGATTTTGTGGAGGAGGTTGTTGTTGTTGAGGGAATGGTAATGACAATTGTTGACCTTGATTTGGAAGTTGGGAGCTTGCTGATTTTGAAAGGATTGAGGATATTGATAGAATTGGGCAAATCTCCCATAAGGATTTTGCATTTGCATGCTTTGCAACCATGCTTGGAAAGGATTTTGTGGTTGTGACCAAGGTTGTTGCCAAGGATTCCAATTTGGTGGGGGTTGGAAATTCATAGAGTTGTTAAACCCTTGATTTTGCTGCCCCTGCCAAGGTCTTCTTGCAACAAAACAAAGGGATTCAAGCGTACTTGGATCTTCTTGAAAGACTGCTTTGAGGCCAGGGATTGAAGGACATTCCTTGGTCTCATGGGTTTCTGAGCAAATTACACAGGTTTCCACAACTTGTGCTTCCAAGGTGTTAGTGTCGGTCTTGAGCCCTCCATCAGTGATCAATAACTCTTTGCATATGCATTTATAGATGTCTCATCAGTGTCAGTTTTTCATCCCGCTAGGCATGCCATAACATTGAATGGAGGAGCTGGTCTTTGTTCCCTTCTTGGCTTTGCTGGATCAGGTCATACAACAATGTAATTGAGTCAGGCTTGTTCTTGTTTTTGTCTTGAGGTCCCATGGTCTTAGGTCTAGGGTTTTGAGTCAAAATCATTTCAAGGTCATGAGTCATGGTCAGTAGGTGCCCAGCAAGCCGGAAGGAGTCTTGTACATAAGTTTCATTATCATTTTCTTCAGCTATAGCTCATTTTATGCCTTGGGTTTAAAAACCCTGTTTTTAAGTCCAAGGCCATGTGGAAATTTGAGAAAATAAAGAAATTCTCAAAAATTTGTAAAAGTGCCGGCAATAACCCTGGTTCCTTCACTACAGTCCCTCAGGCGGTCAACCTGCAAAAAGAAAGGAGTCAAACGCATCAGAAGGCTCATTTCAGGACAAAATGACTCCAAAACAGTGTTAAAAAAGAATGTCCAAGTGGAAACATTATAAAGTGGGTTTTTGAGTTAAATTTTTTCAAATGTAAGCATATAAAGGTAAATTCCCTCTTTGAAGACCCTCATTGTGCATTTGAAGGCAAGAAAACACAAGAGAAAGAGGTGAGAAGGCAAATTGGCAATTTGCAGCAAATTCTGGGCTTTCTGAGCGTGTGCGACCAAACCACAGGTGTGCGCGACCACGTGGGTGGGCGCGACCAAATGGAGGCCAATGCACAGTGTTAAATAACACGGGCACGACCAAACGGAGGAGTGCGACCATTCTCAGAGCGTGCGCGACCAAAAACTCTGTCTGCCGTAAAACTCACCCAAACTTCAAATTTTCTTTCAAATTTGCTCGGATTTCTTCAAGGTATGCTTCCCTTATGATGTTTATAATCATGCCATGGATGAATAAGGAGGGTTATGGTAATTTTATCATGCAAGAAATTAATGAAAAATAGGTTAAGTGACTTGATGTCTTTGCAAGCTTATGTTAGGTTGTATTGTTTGTTTTTCAAGGTAATTTTTCCTTTATTCCCTTCCATTAGTTTCCCATTATAAATTCACATGTGTTAGAATGTCATTTTCATTGATCTCATTTGCAAATTAATGCTAGACCCCATCCCAATTTCCTAAAAACCCTAACCCCTCCTAAACCCTATTTCAAATCCTAATTTCTCCCATGCATCCTGCTCAAACCCTAACACTTTGTCACACAGCAAATTTATGTATAAAAAACACAGCAAAATGAAAAAGAAACATTGTGAAAAGAAAAAGGAACATGATGGTAAATGCATGCATATGAATATCACAAAAAAACAGAGTAATATCACTATGCATAGCCTAGACAAGACAAGAGCAAAAGAGACATATTGCTGAACATTATACAGGGAATCAAGGTTTGTAAAAACCATTACCAAAGAAGTTGTGCAGAAAGCAGAAGCAATCCACAACTCCATCTGGAAGTTGTACTTTGATGGAGCATACTCTAGAAAGGGTAATGGCGCAGGAGTTTTGTTGATTTCTTCTAAAGATGGAGCAACCTATGATTCCTTTCATCGGGCCTTTGAATGGATGAATACATTTAACTGTCTTTCATACATAAAAGTATATCATGGATAATCCAAGGAATGCACAGTCTTATTTGAGCTATAAAAGATCATCTACAGACAGTGGGAAAGCATCTCTTAATAAGAAATATGGTAACAAGCTCTGAGCTCTGGACAGATGGGTTTATCTGTGTATTTGAATTTGTTTCTGGACGTAAGAGGAAATGCAGGGGCAGATCCAGTTATAGAAACCCATTAACACCTGAAAAACATGGTCAAAATATAACCAAGGTTAAACAAATGTCTCATCCAAATGATTGCCCTGAAATCAATACAAGTGAAGGTTATTTGCAGCACAAGAAGGTTGTTGTTGTTTCAACAGATTAATATGATCAGTTTCCGGATTTGTCCAGCCCTTCAAGAGGTCATGACAGACACCAGAGAAAGTCCAATTGTAAGAAAATCTGATGGTGGGGATAAAGTCCAAGAATGTTATTGGGTTCCAGTTGGATGTGCCAGATTTAAGGAACTTGTCCAGATGGTGTATGTATGCAGAAAGTGGGCTAGACGAGCATCAATGTTGGTTGCTCGTACAATGTTTGCTTGTTGTGTTCTGGATAAGAGTATTATTGTTGCAGATTTCGGTACAAATATAATGTGAAGGTTTGCTCAAGACAATTTCGGTGACACCTCAGTGAGAGGTTCAGTGTAATCTCAGAGAGGATGCTTCAGGAGCTCGGATTAGGCACAGTAGAAGGATCTCGGTACTACCACAAGCAGAAGAAAAGGGTCTCCAGAAGACTCAGTCACCATGTCAATACAGTCTCGGTGTTACCTTGGTTCAGCGCTATTACAGTGACCTCAATTTAATAAATCACATGACCACAGTAATCTCAACTCAGTGATATTTCAATGATACTAGTGCAGTGAATCGGACTCAGAGGCAAGGTAACTAGGTGGCTGTCATGACAAAGTTAACAATATACAGCTGTACATGTTGTCAAAATGAACATTTTGCTGTGGTAAGGTTTGCATAAGAAACATGGTATATTTCCTTAACCTCAAACTCTGTTTTCCTACCCTTCCCTTCATTAAAACCCTAATCCAATTGCTTATCCTTTCCCTAAAAATCCCAGTGCAATTGAAATCCCTCTTCCCTTTTGTCAACATGTAAATGAAGCTTTATTTCCCCTATGACAAAAAGCATTCATGAAGCTGCAAGTATTGTTTAAAGACCTGCTGTTATAGAGTATGGTTGGCAAAGGATTGTTGATGTATTCCCTAGTCCCTTCTAACCATACAAACCTTACCTTTTCCCCATGTTATATGATTAAAACCCTACCCTCTCTACACAGCAAATTTGCATACGTTAATACACAGCAAAGTAAAAACAGTGAAAATGCCATTTGCATAGCCTTATAAAAAAATAAAGAAAAGTGTCATCTTGCTGTGTAAATGTCAAAGATTAGTAGCTGTATGGTGCTCATGACAAAAATTCATTAAATATACAGCTGCATAGTTATCAAAAGAGCAGTTTTGCTATGCTAGGGTTTGCAAAGTGACATGGTATTTATCTCCCTATCCCTAAACTCTGTTTTCCCTTACCTTTCCCCTCATAAAAACCTTGATTCAATTGCTCATTAATCCCCTAAAATCCCTATGCAATTGATACCCTTCCCTTTTGACAAAGTATGTAATTGAAGACCCTAATTCACATATGACAAAAGTATGAAAGCTGCCAGCATTGTAAAGGACTGCTGTTATGAAATATGGTTGGCAGCATTGTTGATGGGTTCCTACTCCCTAACCCTAATTCCCATATCCCTCCATCTCCCTAGTTCCCTTGATACAGTCCCTTTCCCATTTCCTTTTCAAATTTTCATAAAAACCCTTCTCTTCCCCTTGTAATCAAAATAACAAAATCCTGTTTCCCATTTAGTATCAATGACCATTTCAAAAGCTATGAAAAAACAGAGTATGCTCTTAAAAGACATTCAAAGTCAAAATTTAAGGAGAACAGCCTGTTAATGGTTTATAAATGATGCTGCCCTATTCCCTTATACTTATGCCCTCATTCCCTCCATGATGAAAATCTATATTGTCCTTTCCCTTGGTGATCATAAAACATATTTCCCTAATACAGTATTCATTTGCAAATGATGGAAGATGGAATGACATGTTTAGCATTATGTGATGTTTTCCTTCAGAATTCCCTGCTTATATATATATATTTTCCCTTTCCTATATGTAAATTCCCTCCCCTAACATATCCCTCATGATGTTTCCCCTTGAAAACAGCATTTTGCAGGCAGGGCAGCGGTCAATTTGACTTGTTTTTTCCACCTTGCTCAATAACACCATGTCAACCACTGAGACTAATGAGCAAGGTGATGACCGATCATCATCTTCTGAGATTCATACACAACAGAGGCCTCGTAGGGGAGGCAAGGGTGGTCACCACAAGAGGGAGGAGCCTATATCATTGACAGAGTTGCAGGCTTGCCCGTTGGCACTATCTTGCTTTCAGCATATGGCTTGTTTTCAGTTTTGTGAGAGGCTGTCACACATCCAGCATCACAGGGACTTGGCCCGGTTGTTTGTCCTCCATCTCCATGACAGGCAGGTCATCCTTGCAGGGGTGAATTTTGTATTTTCTCCAGAGGCTATCACAGATGCTACCGGGATACCCAATGTGGGTGAGGTATGGCCAAAGCGCAAGTGGGTGGACCTGGTATACTATGAGCCATATGTTAGGCCTGCCTATGTGCATCACTTGTCAAGGAACTTTCCTATCAAGTTCCTCCGAGCAGAGTATATAGACACCATGAGACTCATTATGCACTACTTCACATGCGAGGGGAGATTCTCACGAGTATTTTCTTGTCATATCCGCATGATGATGCACTTCACCAGAGTGAGGATGATGAACATCTCGGCATACTTATTTCACGACATTCAGAGGATAGCCACTACCTTTCGGAGACAGACCCCAGTACAGCAGCTCTGGAGCCTATGCCATCATGGTCTTATTCAGCTAGTAGTTTCCCATCAGCTGAGCCAGCAGGGCATCCCTTGGGCGGATTTCATCTCCCGAGATGTTTTCACACAGCCACATTCAGGGCCGGAGGCAGTTCATGAGGAGGGAGGGCCATCACATCAGCCCGAGACCAGCATCCCGAGACACATGGCTTCTTCTCCTCGGGTCACATATCAGAGAGGTCACAGGACCTTATTTGCAGCAGCCCGACGAGTACTTTCTCTACAGCCAGTGGAAGGGGTCTCGTCTTCATCATCAGAGCAGCGAGTGTTATCTCCACACCAGGTGGAAGGGGCCTCGCTTTCTTCATCGGCACAGGCAGTACGAGAGGGCAAGTAGCCCATGGTTGAGGATGAGGCAGTTGGTGAGGCACATGATGATTTCACTGGTCGTGATGCTCATTCTCCTTCCTCTTCAGATTTCTATGAGCTCAAGGAAGAGAACCTTGTGTTGCAGCGGAAGCTTGAGATGGCTCAGTGGACTATCACTTATTTAGAGCAGCGGACCAAACAGCTGGAGACAGAGAAAGAGTTGGATGAGTTATGGAGGATTCGATTTGACCGAGTCATCAACCGCAGGAGGCCTGGGGACCCACTGCCCAAGGATAGAGAGTTATTGCTCATCCGAGAAAATTGGCACTTGGAGGGACTATTAGACAAGGCAAACCGTGACAAAGAGCTGCTCCGGAACATGAAGACACACTACTGGGCAAGATTACATGTTTGCAAGGCGAGAATGAAAATTCTCCAAAGAAAGCTATCGGAGGCCCGGAAGAGGAGGAAAAGGACAAATCCGCTCCGTATCTTGGCTGAAGCCTCCCTCACTCATCATGGTACTGATCAGCCTTGATCCAGCATCAAAATGTGAAAATTTTGAGAATTTTGGAGCATTTTGGAAATTTTTGGTAAAATTACAGGTTTTGCCCACGGTTTGGTCTCACCCTGGGTGAGACCATTTTGAAGGGCTGCTCGGAATTTTGCAAACTTGGCATTTTTGGAAAGGGAATTCAAAAAGAAAAATTACCAATACTTGGGAGAAGCCTGATTTTGAGTTTTGAGCCTCCAAAAGCTCAAAATACACCTAAAAAATGACTTTCTGCCCACTTTTTGAGTTGCAGAAAGTGACCTTGGGAGAAATGGTTTTTGAGGGGTCAAATCAACACCAAATTCAGAAATTCCACTTGGGATGGAAAGTATACAGGCCAAGATTTCCAATGAGCCATCTTGCACCTGATTTGGACAAGTGGAACCCACTCAAAAACAGCTGTAAAGGGGCGCGACCAGAACTTCCAGATTTGCCAGAATTTGCCATTTTCGGTCAAAAAACACTGTTTTGACTATGGTTGACCATTTTTACTTGTAGATGATGGATGAATGTAATATTTTCATGGTACTTTGATAGGCTTTATCTTTCTTTACTCTTCTAGAAGCTTCTTTGATGTAAATAGTTAATATTTAATGCATGGATAGGCTTCCTAACTTTTAGAGGCAAGTTGTTGTGCTGGCCTATTATCTAGTGACTGATTTAGAATTAGTTGTAACAGCTCCTAGGAAGCTGAGCTCGACCCCTAGAGGTGGGGGAAGAGGTTTGACCTTCTATATTATGCCTTCTCCTTCTCATTTTCATGGTTGGACCCTTGTGGGAGAAAGCATTATTGTGTATTGTACATCTACTTCTGCAATTTAAGGAAAGGAAGGCCAGGGTTTTGCAGACTTCATTGTGGATTCTTGTGGATCATTGTGTTGATGGTGTGTCTTCTAATTGTTACTGTAAGTTTGTTTATGTGTTACATCTCTCTTTCTTTGCTGCTAATTGAACAAGATAAAGTGATAAACTTTGAATTCATGCATGCCATGCTCAGCTTTTAATTCTGTTCAATATATATGTTTTCCATTGTTTAAAGAGGATTCAAAGTCCTTGTTTGCCCTCTTTAACCTCCTCTCTTTCTTCCCTGATCACTCATCCAAGTCAAAGGCATCAGCACAAGTTCCTACCTTGCCCCAAAGAACCCCCTGCAAAAACTGTGCTCCATCCCCGCACCCTAAATTGCACTCCCTCCAATTGCCACCAAAAACCCAAAAATCTTTAAATCAACCCCCCTTATCAATTTACTAGCCTAATATCTTTGATCCTAATTGGTCAGCTTATTATATTATAAGATCTATCAAATCTGACCCGAGAGAGCCTTCTCATACCTCGTAGGGCTAGCTACGAGGTGAAATGGTTTGATGTAGCCTTGAGAGTTTGTCTATCTCAGCCTAGGTGAATTCCAAGCGCTAACACAAGGGACATTCTCTTAAAGCATGCTTCTTTCTACACTTCGGGCAAAAGATAGTCATAGCCTCGGCTTCTGCTTTTTGTTTATTTTGAATCTTAAGGGTATCAATTTGTTCACTAAGACTCCCTAAGATGTCAGTTTTAAATTCATCTAGCATATTACCGATTTCAGCCCTACTCACTGATCTTGTTGAAGATTTATTTGCCCTAAGGAGAGAAGGATCTCTAGGCCCTTTTTGAGTTTTTGATTTGCCCCTTGAGAGATGGATACAAAGTTCTGCTATATCATTGAGAGAAAGTTGAGAAATATCCCCCTTCCCCATCATGTTTAAGATATCTATCCATTCATCCCTAATGGCTTTTAATAAGAGGGCTTTTAAGGTCTCTTCATCCAAGGTACTCATTTTTGCTCTTTTTAAATTATATTGAAATCTCTCAAGTAAATCTTCTAAGCTCTCATCTTCTTTTTGCATCATTTTAAAAACCTCGTCCTTATGATTAGTAGGCATACAATAGTCCAAATACCTATCCAAAAAGGTTTGTTTCATTTCATCCCAGGTCCTAATGGATTGAGTAAGTAACCCCATGAACCATTTCAAAGCTTGATCTTTTAATGTTGATGGGAACAGTTTGAGTTTCTGAGTATCATCCAGATAGTCATAGGTTCGACAAACAACTTCAAATTCAAACAAGAATGTTTCAGGGTCCTCAGTTCTTAATCCATGAAAATTTGGGAGGACGGATGGTGATACGTTTTTCATGGTGGCTCGGGAGTCCTCATTAACAATGGGAAACCCAAATGAGTTATCCCCGTCTCTATTTCCTCCAATGGGACCTCTACCTCCTCCATTGTTATTGTTATTTCCTCCTCCTCCTCTACCTCTACCTCTACCACCTCCTTCTTCCTCTGCCATGATGATTCTCCTAGGGATTTCAAAATCTTCTGGTTCTTCTACAAAGGGTGAATGAGAAGAGATTTCTCCTTCCTCTTCAGGTGAGTCTATTTCCTCAATTACAATTGGTTTTCTTGTAGGAGAAAGAGAAGAGTCTCTTCCTAGTTCAAACTCAATAGAAGGTATAGGAGAGTCAACTCTTGGCTCTTGAATTTCAGGACTAGGAGTTTCGGTTGGAGATAAGGGAGGTGTCTCTTGTCTATCTCTTGAAGCAGATGGACTTGTAAAAATTGAACTTCGAGCTCTAGCTAAAAACCTTCCCCTAGAATCTCTAGCTCTATGCATGTCATTTTTTATTTTATCTTCAAGTCAAGTTAAATAGTTCTTTTTCTGATCTTCCAGTTCACTCTAGGTGCAAGAAGAGAGCATACTCAAGAAACTATTAAATCAATAACTTTCTCCTTTCTGATCCTCCAGATCACTTCAAAGTGTAAGAGGAGAGCATACTTAGATAGGCTATTAACTTCTTTCCTTGAAACTTTATATTTTTTTTTTCTTCTAAGAATATGGCTACTTAATTTCACTTCCCCGGCAACGGCGCCAAAATGTTTAGTCAATTTAGTGTTATCTAAATTGCTAGTATTAATTGTCAACCCGGGGCTCGTAAGCTGATGAAGTGAAGGTGTACTATATGTACTTAAGTAACCTCTTAGAGTTTTTCTTATCGTTGGGGGTGTTGTTGTGGTTAATTGTGTTCCTAAGATGGAGTGATAATTTATAAACAAGTGAGTGATGGTGTGTGTGTAGAGTGAATCCTAAATGAGTGAAAGTGTGTGTTTAGTGATCTCTAACTACTTGCTTGAAAGGAAATGCTTAAAATGAATAAATGAACTGAAATAGCTTGAAATAAATTTGAAAGCAAATGACCACTTCCAATGGCACTAGACACCATTCAAGCTGCTGCTAATAAAAGAAAAGAAAGTCACTTTTAAAACCCAAAAATAAAGATTATCTCTCTCTAACTCGATGCTTCAAAGCACATGTACTGTGTAAAGCACGGATAGAAAGTAGCTTAAGTTGAATTAGAAAAGTGAGAAAAATCTGCTTGAAAGACTAATGATAATGATTTGCTCTTTCTAATTCTCTACTTCAGCCATATGTACTATGCAAAGTATGATTAGAAAGTAGTGAAAGAATAGTCTAAGAAGCATTTAAAATCAAAACTCTACTTTAAAGACTAGTGGTAATATTTTGCTCTTTCTAACTCTCTACTTCAACCATATGTACTATGCAAAGTATGGTTAGAAAGTAGTGAAAGAATAGTCTAAAAAGCACTCAAAACTAACTGCAAGTTAGTGATATTCTGATCTTAAAAGATAACAGTTTATGATGAAGATCATTCATGTGTTAGCAGCTCTTTGAGAAATAAGATTAAAAATCAGCTATAAAAACAAAGGCAGCACTTGAATTTGTCAACTTCAAATACCATTAGTTTGTAAAGCAAACACACACACATAAAAATAAATCCCGGGCTAAAAGAAACCTGCAAAGAAGTAACACTGATCAGCTTGAAAGAAAGGAAAACAAGTAAATGAAACTATACATGCTTAAAGAAATGAATAGGAAAATAAATAAATACTGTACATAAAATACTTTACAGAGGCTGAGATGAGCAGGGGCCCTCTATTCATTCAGCCACAAGAAAACTCAGAGATCTGGAAACTTCAAAACAGTGCTATGTCTATTCCTCCATTTGCAAAAAGTGTACAAAACAGAGTGCTAGAATAGCACTAAAAAAACAGAGTTCACAACGCTCTTAAATTTAACACAAGTTCAGAAATTACAACTGATAAAAGTCTGATGAGCGTACGCAGACGCAGCTATTTATAGAGGTTTCTAAGATAGCCTACTCGTACAGCTAATTAACTGAAAAACAACAAACTGTCATGCGTATTTATGGTCCCTTGACACATCATACGGCTGCGTGGATGAGTTTAATGGTTCTGTCGTCATGGGTAATGAATCCCATGTTGGATCATGTCCCCTGCCACCTGTAGAACGTGGACAAGTCACCGTTTAAGATGACGTGACCTAGCAGCTCACAATCACCGTTAAACAGCCTTGAGTTGACCGTAACTTGACCAGCTTTGACCATGGGTAAAGATGACGTGGATGGCTGGAAAAATGGGACAGGAACCTCGAGCACGTTGATACCTAAGTGCCCATGTGGCTCATCTGGCAAACCGACACGTGGAACATTGCGTTTAACAAAAAGGCTGCAGGATCTTCAGATAGCTGCAGGATCATCAGATAGCTGCGGGATTCCTGCAAGTAAGTCAAAATCTAAACAAATAGTCATCCATTAGCAAAACTTGCTTGATCATGCTTAATGACACCTAATGTAATGATCTGGGTGGTTTTATAGTGAAAATGAGGCAAAAGTGAAGAAAAGATGAGGAAAAACTGAGGAAAATGGTAGACAAGTAGGTGTAGAGTAGAGGCTCTACACGCTGCTCCATCATAACCAGAATCGATTGCCAATTTAAGAGGAGAACCACCACCCTTGGATGCAATTACAAGTGGTGCTGAGACACAAGAACCAACATCACCTGTCCAAGCAATTGAAGAACCTTTGGTTGAAAATGTAGGTGGTGCTGACACACATGAACCAACACCACATGTCCAAGCAGTTGAAGAACCTTTGGTTGAAAATGTAGGTTGTGTCTACACGCAAGAACCAGCACCACCTGTCCAAGTAGTTGAAGAACCTTTGGTTGAAAATGTAGGTGGTGCTGACACACAAGAACCAACACCACCTGTCCACGCAGTTGAAGAACCTTTGGATGGAAGTGTAGGTGGTGCTGCCACACAAGAACCAACACCACCTGCTCAAATGAATGTGGAACCTTTGGAAGAAACAAGGGCCGCAATCGACACTGCTCCACAAGAACCAGTGTTGGTTGCTGGGCGGAAGGACAATTTGGAAGAAGCACATGTAGAAGGAGAAAAAGGGAGCATAGAATAGTCGTGAACATAGAAGAAGAAGAAGGAGTGCCTGTGTCAACAAGCATTAAGAGAATGGAAATTGATGAAATTATTCCTCGCTCTCCTTTTGTTGCATGTTTGCCAAAAGGGGCAAGGAAATTTCGTTCTCCTAGATGCATGGAAAAAGAAAAATCTTCTCCCCTGATCCTAAAATTTGTTGGGATGGTTAGAGGCATCATTATGGACACCGTTACTCAAAAACCAGTGTCGACTAGTGAACGAATTGAGCTAATTTAAGGGTAGGTGGTCGCCACTGCCACACAAGAACCAGTGTTGACCGAAGGACAAAATGAAGAAGCGATGTCCGGTACTACTTATATAAAACCATTAACATCATCATGGTCTACTTCATCTAAATCTACAAAATCACTGACCTTATCAATATGCTGCTTAGTAGTAACTTCTCGTGTACCATCATATTGGGGAAGCCTTTAACCATAATTAAGAGGCAAATCATGAGGTTGAGCGGGCCAAATGAGAGGGGCATATCTCGATGCCATGACTACTACCTGAGTAGTGGCAAATCATGAAGTTGAGCGGGAAAAATGAGAGGGGCATATCTCGATGCCATGACTACTACTTGAGTAGTTGGGTGACTAGCGGACGGTGTGACGGAAACAAAAAATGATGGAAAAACTGGATGTATATATGTTGAAACAGACAATGAAGGACCCAGAAATGATGTGAAGACAGAACCATATATTGAACATTTCCTCATGACATTTCCTCTTTCCTTCTTTCTTTAATGAGAGAGTTGATAACAGGTAATGAACTTTTGAAAAATTCTCATTTTCTTTTCTTTTATGAATTCACCATGATTTCCCTTTTTAAATGTTTTTCAGCGCATCCACAAGATTTCTTTACATGGTATAATCCTTATGCACAATTTTTTCTAATTGCAGATGTCTACCTATTTTCTTGTTCACCATTACCAAGCAGCGCATCTGTTTTTCTACATTTCCTTTTTCTCTGGCCTTTCAATTATTTTTTTCAAAAATTTACTTTTATTTTCACCACAATATTTCAATATTTATTTTAAATAAAATCTCTATATCAATTATACTAAAAGTAACTATAATTAAAAATTTTCATATTTCTTAAAAATTATATGTTTTTATTAATATTTAATATAAAAGGGTGTAGAAAATATATAACAAAAAAATCTTAATATCTACATTTAAAATAAAAAATAGAACTCTTTACTTATATTTAATATAAAATGGTATATAACATATATAACAAAAAAAACTCTTAATACCCACATTTAAAATAAAAATTAGAACTATTTACTTATATTTAATATAAAACCATATATAACAAAAAGCTCTTAATATCTACATTTAAAATAAAAAATAGAACTCTTTACTTATACAAAAACAAAATGCAAAAATTTCTTTGTGTAACTCTTTGTTAACTAGACTTATCAAGAGTAAATAGGGATCAAGTCCCTCAAAGTATAAAGTTTTTTAAATTGAAAAAACTAGACATGGAGAGGCTAGATATGGTCCCTTGAGATACTGGAAAAGGCGCGAGATAACAACTATAAACCATATCTACCACCATACATGCACATCTACTTAGTGGTCAATGTAGAGAATCCGAAACTCTATGAGCCTTTCATGTTGGATCAAGAAGAGGAACAAGTCAACCTTCTTTAAAGGATGTGGCACCAAATTCTCAAGGATAGTTGACAAAGAATAATAAATATATTTTTGAAAGAAAAGGTCTAGGACTACAAGATAGGGGTAGCATGACCTTTGTGGAAATTGAGTTGAAAAAACAACTTCTAGGAAAGCCTAAAAGGTATAGCTGGGAGAAGGGAGAGGAAATTTCCCTCACATCATTAAATAAAAACTTTTGGGGACCAAAATCCTCCCAAAATGGGGAAGTGTGATCTGGATTTGACCATTATATTATTTGACATCCATCTTGAGGCTTTGATGAACACTAAATTTCGAGGGTGCTTCATTTCAACCCCTAATGGCTCAAATCTCCTAAGCATGTGGGTTATGGACCCACAAAAGCTCCACTGTCCTCAATAAAATTTGCAGCACAAACTCATAACTTTCCGCTGAACCCCAAATTTCATTTTCACATTTCCCAAAACCACTTATAAGCCCTCTTCTGCAAACAAATCACAACAAGAGCTCGAGCTTGGGTTTTCATTTTTTTATTCACAATTGGTCTCGATTGGACCAATTATGAATATGGACCAGCCCAAGTATGTGTTGGAGATGGAGATTGAAGAATTATGGCAATTGATGATGAAATAGTCCAGGATGAGGGAAATGACAACAGGAAGGATAATCAATCAGAACTTCAACCTAATTGACAAGGAGAGGAAGATGAAACAGAAGACAACAAACATACAACAACAGCAAAGGTGCAGAGAATTCAAACAACTACAAACTAAAGTTTGGGACCCTCGAGGTTTTCTATCAACATATGAAGACACCTGATCAGGAGATCATGAATGTTTTCTACTTTGGGAGTATGATGCAGGAGCATTCAGCTTAGAAGAATCATTGTATTTTAGTAGACATAGGGGGGTCTTGTGTTTTAAGGAAGTTGGTTTCCTAAGTGTTGAATTAATGTAATTATTAAGGTTTTGAGTGATTTTAATGAGAATAGGAATTAAGTATAGTGAGGCATATTTGTAAATGTTCTCGAATGTTGGAGAACATGAGAGATTCAGGATAGTTGAGAGATTTGAGAATTAGTTGTAAATCTTAGATTAGGAGTTGCTTTACTGATTTGTGGATTAAGGAGGATCCTTAGGGATAAAGATGAGATTTTAGGATTTTATTGAGAAGTTTATGGATCTAAACCAAGAATTGGTTATAGAATCCTTTTGTATAAATGTAAGACTAAAAGGCATAGTCAAGATAGATAGTTAGAGGTTGTGGATTAGAGAATTGATTGTAAGCCTACGAGCAGTTAGGAAAACAGAGGCCACTAATATGGAAGATCAGGCCAAGGAGAGAGTTCCTGTGTAAAAACCTGTTTATTAATACAAACAACTCGATTGTGAGTTTGTGTTTGTGTATTGAGTAATTTAGATATAATCTGTGTGTGAACTAGAGTAAGTTCTATGTAACAGAGGTTGCAGGTGGAATGCGAGCATAGCACAGAGAAGAAGAATGATATGAAGGATCGTAATGGATCGCTTGAATCCATTCGAAGGATCACAGTCAAGATTTAGGAGTGAGTGTGCTAAGAGCATACGGAGTTAAGCTCAGGAGGAAGTTGTGATGCAGGACATCTAAAGACTGAAAACCTAGAAGAAACCCAAACCCACAGAAGAACACTGAAGAAACGGCATAAAAACAAACTAAATGGAAGAATGAAGAAGTGAAGTGTTGATGCATAGGAGCCATTGGATCAACTAGATCAATGGACAAGATTGTTTTCGATAAGCAACCAGGATTAAGTCGCGTAGAATGGAGTCAAGAAATGAACGGCATAGATCAAACCCAAGTGCTTGTGGAAGGTGAATCATGGCAATTGATCTGGATAATCAGATCAATAGATCCGTTAGATTGGCAGATATTAATGGCAGAGGAATAGATTTAGATCGTCAGATCGACAGATCTATTAGATCAATGGTGATTAGCAACTACAGGGGTAGGAGAGTACGGGTTTCCTTGATCGTGGCTGAAGTCCCGCACTTGCTCTTAGTCGTCGATCTCATTTTCAAACTTTTTGGTCACAATCAACTGCGGGGGTTAAGCCATTTTAAATCCGCGTGCTGGTTGGAGCCCGCAAGCCTTAGATTTAATGGCCTCTTATATCCAATGGATATCGGCTCATAAAGTGATTGGGCTTTAATTCCAAAAAGAGACCCGAACATTTATAGGTCAAGGGTTTATTCCTTATTGGCTGCATAAGGGCGGTTAAATGTCATGCAAGATTCCCATCCGATATCGATGTTGACTGTCAGATCAAGTGTGCCTTGATCAAACGGTGGGGAATGGCCGATAGTTTCGCATTGCAATATTTCATGAGTGGATGAACCTTGAGAAAATGCGATTTGCAATGTGCGATGCTCGGGTGTATCATCAACCGTCAGATTAAAGGGTGAGATCAACGACGAAGGTTGAATCCAATAAGGCTTGGTCCTGAGCAGACCTGAGAAATTTATCAACGTGATTTAAGTGATTTGAGTTCCGGTGGATGAATGGGTTTAAGTGGCGATACGACGCGACAACCGTTAATTTGATGGTGTGAAATCAATAGTGGAGGCTGAATGTGATAAAGGTAGAGCATCGGAAAATGTGCAAAGGCCATGGATTGGCGGAAAGGTAAGGCTTACGTGTCTTTTATGTGTATTTCTATTATATAAGAATTATAATAGAAATAAAGCAGATAAAGGTTTTATGGGTTAAGTTGAATATAACCAAAGTTAAAGAGTGGGCTCTGGTTAATATGTGTGGGGTATAGAATTAACCAAATTTTATTGAAGGTTGAGTAAAGTACCGCTCAAAGGTTAATTGAGGGTCAGACTTGGATGGTCAAAAGTAACGTTTCTGCATAAACTTAATTAAGAGCCTAAACCTTAATTTGTGAAGATTTTCACCATAGATCAAGTGATTAAGGCTTGGGACCAGTGATATGCAATTTTATTTGCATAATGTGGGTATTGTCGGCTTAGCACAGCATCATAATCTCTCATGGTTGATCCTTGTGCTTTCTTATGTTTAATTCCTGAATTGAAAATGTTGGTGTGTTTAATACTTGAATTGAAAGGGTTGGTGTCATTTATTGCATCCTCTGAACTAATTCCTGAATTGAATTTTGTCATTTATTGTCTTTCATAGGTTGAATGGTCAAGCACACATGTAGATATGGCTGACACAGATTACACCTATTCTCGTGTAGCTATTACTGAGCAATGGGATGTGTTGCTCCAATGGAAATAATTGGGTGGTTGTTTGATGGGATAGGTGTACTCATGGATAGAATTCAATGGAATGTTTTGTAATGCATTTTGACTTAATTGGTAATTCAGAATTGGAGGTACTTGGGACATTATGTCTTGTCAACATGTGATGTTAAGGTTTGGTGTTTGACAGTTGTTGATCTAATGAATATATGGGCCAATTTAGGACATAATTATATAGCTTATATAACTTAATATAAGTTATATCGTGTCCTGAAGATGAACCAAACTTGTTGGTTCGAAACACGTTGACCAAAATCTTCAATGTGACTTCTTCTGAAAAATATTTATACATTTTAATATAAATTATTTATGTGTATGTTTTCTTATAGTTTATGATGATTTTTGATAGATGTGTGGAACTAGTACTGATTTTTTTGATAGAAGGCTCTCCCCTACATAAATTCGATTCAACCTCTGAAAAGATGCACACACCAATTACACAACTCAAATTTACCATTTCAAAGAATAACTACCAGATTTAGAGTAAAATTGAGTGAAAAAATGCCAAAAAAGAACAAAATATCCATTATGCTCCACCATACCATCAATTTAAAAAAAAATAGTCTATTCACTAAACATTTTTACCTTTACAGCTGGAATAAATATTTTCATAAAATTTTAATTTTTTTGTTATTTAAAATATACTTTTAATATATAAATTATTTTAACACTAAAACAATTTCATGACACTATAATTATGCAATTTACAAAGTTAAAACTTTCCAAAAAATTTAGCAAAAATCAACCTAAAGATATACTAAAAGGCCAAAAAAGTGGTTTTGAAATTACACTGTATACCCAAGGCACACCGCAGTTGAAAGTCCCACAACAAAGAATTACAAAAGTCTTACAACCCCACTCTACATGCCACAAATTAGTCTCGATGGTAGATTTTTTGTCGGACTCTGTAAAAAAATTCAAAAAATTAGAATGTTGCCGCATTCGAATCGCTTTTTGATGGTGAAAAGGGATTCAGCACCACCAAGAATCTAGAGCACCCAAAACCCTAAAGTTTGACAACTCTAACCCATATTTTCAAATATTTCTGCCTGATTCTATCATAATCTTGTAGGAATTTCCATTATTTTCTAAGCTAATTTGTGAATTCTTTAAACTAAGTTATTCCAATTTATTTCCCACTCTGAAGAATCCAACAGACAAAAGGTAAGCACACGAGTGACTCTAAACAACTTTTACTCCATGTGAAAAGTGGGCCTTACTGTCACTATTAAAAGTCAAGGAACAAGCATTACATGTATTGAATTCTTTTGAATATCGATGGATCCACCTTACCAACTGTTTTGAAAATCTACTTTTATTTTCTTCATCTTTTTTACTTGTGGTATCTAGGTTTCCAAAACCTGCCACAATTGAAAAATCAAGTATTGAATTCTTATGTCTGCACTCCCCCATTCCCACTTGAGCAATTCCGAAATCCAACAACAGTGACATCCCCATGAGAAAATGGAAATTAGGCTATCTTCCACCATGAGAAAATTGAAATTAGGTTGTCTTCCACCATGAGAAAATGTTGTATAAATGTGAAATAAAGTTGGCCATCAATAACGACCTTTTCATTAAAACAGTAAATAGAGCTTATCCTTCGCAATCACTCTGATATGACATTTAATTATGACAAGGAGAGTCAACGTGACAACATGATGCTATTTGATTTGTTTTACTCAGCAAAACACTACACAATCATCATATTTCTTTGGTAGTGGAAGACCACTTGGTCCTACCATCATGACATTTCCTCTCTTTTTTTCTTTAGTGAGATGGTATAGAAAAGTTGATAATGTGCAACAAAGTTTTGAATATTTCTCAATTTATTTCATTTCATGAGTTCATGATGATTTCCCCTTTAAAAAAATTTCATTTCATCGACAAGATTTCTTCACAAGGTAGAATATCTATACACAATTTTTTCTAATTGTAGATGTCTGCTTACTTTCTTGTTCACCATTATCGAGCATCACATCTCTTTTTCTACTTCTCCTTTTTCTCTGGCCTTTTAGCACTCCATGATTTCCTTTTAGGTTGAAGGAAAAAGGATCACAGAGGTGACCACAGACCTCTTTTGGTTGATAGACTGATTTTCTTCAACCGTAGGGGGCTCCCTCACTTGTAAAACTCAGAGATAAGAAACTTTGAATCATTAATTCTAGTGGAGACCAAATCTGAAAAGGGAATTTGAAATATTTGGTTGAAGTATGAATGGTCGAAGAGGATGGAAATATGTGATCAATTTCACTTGCTACCCACTTTAATTATGAAATTGAAAACCAATATCATCCACAAAGGCTTGTAAAGAATAAACTTTGGACAAGAGAAATGTGTTGTAGTATAGAGGAGAAAACGAAAAACATGTTTTTTCACTTGCAGATAACAATAATGCTTATACATAAGAAACAAATTGAACATAAGTAACAACATGGACGGGTATGAAATATTCCATTTTCAATTGAAATACAGACACAACTGTTTTAGAGAAGTTTAAACTAAATTCCAACCCAACTAAAATCACTATACCCATAAAATAAGAAATTATAGAGAAGAGCTAACTGAATAATTGTTAAATAGACAAAACAAACTCCAAAGTGTCATATCATAAGTATCCTTGCAGACAATAATTGGTAAACCCTCAATTCATAAGAATTCTATTCATAATAGTCAAATGGAGGACGGATGGAGAGCTCTGGTTTCGATCCTGAAACCCTAGGCCCTAGGCCTAGGTGATGCAGGTGTCGCAGTCACGGGCTATGCAGTACAGGGTTAGGTGTGCAGCGGGCTGGGTCAACAAGGAAGCCGTGGTGGACAGTAGCGGGGATCGCCAGCTGGAAGGTGCAAACGGCGTTAGGAGCTGCGCGGAACGGCGTTCGATTAAACTTTCCCGTTTCCAGCTTAAGCCTTTCCGTTATGGTGGATCCCGGTGTTTTGGTTTTTCTATTATCTGAGGCCTCCGGAGGTAGCGAAAACCTGGCGTTGCTGCAGCACACAACGGTAAAGCGGTGGAAGGAAGGTATAAGGGTTTACCGGGCCTGTTTTTACCATGGTTAATCCTCGAGAAACCGTCGACTTAGAACCTTCCCCTGAAGACATTCTTTCTGTCTGGGGTAAGGAGACTACGGCGGAAAACATCGACGCGTTTTTTGGGTAGTCTGTCAGTCATGCAACCACATTGCTCTCGAGCGGAGGCATTTGGCGTTCCAATGCGGTAAAAGGGTGGCTGGACGAGAATCTGGAACTCACAAGTAGTTTTGCAGTTGGAGGTATGGCTTCTGGAGAAGCTTTCAGTACTGGAGAGCGGGGTTTCGACGCGGCTACCCCTCAGGCATGGACGGGTTCATCTCCATGCAAAAATCCCGATCCGTCAACCAGTAAGTCCCTCTCCCCATCAAAAATTTTCGTATCTTCGGGAGGTCTAGAGGATATTATAAATTTCCCACAGCCTAAAGGGGTTTGGAGGTCTGTGAGAGGGGTTCAGAGTTCCGAAAAGGAGCTAGGGGTCGGAAATAATCCTTCAACTGTATACAAAACCCTGTTCCAAAGACCTTCGACGCAGAATTCCCCTGGGGAGAAGGAGGCGTCAGAGGGTGCGGTTTGTTCTCAAAACAAGGAGGTTTTCGTTTTCCCTACTGACCTAGACAAGACCAATGTGGGTGGCATTTCGGCCTCTGGTGAGGTTGGGAGCCCGGTGGATGGGCTGGTCGAAACCCCACCTGGGCCAGAGGATTTGAGAAATGGACACGAAGATTGCGGCCAGAACAGGGATGCTGATATCCCAAACCCTAGTACAGGAGAAAGAGTCCCAGCACAAAATGCTGAAAAGGTAGGGGCCAAGAGAAAGAAAGTCAAATCGTGGAAAACAAAGAAGGTTACAAAATTGGTTTTAGGAATGGACGTCCAGGTCGAGGATTCTCTGGAGGTGGCGGAGAGCACTCTGGTGGGCAGAGTGAGAGGAAAATATGTCTCAGGCAAATTCCTCAAACAGTGGGCAGATAGTCAGTGGTCGAAGACCCCGGCAAGCTCTTTCTCGACAGCTACACTGGTCAAAGGATGGTTTATGGTTAAATTTTATTGCAGAGAGGCAATGGAGTGGGTCGAGGAACGAATCTGGGCTTTTGGGGATCGCCCGGTTTTCTTTAAACGTTGGTCGCCGTTGTTCGATGCTTCAAAGGAGAAGGTTAAAGAACTTCCTGTATGGGTCAGAGCCCCAAATCTACCTCCTTTCCTCTGGGTCGACTCAGTTTTCAAGTCCATTGGGAATCATCTGGGCACATTTTTGGACGCTAATAGATCCTATCTCCACACCTTTGAACGAGCCGTAGCGAGAATTCTCGTTAGGCTAGACCCGTCGGAAGGATTGGCAAAAATGGTCACTCTGCAATATAGGGAATTCGAGTATGAGCAGATACTGGATTATGAACTTTTCCCCTTCAGATGTCACCGCTGCCATGAGTATGGCCACCTGGCTAGGGACTGCCCTCTAGGGAAAATACGAAGGAAGATGAAGAGTAAAGAAGGGGATTTGGAGGATATCTTGAAGGAAAATGAGGGAATGGTGGAGGAAAAATTCACAGAGGCAGAGCATCACAGTGCAGAAATTGACATACAGGAGGAGGCGGACATGCAGCGGGAGGAAGTAATGCCGGTCCACGAAGATAAAGACCAGCATTTCAAAGGAAAATCTTTGGACGCTCCAGGCGACCCACCTGCGGATGTTCAAACTAGTATGAAGCACTCTCCTCTAAATCTTCATTCAAATTCTAAATCAGAAATTGGTATATTGTCTTCGGATTTCCCTATGGTTGCAAATTTAGAAGATCCTCTTCAAAGCATTGAGTCTATTTCAGAAGCCCTTCCCTCATTAACCCTAAACTGTGAGGACCGATCTAAAATGAGCCAGTCATCGGGGTTTCCTTCTCCTGTCAGGCATTACAACCTCAGATCCCACAGTAAAAGACTTGCAAATCATTTGTTTGTCTCGGAAGCGGTTGGTGGACTTTGTCCTGAGTCTTCGAAGAGTCATCAAAAAAAGGGAGAGGGAGGAAATCCTTTCTTTCAAAAGCCCAAGTAAAGGCCAAATTTGATGTGGCGGATGGTAAACAAATGTCGATCCCTGGGGCGCTTAGAGCAGCGAAACCCCCTGAGTCAGTTATTAAATGATTTGTTTCTCTTGGAATTGTAGAGGGTTGGCTAGTAAACCCAAAAAACTAGCATTAAAAGACTTGATCTCCTGCCACAACCCGGATATGATTTTCCTTCAGGAAACGCTGGGCAATAGTGCTGATGTTGAGTCCACGCTACGCTCTCTTTTCCCGGGCTGGGTTTTCACTGCTCTAGATGCTGCAGGACACTCTGGAGGCCTTGCTATTGGTTACAAAAAGGGAAGACTTAAGGTTCTAAATACTTGGGGCGTGCCCCACGCTCTTGGCTTGGAGTTTCACTCGCCTGATTTTGATCTGCCTTTTATGGCCATCAATGTATATGGTCCCTGCCAGGGCAGGGCACCTTTCTGGGAGGCCCTCCTCTCGAAAGAGATGTTAAAAGACAAAAGACTGCTGATTGGGGGAGACCTAAATTTTACTTTAGGGATGGCAGAAGCCTGGGGGCCAAATGCAAGGGAAGATCCTCTGGCCGACTTTTTCCAAAAAATGTTACAGACCCATAATCTGATTGATGTTAACATAATCAAGGCAAAGCCGACCTGGAGAAACAGAAGAACGGGAGAGGAGAGAATAGCAAAAAGATTGGATCGGTTTCTTATAAATGAGTCTCTGGCTTCTTACATTCCTCTCTTCAGACAATGGGTAGGTGATGGGGGAAATTCGGATCATTTTCCTATCTACCTTGAATTTTCAAAGACTCCCCCCAAGCCGGCCTCCCCTTTTAAGTTCAATGCTTCTTGGCTTCAGGAGGAGTCCTTTATCCAGATGTTTAGGAATACTTGGAGGCATCCAAACCCTGTCTCTTCGGAAAATAAAGGAGCTCATTTTTTGGAGAACCTAAAAAGATTAAAAAGGACAACCATTGAATGGGCTGCAGATAGAAAGAGGAAATCAAACGAGGAGCTGATTAAAATTAAGGAGGGACTTGGTAAGCTAGAAGACCCTGTTACAGATGCTTACTTAACACAAGAGGCGAAGGATAGAATTCTGGGATTAGAAAAGAGCAGAGCAAAGCTCCTTCTGGACAAAGAAGAGGAATGGAGGCTGAAAAGTAGGGCTATTTGGCTGAAAGCAGGGGATGAAAATACAAAATTTTTCCACAATTATGCAAAAGGGCGGAAAAATGCAAATACTATTTGGAAATTAAAGGATGATGAGGGGAGAGAGCACTCCTCTTTCAAGGCGATCTCAAACTTGGGGAAGAATCATTTCCAATCTCTATTTGCTGACCAAGGGGGAATCTCTATTGCCGAAATAATTCAAACTGCTCAAGCTTTCCCACGTTTTGTGGAGGAGGAAGAAGTAGAAAATCTTTGCAGGGAAGTAACAAAGGAGGAGGTTGAAAATGTTATAAAATCAATGCCAAAGGACAAAAGCCCTGGACCGGATGGTTGGACTATTGAATTGTTTACTCACTTCTTTGAGCAGATTGGGGATGAGTTAACAGAAGTCGTGGAGGAGTCAAGGAAAAAAGGAGAAATTTATGGCCCTTTCAATGCAACTTTCATAGCTCTCATTCCAAAGAAAGAGGATTCAAAATCTTTTGAAGATTTCAGACCCATCTCTCTCTGTAATACTATTTACAAGATTATAGCAAAGATCATAGCGGTCCAACTGAAGCCCATTCTTTCAGTGTGCATATCCAGTGAACAGTTTGGGTTCCTGGACGGTCAACAAATTCATGAAGCCATTGGGGTGGCCCAGGAAACCATCCATAGCATCAGACTTGCAAGGAAAAAAGGAGCAGTGCTAAAATTGGATCTGTCCAAAGCCTATGACAGGATCAGTTGGTCATATCTCAGACTGTTATTAACCCATCTCGGCTTCAAGGTGGAGTTCATAAATTGGATCATGGGGTGTATTTCAAATGTAAGTTTTGCTGTTTTGATCAATGGGGCAGCATCTCAATTTTTCAAGAGTCAGTGAGGCCTGAGACAAGGATGCCCTCTGTCTCCTCTTCTTTTTCTTCTGGCAGCTGAAGGTCTCAGCAGACTGATCCAAAAAGCCAAGAGCGCAGGTTTGATTACAGGTTTGGAAGTTGCTGTAAATCTTTTTATAACCCACCTCCTATTTGTTGATGATATTCTATTGTTTACAAATGGAAATATAAATGAACTAAAAGCGCTCAAAGATATCCTTGATATTTTTCTGAAAGCTACAGGGCTTCAAATTAACCCCAGAAAGTCTCATCTTATAATGGAAGCTTTCTCCAGGCAAGAGGAGATATTGATCATTTCCTACCTGCCTTTCGAAATATGCAGCATGGATCAGCCTTTCAAGTACTTGGGTTTTTGGCTAAAACCACATGCTTACAGGAAGCAGGACTGGAATTGGTTAGTGGCTAAAATTGAACAAAGGATCACCCATTGGAGTTTTAAGTGGCTTTCAAGGGCGGGCAGACTCACTCTCTTAAATTCTGTTCTTCATGCCATTCCGGTATTTTGGGCTGCGCTGACCTGGATCCCAAGAGGTGTCCTTCACAAAATAAAACAAATATGTAGCAGATTTTTGTGGTCGGGAGCCAAGGAAGAGTCAGTCCTTCCTTGGGTTGCCTGGGATAAGATTGCTCGACCAAAGGAATGGGGGGGTTGGGGTATAAAGCAGCTTGTGGACTTTAGTCAATCCTTGGCCGCAAAATCAGGATGGCGTATTATCACAGCAGAGAACCTTTGGACCAGAGTAGTCAAAAGGAAATACATTGACCCAGTTCCTCTGGAGGATTGGATACGAAGCCAAACAAAAAAGGTAGAAACTGTTCGGTAATATGGAAGGCTACCTCAGAGGCTTTCAAGGTCATTGAACAAGGACTCGCTTGGCAGGTGGGGAACGGAGAAAGCCTTAGGATTGGCAGGGACCCGTGGGTTGGCTGTAACAATCTTTATGTAATGTCCCCTGGTCTACTTGCTCATATAGATTCTTTGGGAATCCATAGTTTAAATCAGATTGCAAATTTAGATGCTTTTTCTATTTGGGGGCAGGAATGGAAATCTGTAGAGGAGCTGGGGATCGATCCATTCTGGAGAATTGAATGGCAGGCTTTTATACAAGAACTGAAGCGGACAAATGTAAGAATAAAGGACCTCCCTGATTCCCTAGTGTGGGCTCACTCGGAGACTGGCCTATATTCACCAAAGGCTGGATACAATTTCCTGATGGAGAAGAAGGGATGGGAGCCACCTGTTTGGTGGGCAAAGCCTCTATTCAAGCTGAAATGCCCCAAGAAAGCCAGAATTTTCTTCTGGTGTGCACTTAAACGAAAGATCCCTACTTGGGAAATTCTTCAAGCTCGTTTCAAGCAGGGGCCGAGCAGATGCCCCCTTTGTCAAATAGCCTCGGAATCCATCTCACAATTATTTGTGGAATGCTCTTTTACAAGACTTGTCTGGGAAGAATCAAAAAAGCTTTTGAACATAAACTCCAAATGGGATGGGGGAGATCTATCTACAGCATGGGATTTGTGGTGGAAAAACTATCCAGAGAAGAATTTGAGGAACCTTCCACCCATTATCTGTTGGGGCATTTGGATAGCTCGGAATAGAAACATATTCATGGAAAAAGCTACTCCGGCGCAGGTAATTGCAATACAGAGCTCTGCTATCCTTACTAGCATACCTGAACCGGAAGGTCCGTCCTCCAAAAATCAGCAGAAAGAAGTTCTGATTAGGGAAGGTATACCCTGGGCATTTTTTGACGGGGCTGCACAAAACGATTCTGCCGGAGCCGGAATCATTATCCATATCATTCCTTCTCATTCGTTAAAAGCCTCGGTGGGTCTTGGGATGGGAACAAACAACTTTGCCGAACTTTCAGCCCTAAAACTTCTCCTTTGCTGGCTCATTCACAGACAGGTCCTCACAGTTCAGATTTTTGGTGATTCCTCAAATGTTGTCAACTGGGTCAATGGCAAATTTAGATGTCGGAATTATATGTTGATGCCTCTGCTAGATGAAATTCAAAATCTAAAAGCTTCTTTCTCTGTTTTCTCTCTTGAACACATTTACAGGGACAAAAATGACGAGGCAGACCGGTATTCTAAAGAAGGTCTACAACAGCCTATGGGTTCGTGGAGGATAAAAGAGCAGCTGCAGGACCAGATCCGCGAGACGGATTTGGCCCCCTACACATAGTGGTTTTTTGTTTTTACTTGCTGAATATGCTCCAGGAGTAACGGATTTATTTGTTGTTTCTGGAGGCATATTGTCCCTGTGTTTTGATTATCACACTGTTTTATTTCCATGCGCAATGACTTAGAAAAGACACAAAAACTCTGTTATTTCAAATTTTGGACTTTTTAACGGGTTGTTTTCCTGAAAATGGAGACCCGGGTTCTTACTTTTACAGCCGGTTTGTTCTGGCTGTGGCGGGCCGAGTTCAGCTGAACTTGGTGTATATGTCTATATCTATAGACTTGCTCGATGACTTCGCGCAGAAGGATGGTTCACACCTCTCTGTCTCAGGCAGTATTCTCTGCTGAATGTTAAATCATCTGCTTGTAGCTTTTTTATTTCCATATTAATAGAAAAGCTCGGTTTTTTTCCTCGGAAAAAAAAAGAATTCTATTCATAAAAATTGATCACAATCACATAATCTTTGATAACCAATTTGCAGCAACGTTGAACCAAAAACAACCTATTTCATATGTATTTACATGTTTAAATAGACCATAGACAAAACATAATAAGTGCTTAGATTCTCTGAATCACTAATCCAAACAGTGGATCGATCCAAAAACAAATTGAGGAAAGTTGTTGTTTTAAGTCCTTTTCCTCAAAAAAAAAAAACATAAAAGTTTCTTTGGCTTTATCTTAATACAAAAACTAAAACTTTGTAAAAGTAATCCTATCTTTGAAGAACATCATCATGAAATGAAACAACACAAAAAAGAAGAAAAGTTGATTGTTGACTGTGCAATGGCTACATAGCAGCTGCGCTGAAACTATGATGCCACTTTTTTCTTCCAAAGATGGCACGTGGTTGGCAACTGAATATCTGAGTTGGCTGCCACATCTGCTCCATGTTCATACCTTTAAACCCTGACAACTGGCCTTTTCCCAATACTCGTGAAAGTGTGTAGGTAGGGTTGCACAGCAACTGTGTAGCGTATTTTTCAAAAATGCCTCTTAAGTGCCCTCTAGTCTTAACAAAACACCACCATGCTACTATAAGCCGCTCCAAACATCAAAATCATACCATTATACTTATCAAAACAACATCTGCAAGTTGAATTTGAGACAAAAAACAAAATTTCAGACTTCAAACAAGGACATATTACCTCCTCTTCCTTTTGGTAGAGGTCTTGCTCGTGGAAGCTTAGGTCTTTGAACCTTGAGGTGTGGGATCATTTTACTCAATGGGCACTATCATAGTAGGTTTTGCTTCATACATAGCCTTAGATCTCAATCTTGGCACTCTTCCAGGTGAAGGTGGTTTGGCTGCCTCCTTGTACTTCTTAACCAATCCCCATGCCTCATCTAAACTCTTTTTCCTACTCCTCAACTTTGCATTCAATACTAGGTTGCTAACATAGAGGTTTTTACACTGTCTTCTTACAGGAATGGACCATTTCACAAAATCTTCACCTCTGTTGAGGGCTCTGGATGCCTCATGAACCTCTGTGTCACAGTTCTCAAGAACACGTTTCACAGATCTCTTATAATTATGATTCTCTTACCTGAACTTCTTAACCTGCTTCTGACTTTCCTCATTATCTTCTAGGAATCTCTTATATTCCTTCCATTGATCAAAACGTGGATTACTAGGTGCTTTAGCCACCTTTTTCATCTATTGCACATAACTAATTTTTGACTTGGCTGCTCTAATTGTGGGCCCACTAGACTCCACTCCAATCTCTTTAGCCTATTCAAAAAATGAGACATGTTTAATTTTACCCTTAGAAATAGTTTTAGGAGGTGTCTCTGCCTTTTCAACTGCTAGTTGGGCTGCTTCTTTCAGGTCTCTTTTTTTCTTCTTCAGGAATGTTATCTTCATCTAATATTTGGAAAGGGCTTCTTTCATCTTGACCATTTTAGGGTCTTCTTCCTCATACTGTATGGTATATTTCTCATATTGTACTGGGTCTTCTTCTTGTTCAAACTGGATTGGTTCATCTTGCTTCGCTTCTTCTTCTTTATTGTCCTCTTGCTTTTCCTCTTGTTTATTTTCTGATATTTCAACAACTACCTGAGGGTCTGTCCCCTTCACATTCTTCCTGTCCCTTGAACTAGTCCTAGGCCTCATCACGAACTCTTCATTCTTGATTGTTTTGTTGGGTTGTGTTATATTCTTTCCACCACAAGCCATGTAGTTAACCAAGAGGTTAGAGGGGGGCAGAGCCCCCCCTTCATTGTGCCAATTGTACAGCAGGGGGGTTAGAGGGAGTTTGAGTGGGGGGGGGTGGGGGTAGCCCCCCTCTACAGGGTCTGGGGCAGCGCCCCCAGGAAAACATTTTTGGACCCTATATTAGGTTGGGCGGACCTACCTATGGTTTTGTGCATGGTTTTGGACGCAATGGTTTTCGGTCCATGGTTTTGGACATGACGGTTTTCAGTCCATGGTATTGGATGCTTCGGCATGTATAAATATGTATTGTAACATTGAAAGGAATATAATGAAAAATCAAGCTGGTAGTCCCGGTTTTGGGATCCAAGGGAAAATCTCCGTGTATATGTGTTTTATGTGTTATGGTCTCACATTGTTTATTTTCTGTGTTTTAGAATTCGTATGCGGGTAATTTATGTACGAGGTTAAAACCTACATTTGGTATCAGAGTTGTTTTGGCTTCAAGGGGATGCTTTTTTTGGTAAGGGGTTTCGCTCGGACCTGTGGTAGACCCTGTTTAGTGGGAGATCTGCGGGATCGATTCTGGTGGTGAAAGAAGATGGTGAGCATTGGAAAGATAGAGATTGATAAATTTAATGGTCAAAGTTTTGAGTTATGGAAACTCAAGATGGAGGATCTGTTGGTGGATAAAGATCAGTGGATCACGGTAGATCTAGGTACTAAACCAGCGGGAGTGTCCGATGAAGAATGGAAAAAGTTGGATCGGAAGGAAAAGATCACAATATGATTGTGTGTCTCAGATTCAATATTGTTGAATGTATCAGGGGAAGCTACGACGAAGGCTTTGTGGGACAAGTTAGGGACTTTGTAACAATCTAAGTCTCTGGTCAATAAATTGTTCCTACGGAAAAAGTTGTATAACCTGAGGATGAAAAATGGAGACTCAGTGACAGAGTATCTGAATGCATTTAATACTGTGGTAAGTTAGTTATTGTTTGTTGATATTAAAATTTTAGATGAAGATAAGTGCATTAGTTTGTTTTGTTCTCTACCAGATTCGTGGGATAGTCTAGTTATTGCAATAGGTAGCAATCTAACTGCCTTTTAGTTTAATGAAATAGTCTCATCCTTGCTCATGAAGGATATGAGATGTAAAAATATGGAGAGCTAGAATGGTGATGCCTTGTCTGTACGAGGATGGTCCCAGAACAGAAACAAAAATAAGTCATCGAGTAGGAGATCTAAATCTCCAGGAAAACCTGTAAAGGTGGTGTGCTAGAAATGTGAAAAGGAAGGGCACTACAAAAGGGACTGTAAATCTAAATCTCCTGACAAAGGAAATGGATCTGATGATGCTCCTTCTACAGAGGTGAAAACCACCTCAGATGAAGGTGGGGATGTGTACTTGACTTCTTCAAGTACACATGTAGATCATGAGGCATGGTTGATTGACTCAAGTGCATCCATTCACTTCACTCCCATAGAGAGTGGTTCTGAGAGTATGAGAAATAAGATGGTGGTGATGTCTTCTTAGGGGATGATAGGAGGGCTAGAATCATTGGTCGCAGAAAATTAAAGTTGAAGTTGCAAGGTGGAAGGGTTAGAACACTTCTGGGTGTTCTGCATATTCCTGCATTGGCCAGAAATCTGATTTACATAAGCAAGTTGGATGATGCAGGTGTAAAAATAGTTTTCAAGAAGATACCTGCAAGATGGTTCGGGGAGAACTGGTATTGATGATGGGAGTTTGTATTGGAACTCTGTACAAGATGCAAGGTAGCATTGTTGTTGATGGGTGCAATAGTTCTGTGGTTCCTGAAAGTGGAGTAGAAAATCTAGTGGTCTCTAGAGAGAAGACCATGTTGTGGCATTAAAGGCTTGGACATATTGGAGAGAAGGGCCTTTAAATACTTCATGGTAAAGGTATGAGTAATAGCTCTCTAGATTTTGATTTCTGTGAAAATTGTGTATATGGGAAGCAGAATCGGGTGAGTTTCCCCTCTGGTGGTAAGAGGGCGAAACAGATATTAGAGCTTGTGCATAGTGATGTGTTTGGACCTGTGAAGGTTCCATCACTAGGTAAGTCTGTGTACTATGTATCATTTATAGATGACTTCTTAAGGAATACATGGATATATTTCCTTAAGAAGAAATCTGAAGTCTTTGACAGGCTTAAAAAATTTAAGGCTCTAGTGGAAAACCAAACAGAGAAGAAGATAAAGGTGTTGAGGTCAGATAACGGTGGAGAGTTTTTCAACAAGGAATTTGAATAATTTTGTAAGAAGTGTGGTATAACACGACAAAAGACTACTCCATACACACCTAAGAAAAATGGAGTTGTAGAAAGAATGAACAAGATGTTGATGGAAAGGTCAAGAAGCATGCTCAATGGTGCCGGGTTAGGACAGGAATTCTGGGTAGAGGTGGTGGAGACAGCATGTTACCTGGTCAACAGATCACCTTCATCACCATTGGAGGATAAGACTCCACAAGAGGTATGGACTGGTAAGAAACCCTCTCTTTCACATCTGAGGGTATTTGGATGTGATGCATATGTACATGTTCCAAAGGAGAAAAGAACCAAGTTGGATAGTGTTGTGCTCTACAACAACCCCCCATTTCATATCATTTTTATTCACAAAACTATCATATGAAATGGGTCCCTTTTAGTTTTTATTGGTATCAACTTTGTATTATTCAAATAGGTTCGAAAACAAAATGAAAACATTATAAAAAACCTTTTTGACAAACCAATTATTTGGTCTTATAATATAAATCTTTTATCATTGCGATAAAGCGATCGCAAGATCGCATATCGCAATGACAAAGGAAGCATAACTTAAAGGCCCGTTGGCTTTCCCCGATGCGATGACATGCAGTAGGCTATCGGATATCGGCAATAATAAATTCCCATAACAAAAGTGCCTCCCACTCCGATGCGATGCGATTAAATGCTTTTCGCTCCAATGCGATGCGATTACGTCCCTTTCGCCGATGCGATGCGATATCACTATCGGCGATCGGGGATATACCATGCATGCTTTTTAAAGTGCCCATACTCCCAATGCGATGCGATGCGATATCGCTATCGGCGATTGGGGATTTCAAAAGGTGTCAATACAAAGATTTAAGTTTTCCCCGACACCCGATTGCGATAAAGCCAAAAGCGCAAACTTCAAAAAGTCGTTAAAGCAGAGGTATTACGATTAATTCGTATTTAAGGCCTTATCTATAGAACAGTGGTTCACCTGCGCTCAACCGCCAAAACGTCCAAGGCACGCTTAAACAAATCATGCGGCCGATAAGAGATATGATGAGCATTTAAAGGATTGGCAGGTTTTAATGGCCATTTAATGAAATAGTAAGCTTTAAAAAATCTTCTCATAGATTGTATCCACGGCCACTTTAAGTTAATCCCTCATCATGCATTGATCAATATATCTCACTCGTATTTGGTTTTCGCTACCAATTCTCTGTGTTACGCTTATTTCCACTACTGTGCAGAATTTTTCCGAAGTAATAGATTCAAGCAGAATGGGGAAGAAGTCTAAGAAAACCACAATCGCTTCCACTGCACCAGCCACAGGACAAGCCGTCGCTGATCCAACAACCAAAAAGAAAGTATTAATATCTAATACTACATGTTCAGGACTTGGCAAGACCACTTGGCAAAGTACCTATAATTTGATCGAAGCCGAAGAACCAAAGGTGACGGCAGTGCAAGCTACAGCGGGTTCCAGTAGAAAATCTGATGGTACTTTGAAAGACTTGGCCGACTCTTTCCTTCATCGGATAGCGGCTCGGGAAAAAATTCTCCCATATACGGATGTAGTAAAGTGGGAAATTGAGGAAATCCCAATCACTGACAGAACTTTCTGCACCAGAGATGGGAGGATCTTCGGTTCATTCAAGGCTGATGATTTGAGGCAAATGTATCATTTTCCTGGGCCAGAAAATAAGTACAAAAATGCATTTCTGGAGAAATTCCGAAGTGAGAACGAAACTGAATCCGAACCCATTCGGGAATGGAAGCAAAATCCGGCGAAACACAAGCATGAAACTTCTGGTAAGTACTCTGTTGATTCTCTATGTTCTCCATATTGTTATGCTGGGATAATGATGTGTAGATTGTGGGGGTTGCACGATTCTTCTAATTTCACCATAGAAATGGTTCCCTTGATGGAAGCGGAATGTAATAGTGAGATTATGCATTGGGCAACCATACTGTCAGATAAGCTAGCGATAGCAGTTCTTAGTTTTAGAACTAAAAATTTCGTCTCAGAAAGGTTTATTCCCCCATTCTACTACAGTGCTTATATACTAGATACCCTGTGTTTTAATTCTGAGTTTCCTGTACTCGGCTGGAGGTGGACTGTGCAAGACCCCACGCCTATTCACATATACCATCAGAAATTGTGGAAGACCTCCTATAAGCACCATTTATACCAAGTCTGCAATGGCTTCATGTTACCCATTCATTATTCTATTTTTAATAAACCTGCTCCCAAGATTTCTTACCAAGCAGGGATTGATTTAACATCAATAGGAAGATGGTTCGGAGAGGAGAAATTTACTTATGTAAGAATTTTCGGCAGCCAAGCCGAACCTCATGTCCTTCCTTTGTACATACCTGACAAACTGCTGGCAAGGGAGATAGCCTATCAGATTATTGCCGAAGGAGTTACACAAACTCTGAAGAAAAATAAGAAGCAGGTCTGGCCCTCCTTTCCTCTGAGATGTGGTGTCTACACTTTGCATGATTTCAAACATGCAGAAAAAGAAGCTACAAAAATGAAATCATTGACTGTAGCGACTCTCTCAAATAGGCGATTTGATCCCAACAAAGTCGCTTATAATGCACTTCAACAGGCTAAATTGACAAAGTTTGATCATGTAGAAGATAAATTTGATGACCTGTTCTATTCGGCTGAATCAATGTATCAAGTTAGATCGCTGGCCATAATGGAATACAAAGATGAAGGGTTAGTTGAATTCAACAGACTTAGAGAACAGAGGTTGCAAACTCTGCCTCTAGGTTAATTAGCAACAGCCCCAGCAGCAAGACCAAGCAAGCCTGAACAGCGACATACTAAGGAACCTCCCGTTACAACAAAATAATAGGAGAAAGTGCAGGAGGAAACCCAGAACAAAGAACAGGAGAAAGTGCAGGAAGAAACCCAGACTAAAAGGCAGGAACAGAGCAACATAGAGATAAATGTGGATACTCAAATTGATCCCAAATTGCTCCAGGAATGGCAGCAATTTGATTCAATTATCAGTAATCTTGAGTGCTCAAAAGACACTGAAACTTCAAAAGTGGCAGATACACAGGAGACCACTTCAAAACAGGTTCCAACTGGAACCAGCAGCCTACCCAGTTCAAAGGAAGTAGAAATAATCCCAAAGGATCCCTCCGATCAAATTATTTTGCAGATAGAAGAAATCCCTCCTTTGGATGTCTTCTATAGCCCAAGACACAAAGCTGTGGTAAAACGACAGAGGAAGAGGAGAAGGATTGATCAACCTTCCCTTTTCCCAGAACAGACGGTCACGGGAAATGTGGTTTGGAAGGAGGGATTCGACCCCTCTAATGACCTAACAAAGCTATCACAATATGCTGGAGCCTATTCGGCAGCAGCAATAGACAAGGCATCAGAGGTGAGTATTTTATTAAAAACAAAAGACCAGGAAATATTTTTATTGCAAGCACAGGTAACAGAAGCACAGCAGAAAGTGGAGCAGGCAGAACAGCAATTGTTAACACAACAGCAAATAAATAATCAATTAACTCAACAATTGCGAGAAGAGAAACAGAGGATTGACCACAACGCAGTCCAGAAGCAGAAAGAGTTGTCTGAGGCCTTGGCACAACTGAGGGCAGCAAATGAACAAATGCTGAAGACAAAAGATGAGCAGATTGCTCAACTATCAGCGCAGCTTGAGAAGACAAAGGGCGTTCCACAGATAGCCGAATTCAAATTAGAAGCATTACAGATAAATAAGGCATTAATAACACAAATCAAGCTTCTATGTCAACAAATCGCCCAGGCGGAACCACTATGCGAATTGACGGCATCAATAAGTAAACAAACAGAAAAGGCTAGAATAGAATTGGATCAAGCTGAAGAAACATTAACTGAATTTCTTGACTGGCAAGATACCGATCAGGGACAAGCAGCAAATTTACCAAGAATTTTAGAGTCACATAAAGAAGTATTGTTTACAGAATGGCAGTCCTAGTTAATGAAAGCAGAGAGGGCAATTTCAAGATGCAAATCAACCACAAGTAATTTGGTTGAATTGGTTAATAATACTCTCTACTTGTCAAATATGATTTCCCAATGCACTCCAGGTAAATTGACAGCTGTGAAAACATTGGAGCAGTCATGTTATCCAGATATAGAGGAAAAGGGGAGATTAATTGCTGGAATTAATAGTTTAACATGGGACACCTATTGGTTCTTCTTGGTAAAACCACACAGTCAAAGAGCCGCCCTCAAATGCCTTACAGATGCAATCGGATATATTATCCCCGATATTCATGATGCCACCTATGCTGCCCAGCTTAACTCTCGCCTCAACAGACCGCCCGAAGTGGAGCCAATGCTTGCGATAAGTTAGCTCAAGTTTAAAGGCAAACAGCCTACTTGATGATTCATGCCGCCGACTGCCAGGTTGCTTAGAAGAATATATTCAAGATCATTTGATACCAATTAAGTAGGATTTCAGTTTCATAGATAGTTAGTTTAATTTAGTATTTATAGACCCTTTCATTGTTTTGGAAAGGGTCATAAAGTTTTGTACTTGACTTAAAACCTGAAGTTGCACTACTGTACTTCAGGCTTATTCTTTTATAAAACTGGACCAATCATTCTGATTTTGGCAAAGAAGCTTTTATGCAAATGTGCACTACTGTCTTTGTTTGAAAGTATTTATGCGTTAGAGGAAGAATTTCAAATAGCGATTGATATTGGAGAGTGACTCGCAGCTCATATGGTACTATTATCTATGTCTGAGTCCATTCTTTTTATATGAATTGTTATATGATCGCCTTTGCTATTATCAAATATATGTATGTGTTTTAACAGCATTTCTTTATTCCCTTCACTATTGGATGTTTATGGTAATGCTTTTCTTTTAATCATATATGTATTGATGATATAAATGATGAGTGTAGCAATATTGCGTTAATCACCTTGTTTAACTATTTAAACAAAGTAATCCTTGAATGAGTAAATGTCCATGTTTATTAGATGGAGTCATCTACATGCCTGTTAATAAACGTAGATCATCAAGCGCTACACTTCAAAGTACAATAGTTCCCAGGATTAGTAGTAATTCTTTTTATTTCGCTGATAAATTAAGTTATTCGCCTCTCATTAGATTAGTTAATCAATCATTCATTCATCCCATTTATTCATTGCTGGGAAATTGGTCCCATTATCCCCAGTCGGAGCCACCATTCCAAACGGAAAAGGAGTTGTATTAAGTTCCGGACCGGGTGGTTACCCCCCAATGTTGATACAATGATTTTCGGGGCATCAACATTTTTGGTGCTAGAAGGAGGGCCATCAACTGTGCATGGCAAGCAAACCCAAATCTGCAAGCCATTCTAAGAGTAATTCTCCCTCCGCATCTCCTCGTACTTCCCAATTGCATGCTGGTTCTCCAGTGTCCAAACAAGAAGAAGAGGAATCAACTACCACTGCTCAAACCCATCATACTCCAGAACAGCTAAGTCTTGAATCCCCTGAAGTTCAGTCTCTCATCCACAAACTTCAGAGCTTCTCAATTTTACCACAGAAATCTGAGGTATCTCAAAGCAATGTGACTTCGCAATTCAATTTACCTCACCCTCTCACTAGACTTCAGAGTGGAAAACGCGGTATTGAACCTACTGAGTTCCCTTTACCCAAAAGGAAAAAGGCGAAGAAGAACACTGAAGGATCTGACAGTGAAGAACTTTCATCCACATCCTCCATATCACCTTCCCCCGTGCGAAGTCAACCATCCACTCCCTCATCACACATTGTTGTTCATCAGGGATTAGCAACTGCAACATCCCAAACTGCGCAATCCTTAATATCAACTCCTTCCCAAACTTCTGTAAGTTCAACAGTAATATTATCCACTACTGCAGTTACAATGGCAGATCCATGGACCAGGCCTGGTGCAGTCAATATGCCTGCTCCATTGCATGCATTACCTGATGCACCTGAAAAATGGCTACCCAAGTTTAACCCAGATGGTGGAACTCAAGCTAAGGAACATATTAATAACTTCATGTTGGTAGTTAATTTGAAAGGAGTAACGGAGCAAGATGTCGTCGTTAGGCGTTTTCCTTATACCTTGCAAGGATCAGCAGGATCCTGGTATTTTTCTTTACCCTCTGGTTCCATTACCAGTTGGACGACTTGCCAAGAACAATTTCTTACTAAGTATGGTGATGATAGGTCTTTGGCTACACTAATAAATGATCTCTCCAATCTTAGGATAGAGCATAGGGAACCAATTAAGGAATTTAATGCGCGATTCAATAAACTCTTGAATAAAATCCCAACGGTCTCCAAACCAAGTGAGAAAATCCGAAGCGAGTGGTATATAACTACCCTACCTGCCAATATAGCTATTTTTGTAGATAGGGTTGGAAAACCTACTTTAGCTGAAAATATGAAAGAAGCACTTGCTGTGGAGAAACGTATTAATGCTCTAGAAAAGAAAGCTGCTCTTGAAGATAGAAAAGCCAAAAAAATTTCTTTTAAAGATGATTCAAAGAAGAAAACCCCTAAAGATCCATATGACATGGAGGGTCTTCAAAAGGTCTTCAAGACTATGTCAAATGAAATGGTTGAAATCAAAAAACAAGTAGCCGAAACCTCAACCAAAAGACCCTTTAGAAATTATAAGAAAACTAAATCAAAACCACCAAATGTTATATCAAATGCAAATTCAGATCTTGAAGAAGGAGAAGAAGAAACAGCTACACTAACTGATGAAGAAGAGGAAGTTGTTGAATGTCATGGAATGTGGGATTTTATATTACCTAACTCTGATACAGAAAACGAAGAAGAAGCGTTTCCTGTCACTACCAGGAGTAAAGGTACCTCCAAACCTGTTCAGACAACTTCGAAGAAAAGAAGTGCAGGTGCTGCTACAACAAAAGAAAAGGTACCCCCGAAGAAGCCACCTGTAACAATTCCACAAAACCAACCTTCAACCTCAACAGTTCCATCAACATCTAAGACATTGGTAGTGTTTGATTCAATGGATTACAACATTGTTGATGACATGAAAAAGACTAAGGAAAACATTACCATGTTTGAACTTAGTAAATTAAAACATCAGCAAAAATTGCTTCTCAAAGAATTAAATGCTGTTCCTACTTCACCTCTTCCCAGTGCTAAAGCTGCAAACGATACAGGTCAACCACCTTCTGGTATGGTCGAAGCTACTGATACAGTCCTAATTGGAGATAGATCAAATTCTCATACTCCACCTTTCCTTCTAACCTATGAGATCTACAATAGAAACCTGCATAACTGTTTGATTGACTCAGGGGCATCCTCTAACATAATGCCAGGTTCAGTTTGTTCCAAACTAAACATTGAACCCCAGAATTCCGCTATTCATATTGTACAGTTGGACAGGACTAAAGTACAGGTTTTGGGAGAGATCAACTCTGTAACTATCAGGTTATCTGCTAATCCCAGAATAGTACAAAGGATTGATATCTTAATCGCCGATATACCTGAATTTTATGGTTTGATCTTGAGTAGGGATTGGTCTGAAAAACTACATGGGTATATTTCTACCGATTGGTCACATATGTGGCTTCCCTATAAGGGTAAGCCAAATCAAATAAGAATCGATCGGGAAAAGCATATGACCCATACAGTTACTGAATTTGAACAAGAAAACCAACCAATAGCATTTAATAACAACATTTTGGGGAATTATTCATCAGAGTCATTCTTTGGCAACTTCGCTGCCCAACCATCCCCTTTCTCAGTAAACCATTTTACATCTCAGATCGAAAATTTTTCACAAACAGATAGGTCAAGATGTTTCAATGATACTGAGAAAACTGTAAATAAGATTGTTAATACTTCTTTATTTTGGTCGTTATATTTCGATGGGTCCAAATCTAGTGAGGGCTCAGGAGCAGGATGTATTTTGATTAGCCCGCAAGGAGAAAAAACAATGTTGTCCTGTAGGTTAGAATTTGAATGCACAAATAACACAAGAGAATACAAAGCCTTAGTCCAAGGACTATATAAAGCTATTGGCCTCAAGGTCCAATATTTGAAAGTGTTTGGAGATTCTGAAATTATTATCAAATAGGTAAGGAATACAATTCATTGTCTTTCCACCCATCTCAAACATTATCAATCGCTGGTACAAGAACTTACCTCCCACTTTTCGGCATTCAATATCTCTTCCGTTCCCAGGTCTCAAAATTCGGCAGTCGACCTGCTAGCCAATGTTGCTTCCAAGCTCCTACCTTCCGAAGACTACAGCCCAGATAGATTTTCAGTAGAATTACTTTTTAGGCCATCAATTCCTGACAATGTCACTAATTGGAGAGTATTCAACCATGATGAAGACATTTTACAGTTTTTAACTTCCGAAAAGTCCTATGATGATCAAATCATTGAAGAAAACGAGCATGACCTTCAAATGAGAGGTAAACCCGAGGAGAATTCAATCCCTAAGCCTGTGGTGAAGCTTGAGGATCTTTATGATATTAAAGATAGGTTTAAACCTATGACCAATACAAAGCTCCAAAGTTCTACCTTAAGGTTTGAGTTGATAAACCTTGGCACTGAGAAAACTCCTCAAAACATTAATTTAGGACTAGGACTTTCCTTGGAAGAAAAGGAAGCATTCATTAGACTGTTAAGGAAAAATAAACAGGTTTTTGCTTGGAAATATGATGATTTAAAGACATATGCTACATCCATCATCCAGCATACCATTCCAATGCTTCCCAAACAGAAACCAATTCAGCAGAAGTTGAGAAAAATACATCTGAACTTAGAGAGTCAAATAAAATCTGAACTTAATAAACTCTTAAAAGCTAATATTATTTTTCCCGTTCGGCACTCAAACTGGGTCTCCAATATGGTGCCAGTCAGGAAGAAAAATGGTGACATTAGGATTTGTATAGATTTCATAAATTTGAACAAGGTGAGCTTAAAAGATAATTTCCCATTACCTGCTATGGAGCAGATACTCCAATCAGTAGCAGGCCTGAGTTAATGTCCTTTCTAGACGGTTTCTCAGGATATAACCAAGTTTTGGTCCATCCTGATGACCAACTCAAAACTACATTCAGAACAAAATGGGGAACATATGCTTATCAGAAAATGCCTTTCGGAATTATTAATGCAGGAGAGACGTTCCAAAGAGCGATGGATATAGCTTTTAAAGGGTTGATTAACAGAACAGTAGTCGTCTACCTAGACTATATTTTGGTATTTTCTAAGGAGAAGTCCAATCATTTGCATGATTTAAATCAAATCTTTCAACACTGCAAAAGGTATGGTATTTCGCTTAACCCTAAAAAATCTTTCTTCGCTCTTGACCAAGGAAATCTCTTAGGCTTTATTGTTTCTAAAGATGGCATTTATATTGATCCCGATAGGATCAAAGAAATCTTTGAAATCCCTTTCCCTCATAATAAAAAATCCATGCAGTCATTTTTAGGCCAAATCAATTTTGTCAAAAGATTTGTTCCAGAATTTTCTCAAATTGTTTTTCCACTTCAAACTATGATTAAGAAAAATTCAGTCTTTAAGTGGGGATCAGCAGAAAAGGAAGCATTTGATTTAATAAAACAATCAATAATTACTGCCCCAGCCTTAAATACCCCTAATTTTTCTAATCATTTCACATTGTATACTATCGCATCTGATTTATCTTATGCATCAGTACTCACACAGATCAACGATCACAATTCAGAAGCACCCATTTCGTTCTATAGTTCAAATCTTCAAGGTGCTGAATTGAATTACTCCGAAGTAGAAAAACAAGCCTTTGCTGTATATAAAGCTGTCAAACATTACAGACCCTTCCTTTTAAAAGCCCATACAAAAGTTATAGTTCCTTTCCCTGCAGTAAGGCAACTATTAATCCAAAGAGAACTAGGTGAAAAAAGGGCAAATTGGGTTACAGCACTTCAGGAATATGATTTAGAAATTAAACCAGCAAAGATTGTTAGAGGCCAAGGTTTTTGCAGGTTATTGGCAGGAGCATCCAACATTCCAGAATCAGGTGATACAGATCAAACCGAAGAAATCAACCAGATAAGTATTACTGATTCTGAATCACAATATGCAGATTTAATCTTTTATTTGAAAAATGGATATGCACCTCCTAACCTGTCTTACAAAAACAAAAGAGCCATTAGATTAAAAGCGAAAAAATTCACAATTATTGATGATGTGATTTTTAGGCAAAATTATGATTCAATCTTATTAAGATGCCTAGAAAAACCTAAAGCACAAAAGGTCTTGCAGGAATTACATGATGGACTAGCAGGAGGACATTTTGGAGCTGATACAAGAGCCCATAAAATCATTCATGCTGGATATTACTAGCCCACTCTGTTTAGGGATGCTCATGAATATGTAAGGAAATGCCGAAATTGTCAAACTTCTAGTGGAAGACAAAGAAAACCAGCTTTCCCTTTGCAACCAGTCAACATTGAATAGCCATTTGAGCAATGGGGATTGGATATCATTGGGGAAATTACTCCTCATTCTTCCAAATAGCATAAGTATATCCTTACTGCCACTGATTATTTTACTAAATGGGTTGAAGCAATTCCTTTGAAGACAACCAATTCTGAGGCAATCATTGAATTCATAGATCAATTCATCATTACCAGGTTTGGTGTCCCAAATGCTCTTGTTTTTGATAATTCATCTTACTTTTCAGGCAATGATATGTTTGATTTCGCTATTAAAAGAGGATTTAAATTAAAATATTCTGCTAATTACTATCCTCAGGGTAATGGTTTAGCAGAGTCTACAAATAAAAATCTGATTAAAATTATTAAGCGAACTATCGAACAGAATCATAAAACATGGCACAAATCCTTAATATTCGCACTATGGGCTGATAGGATAACACAGAAGGCTTCCATAGGATCTTCTCCGTTCAACCTTGTATATGGAAAAGAAGCAGTACTACCAACAAATCTTGTTCTTCCTTCTCTAGCCCTAGTGCAGTTTATTGAGGAAAGCCCTTCTTCTTCTATTCAACTTAGACATGACCAAATTCTAAAATTAGAAGAGGAAAGAGAAAAATCCAAGGTTATTCATGAAAAACATCAGTAAATCATCAAGTCATCCTTTGATTCAGTCTCATCCGGTTCAAAACAATTTCAAGTCGGTGATTTAGTTCTGAAATGGGACAAAGCCCATGAAGACAAGGGAAAACACACCAAGTTCCAGAAGATGTGGCTTGGGCCATTTCAGATTTGTGAGAAGATAGGCCATTCGACCTTCATATTACAAGATTTATCAGGTTTGAGAGATTCTCTCCCTGTTAATGGCCTTATCTTAAAGAAATTCTTCAATTGAGAAGGTAACCCCTTCTCCTTTTTAATAGAATTTTGTAGTTTGTAGGACCATTAGAAAATAAAGTTGTAAGGTATCTTCCATTGACCTTTGTTGTACTTAAAAGTTGCTCAACAGAAGTAGTGACGATATTTACTTTTAAAATAATAGAAGTCTTAGATAAGAGGAACAATTTCTAGGAAACTAGGTATAATTGCATTCTGAAACCACACTTCAATTTTTGTGAACTCTTCTCAAAGTTTAGAAGTATTGTAAATCATTTTATGTTTTTAAATTGGTCACAAAAGGTTTATCAATATCAGAATAGAAACTAATCCAACTTCAGCATCTTTAACTCTTACCTTGTCATCCATTTATTCTTAAGGAGAAAATTGTCCATCCCACTCACCAAAGCTTATGATTACTCAGAGTGTAATTCTAAAATATTTGATATAAAAGATAAGAGGTCTTATTACAAGCCTGCTTACCATGATCATAGGGAAATAGTTTAACTGAAATTACCAATACTGCATACCAAAGCAGGGTAATGGCTTAGAATTATAAGACAAGGGGTCTCATCACGAGCCAGCTTGTTCGGTTAGATTACTACCAGTGAATGGCATTGTCAAACAGCTGGCCACCAAACCAGGACAATGGCTTTTTATCTTAGCAATAACAGAAAAAGGAAAGGAAATACAAAATATGAAAACATGTTTTGAATTCATTCTGTTAATCACACTCTTAAATGGATGGGATAATGGACAATAGCATGGTTAAAAAGGTATCCCTGTCGAAACTATGAACGTTTGCTGGCAGCAGAGGCTCTACCTATGACAAAGGAGTCAATTCTAAAAGCTGATTTGGAAAGGTTTTCTGTTTTATCATTATCAACCAATAGAGGCCAATTTAGAACTTAGAATGTATCTAATTTTAAATAAGAGAGGAAATTAGCAAAGATAGTTTCATTTTACTCGGAATGCATATATACCTAGTTATATTAGAATTTTCCCCTTTGATTAGAACTCTATTTTGAAAAAGTTTAAGTATTTCCATACTTTTCAGAGATAACTATTTCTTCCAGCGAATCGCCAATTGTTGTGCTCTACAACAACCCCCCATTTCATATCATTTTTATTCACAAAACTATCATATGAAATGGATTGGTATCAACTTTGTATTATTCAAATAGGTTCGAAAACAAAATGAAAACATTATAAAAAACCTTTTTGACAAACCAATTATTTGGTCTTATAATATAAATCTTTTATCATTGTGATAAAGCGATCGCAAGATCGCATATCGCAATGACAAAGGAAGCATAACTTAAAGGCCCGTTGGTTTTCCCCGATGCGATGACATGCAGTAGGCTATCGGATATCGGCAATAATAAATTCCCATAACAAAAGTGCCTCCCGCTCCGATGCGATGCGATTACGTCCCTTTCGCCGATGCGATGCGATATCGCTATCGGCGATCGGGGATATACCATGCATGCATTTTAAAGTGCCCATACTCCCAATGCGATGTGATGCGATATCGCTATCGGTGATCGGGGATTTTAAAAGGTGTCAATACAAAGATTTAAGTTTTCCCCGACACCCGATTGCGATAAAGCCAAAAGCGCAAACTTCAAAAAGCCGTTAAAGCAGAGGTATTACGATTAATTCATATTTAAGGCCTTATCTATCAAACAGTGATTCACCTGTGCTCAACTGCCAAAACGTCCAAGGCACGCTTAAACAAATCATGCGGCCGATAAGAGATATGATGAGCATTTAAAGGATTGGCAGGTTTTAATGGCCATTTAATGAAATAGTAAGCTTTAAAAAATCTTCTCATAGATTGTATCCGCGGCCACTTTAAGTTAATCCCTCATCATGCATTGATCAATATATCTCACTCGTATTTGGTTTTCGCTACCAATTCTCTGTGTTACGCTTATTTCCACTACTGTGCAGAATTTTTCTGAAGTAATAGATTCAAGCAAAATGGGGAAGAAGTCTAAGAAAACCGCAATCACTTCCACTGCACCAGCCACAGGACAAGCCGTCGCTGATCCAGCAACTAAAAAGAAAGGATTAATATCTGATACTACATGTTCAGGACTTGGCAAGACCACTTGGAAAAGTACCTATAATTTGATCGAAGCCGAAGAACCAAAGGTGACGGCAGTGCAAGCTACAGCGGGTTCCAGTAGAAAATCTGATGGTACTTTGAAAGACTTGGCCGACTCTTTCCTTCATCGGATAGCGGCTCGGGAACAAATTCTCCCATATATGGATGTAGTAAAGTGGGCAATTGAAGAAATCCCAATCACTGACAGAACTTTCTGCACCAAAGATGGGAGGATCTTCGGTTCATTCAAGGCTGATGATTTGAGGCAAATGTATCATTTGCCCGAGCGAGAAAAGAAGTACAACAAGGCATTTCTGGAGAAATTCCGAAGTGAGAACGAAACTGAATCTGAACCCATTCGGGAATGGAGGAAAAATCCGGTGAAACACAAGCATGAAACTTCCAATAAGTACTCTGTTGATTCTCTATGTTCTCCGTATTGTTATGCTGGGATAATGATGTGTAGATTGTGGGGGTTGCACGATTCTTCTAATTTCACCATAGAAATGGTTCCCTTGATGGAAGCGGCATGTAATAGTGAGATTATGGATTGGGCAACCATACTGTCAGATAAGCTAGCGACAGCAGTTCTTAGTTTTAGAACTAAAACTTCCGTCTCAGAAAGGTTTATTCCCCCATTCTACTACAGTGCTTATATACTAGATACCCTGTGTTTTAATTCTGAGTTTCCTGTACTCGGCTGGAGGTGGACTGTGCAAGACCCCACGCCTATTCACATATACCATCAGAAATTGTGGAAGACCTCCTATAAGCACCATTTATACCAAGTCTGCAATGGCTTCATGTTACCCATTCATTATTCTATTTTTAATAAACCTGCTCCCAAGATTTCTTACCAAGCAGGGATTGATTTAACATCAATAGGAAGATGGTTCGGAGAGGAGAAATTTACTTATGTAAGAATTTTCGGCAGCCAAGCCGAACCTCATGTCCTTCCTTTGTACATACCTGAAAAACTGTTGGCAAGGGAGATAGCCTATCAGATTATTGCCGAAGGAGTTACACAAACTCTGAAGAAAAATAAGAAGCAGGTCTGGCCCTCCTTTCCTCTGAGATGTGGTGTCTACACTTTGCATGATTTCAAACATGCAGAAAAAGAAGCTACGAAAATGAAATCATTGACTCTAGCGACTCTCCCAAATAGGCGATTTGATCCCAACAAAGTCGCCTATAATGCACTTGAACAGGCTAAATTGACAAAGTTTGATCATGTAGAAGATAAATTTGATGACCTGTTCTCTTCGGCTGAATCAATGTATCAAGTTAGATCGCTGGCCATAATGGAATACAAAGATGAAGGGTTAGTTGAATTCAACAGACTTAGAGAACAGAGGTTGCAAACTCTGCCTCTAGATCTGTTAGCAACAGCCCCAGCAACAAGACCAAGCGAGCCTGAACAGCGACATACTAAGGAACCTCCGGTTACAACAAAAGAACAGGAGAAAGTGCAGGAGGAAACCCAGAACAAAGAACAGGAGAAAGTGCAGGAAGAAACCCAGACTAAAAGGCAGGAACAGAGCAACATAGAGATAAATGTGGATACTCAAATTGATCCCAAATTGCTCCAGGAATGGCAGCAATTTGATTCAATTATCAGTAATCTTGAGTGCTCAAAAGACACCGAAACTTCAAAAGTGGCAGATACACAGGAGACCACTTCAAAACAGGTTCCAACTAGAACCAACGGCCTACCCAGTTCAAAGGAAGTAGAAATAATCCCAAAGGATCCCTCCGATCAAATTATTTTGCAGATAGAAGAAATCTCTCCTTTGGATGTCTTCTATAGCCCAAGACACAAAGCTGTGGTAAAACGACAGAGGAAGAGGAGAAGGATTGATCGACCTTCCCTTTTCCCAGAACAGACAGTCACGGGCAATGTGGTTTGGAAGGAGGAATTCGACCCTTCTGATGACCTAACAAAGCTATCACAATATGTTGGAACCTATTCGGTAGCAACAATAGACAAGGCATCAGAGGTGAGTCTTTTATTAAAAACAAAAGACCAGGAAATCTTTTTATTGCAAGCACAGCTAACAGAAGCACAGCAGAAAGCGGAGCAGGAAGAACAGCAATTGTTAACACAACAGCAAATAAATAATCAATTAACTCAACAATTGCGAGAAGAGAAACAGAGGATTGACCACAGCGTAGTCCAGAAGCAGAAAGAGTTGTCTAAGGAATTGGCACAACTGAGGGCAGCAAATGAACAAATGATGAAGACAAAAGATGAGCAGATTGCTCAACTATCAGCGCAACTTGAGAAGACAAAGGGCGTTCCACAGATAGCCGAATTCAAATTAGAAGCATTACAGATAAATAAGGCATTAATAACACAAATCAAGCTTCTATGTCAACAAATCGCCAAGGCGGAACCACTATGCGAATTGACGGCATCAATAAGTAAACAAACAGAAAAGGCTAGAACAGAATTGGATCAAGCTGAAGAAACAATAACTGAATTTCTTGACTGGCAAGATACCGATCTGGGACAAGCGGCAAATTTACCAAGAATTTTAGAGTCACATATAGAAATATTGTTTACAGAATGGCAGTCCTAGTTAATGAAAGCAGAGAGGGCAATTTCAAGATGCAAATCAACCACAAGTAATTTGGTTGAATTGGTTAATAATACTCTCTACTTGTCAAATATGATTTCCCAATGCACTCCAGGTAAATTGACAGCTGTGAAAACATTGGAGCAGTCATGTTATCCAGATCTAGAGGAAAATGGGAGATTAATTGCTGGAATTAACAGTTTAACATGGGACACCTATTGGTTCTTCTTGGTAAAACCACACAGTCAAAGAGCCGCCCTCAAATGCCTTACAGATGCAATCGGGTATATTATCCTTGATATTCAGGATGCCACCTATGCTGCCCAGCTTAACTCTCGCCTCAACAGACCGCCCGAAGTGGAGCCAATGCTTGCGATAAGTCAACTCAAGTTTAAAGGCAAACAGCCTACTTGATGATTCATGCCGCTGACTGCCAGGTTGCTGAGAAGAATATATTCAAGATCATTTGATACCAATTAAGTAGGATTTCAGTTTCATAGATAGTTAGTTTAATTTAGTATTTATAGACCCTTTCATTGTTTTGGAAAGGGTCATAAAGTTTTGTACTTGACTTAAAACCTGAAGTTGCACTACTGTACTTCAGGCTTATTCTTTTATAAAATTGGACCAATCATTCTGATTTTGGCAAAGAAGCTTTTATGCAAATGTGCACTACTGTCTTTGTTTGAAAGTATTTCTGCGTTAGAGGAAGAATTTCAAATAGCGACTGATATTGGAGAGTGACTCGCAGCTCATATGGTACTATTATCTATGTGTGAATCCATTCTTTTTATATGAATTGTTATATGATCGCCTTTGCTATTATCAAATATATGTATGTGTTTTAACATCATTTCTTTATTCCCTTCACTATTGGATGTTTATGGTAATGCTTTTCTTTTAATCATATATGTATTGATGATATAAATGATGAGTGTAGCAATATTGCGTTAATCACCTTGTTTAACTATTTAAACAAAGTAATCCTTGAATGAGTAAATGTCCATGTTTATTAGATGGAGTCATCTACATGCCTGTTAATAAACGTAGATCATCAAGCGCTGCACTTCAAAGTACAATAGTTCCCGGGATTAGTAGTAATTCTTTTTATTTCGCTGATAAATTAAGTTATTCGCCTATCATTAGATTAGTCAATCAATCATTCATTCATCCCGTTTATTCATTGCTGGGAAACTGGTCCCATTATCCCCAGTCGGAGCCACCATTCCAAACGGAAAAGGAGTTGTATTAAGGTCTGGACCGGGTGGTTATCCCCCAATGTTGATACAACGATTTTCGGGACATCAACAGATAGTAAATCCGAAAAGTGCATCTTTATTGGGTATAAGGATGGCTTAAAGGGTTATAAGATTTGGAACCCAATAACAAGGAAAGTTGTGTACAATCGAGATGTGGTGTTCAAAGAGGTGAAAGATGTTATTAAACATGAATTCCCATCAAAGGAACCTGAGAAGATAGAGTTTGAGCTAAAGGAGGAATAATCAGACTCTAGAGCAGAAGAGGAACCATAAGATGAAGAGCCACAAACTCCGAGTGTGAGAAGATTAGTTCAAGAAAGAAGGTAGCCATAAAGGTATAGTCCATCTGCTTTCTGTTCAAATTATGCTTTATCTATTACTGATGATGATCCCAGAACTGTGAAGGAAGCAGTAGATTCAGAGGATGGAAAACTTTGGAAAGATGCCATGGTTGATTAAATGGCATCTTTGCACAAAAATGAGGCATGAGATTTGGTGGAGTTGCCAGCTGGAAGGAAATCCGTTGGCAGAAAATGGGTGTTCAAGAAGAATACAAATGCAGAAGGAACAGTGGAGAAATACAAAGCTCGGTTGGTAGCAAAAGGTTATTCCTAGGTGCTGGGAATTGATTTTGGTGATATTTTTTCTCCTGTTGCCAAGGTAGCTTCTATTAGATTACTTTTATCTATTGTTGCTGCTTTTGATTTTGAGGTAGAACAGATGGATGTGAAGACAACATTTCTTCACGGGGATCTGAAAGAAGAGATCTACATGAAGCAACCTGAAGGCTTTGCGGTGAAGGGTAAGAAAGAACTAATATGTAGGTTAGAGAAGTCTCTGTATGGGTTAACACAGTCACTAAGGATGTGGTATCAAAAATTTGATACATTTATACAGGGACTTGGCTTCACCAGAAGCAAATCAGATCACTGTGTGTATTTTAAATTAATTGGCGACTGTGTTATTTATCTGCTCTTGTATGTGGATGATATGTTGCTGGTTGGAAATGACAAAGAAATTATCAAGGATTTGAAGACCCAATTTTCCCTCAAATTTGACATGAAAGATATTGGTGCTGCAAACTATATTTTGGGCATGAAAATTAAAAGAGATCGGGCAAAGAGGAAGCTCTAGTTAAACTAGAGGAAGTATGTCGAGACAATACTGCAGAGGTTTAATATGCAGGATAGTAAATCGGTGAAGGTTCCTATTCCTGTAGGTGTAAAGTTATCTACCGAATAGTGTCCCAAGACACAAGAAGAGGAAGAGGACATGTCCCGTGTTCCATATGCAAGTGCAGTCGGTAGTCTGATGTATGCAATGGTCTGTACTAGACCAGACATTGCACATGCAGTGGGAGTATTGAGTAGTTTTATGTCAAAACCATGGAATGAGCATTGGACAGTAGTGAATCGGGTTTTCAGGTATTTGCGTGGCACTAGTGATTATGGTTTGTGCTACCAAGGAAGACCAGGATTGGATAGAGTTTTGAATATTCGTGGCTTTGTTGATGCCGACTAGGCTGGAGATTTGGATCAGGGAATATCTACAAGTGGGTATGTGTTTAACCTATTTGGAGGTGCAGTCAGTTGGATGAGTAAGAAACAATATGTGGTGGCACTATCAACTACAGAGGCTAAATACATGGCAGCCACTCATGCAAGCAAGGAAGCATTTTGTTTGCAGAGATTGTGTTCAAGTATGGGGTTAGTGCAGGGAGCTATAAGGATAGACTGTGATAGGAAAAGTGCAATTTTCTTTGCAAAGAACCCTACTTACCATTCAAAGACAAAGCACATTGATGTTCAGTATCACTTTGTGAGGGATATGATAGAAGACAAAAAAGTGTTGCTGGTAAAACTGGACACTTTGAAGAATACTACAAATGCATTGACAAAATCTATGAGCTTTGAGAAGTTCTCTTGGTGTAGAGAAACAATGGGCATTTCAAGGCTGGATAAATGACTAAGCTCTCCTGTGGCCCCTTTGTTGTGCAATGGGGGGGTTACAGGGGGGCGGACGCCCCCCCTATCTAGGGGGTTTGAGGGGGTCGGGTAGCCCCCGGCGCCCTGGGGAAAAAAAAATTTGACCCTATATTAGGTTGGGCGAACCTACCTATGGTTTTGTGCATGGTTTTTGCACATGGTTTTGGATGCGATGGTTTTCGATCCATGGTATTGGATGCTTCCGCATGTATAAATATGCATTGTAACATTGAAAGGAATATAATGAAAAATCAAGCTGGTAGTACCGATTTTGGGATCCAAGGAAATCTTTGTGTATATGTGTTTTATGTGTTATGCTTTCGCATTGTTTATTTTCTGCGTTTTAGAATTCATATGTAGGTAATTTCTGTACGGGGTTAAAACCTACATGTTTCTTATACCTTAACCTGAAACTTGGTGGTCTAAGATGATGCCACCTGAACTTTGGTTTCTTGAGTTTTCTCTTTGCCTTTCGAAATTTGGTTCTTACCCTGCTTTCCAAGTTTACCTATGGACTTTTTGCTGGGTTTTTCATCCTTTACTTCAACTATATTGGTCTCTTTCACTATGTGGGTAATCTTCTTCCCATGTATTTCATGGACCTCTTCTTCCTCACAAATGTTTAGTGATGAAGACTATGTATGACGTAGTAAACCAGTGCTAAGTAGAAATTCAAACCAATGAATCTTCCTCTTATCAACTGCAAACATGACCAAATTTTTAGTGAGGGAGGAATGGAAAATATTGGACATATGGTTATCTTTCTGCATCTGAACTTGTATTGCCATCCTTTCCAGACTTTTGAATAAGAAGAAGGGTATGTTCATAGGTTTTTTTTTCTGTGAAGTGCCATAGAAGTCTCAAATGATGTTGGTACACCCTATTGAATCTACCCTCACATGTGAAATACCGATGGATCACTTTCAAAACCTCATTGTAATGGTCTTGGAGGTAGATGGTGGGGAAAGTTGTAGCAAACTTATCATTGAACTCAGGCTTGAAAAACTATTTAAAAGCTTAAATATCAAGCTCATCACCTTTGAACCATTTTTCACCTGCTGTGGGGAGGCTTGTGGCATTTGAAATTAGGCTTTTTTGTGACAATGATTTCCACATTCCCTAACTTCACTCTGCTATCATGGAGGGTCATGGCGAAGAAGCTAGCCAATCTTGTATTATGACCCATTTACTGGAATTTATGACAGAATGGAATGCAACCGGAATTCTTGAAAGCGACTCTATTGGCGTGTATAGGTCAGAGAGTGAAAGCGTGTACAGGTCAGAGAGTGAAAGACTCGACAATTGTGATAATGAAAACTTCACTAAATAGTAGTATTAGACAGTGATGACAAAGTAGGTCTCTAATGTTCAAGGTGAGTGGGAAAGCACCCAATTACACTTTACAATTTACCTTGACCATTCAGCATTGCATTATGGCTACGTTTCTCATTAATAAAACACGATTTCAAGCTAGAAATTTGACTGTACGCGTGGTTGACAGGCAGGGTGTGCGTAGTGAAGTTGTTTAAAGAAAATGAAACAAGAGCTTTACTATGCTTAATCAAAGTGTTAAACAATAAATTCTCAGAATAGGTAACTGAATCCTACCTCCCATAATGTTGAGACTGATTTGCATGAGCTTTGGTAGATTAGGGACACACTACGCAATGGTTGCGTAGCTCTCTGCATAGAAACAACGCAACACAATTTTTGAAATTCTTTGTAATTTGCCTTCAATGTGTAACTAGTCTTCAGATCTCCTACACAATGAACCAATACATTCGCTTATGATCAAAAAGGATGAAAATGGCGGCCTCCTGGAGTGATTTGAAAATCATTCCTAATCTTTGTTGACGTAATTAAACATGGTGTTTAATCGATGCTCCACCTGAAAAAAAAAAAATAAATAAATAAATAAAATAAAATTAAAAAATAAAAAAATAAAAAATAAAAATAAAAATAAAAATAAAAATAAAAATAAATAAATAAATGAATAAAAAAATAATAATAATAATAATAAATAAAAATAAAAATAAAATAAAAATCATATTTGAATTTGGGAGTGTGACAAGATTCGGGAAAATGATGTGGGTAAGATGATCAAAGTTTGCATATGGTGTGGGTAAGGTTCACTCATCATACACAATGATGCTTTAGTAATCGAATTTAGGCCTAGGTAAAAAGGGACTTAGGATAAAAGGGGATTTTGGCCTAAAATAAGAATAAGGGATAACATGACTATTTAGGAATAGGAAAAAGTTTGAAATAATAAGGGGATAAGGGAATAGGATAATTAAGGCTAAGAAAGAAAATAGGGAATAGGAAATGAGGGAAAGAAATGATTTTACAAAACGGAGAAAAATTGTGACATTTGTGACCATGTTGCTTTAAACATCATCCCTTTGACTGTAAACATATGTTTAGGTGAATACCCTAATAAACCCTCAAAACCCTGACTCAAAAATCATAATGACACCTTTCAAAAACTCAAAACACCCCCTTCCCATTAATGATTAAAAATTTTATGACCAAGTTCATGATGACTTTCCAGGCAGTAGCTGGTCGAACTCATGACAATGAAAATTCTTATGAGTTTGACCTTTTCCACGACAACAAAATTATTTTCAAAGAAATCTGGCTATTAATAAACTGACTGACTCTAACATTGGCTCCATTGGGGATGGAATCCTCCTTGTGAGGTGCCAAGAATGACACCGCAGACTAGAAGCCTATCCACTAGGCAATAGAAATAATGTACAAAACTAATAAAAGACTTACAAATCTAGAAACATTTACTAGTCAGACTAACTAAAAAAGACTGCATAACTGACAGACTATAATTTGACAAACCGACTTGTTTATGGCAACAGAAAGCCATGAGCTTATGGCCTTCACCTCAAGCTTCAAATCCCAACTACTACTACCCACACTTTCATTATTCAACAGTAAAGCGATATATATAATGACATCATATTGAAACAATGAAATTATGTGAGAAAGCGCTTCGATAGCCTTCCATTTACAGGACCTACTCCAAGTGGTTCATTAGATGAATCCTCAAGCAGATAAGCATTCTTTCTCATGAATGCAGTAATCTTAAATGGTCCCTTCCACATATTTTCGAACTTTCCATGTTTTCCCTCGTCTTCATTCTGAGCATCCCACTTTAATACCATATCTCCAATTTGAAAATCAGTTGCCTTTGTTCTTCTATCATCATTTATTTTTATTTTGTCTTCTCTCAGCTGTGTGTTTTTTAACACCTTTTCTCCAGACTGTTGCATTTGAATCATTTGGCCAATCCTTCCCTGCATGTCATTTGGTTCTACCTCAACCTCTTGTAATAGTTTCATGACTGGAACTCCCAATGAAGAAGGAAAAAGTGCATTTGTCCCATAGTCCAGCTTAAAAGGAGACATTCCTATTGACTTCTTGTTACTTCCATGATCTTCCCACAGTGCATGAATCAAGTTTTTATGCCAACTCTTCTTATTCTCCTACAACGACTTCTTGATAATGTTGACCAGACTTTTATTAGATGACTAAGCCAAGTCATTACCTTGAGGATAATAGGTTGTTGGTAGAACAATGTTGTATTTATGGAAAAATTATATCATCTTCTTTTACTTAAAGGAAACGTCATTATCTGTGATAATTTTTTGTGGACAACCAAAATGAGACAAAATGTTACCTTCTAGAAATTGAATGATCACCGTTTCGGTAGCTTTTTTGGTGGGGACTGCTTCAATCCACTTGGTAATATAGTTTGTTGTCTTTAATATCCACATGTGTTTTCCAGATGAAGTGGGATGAATTTCACCAATAAACTCGAGTCCCCATTGCTAAAATGGTGAATCAATTGCTATAGGCTTCAGGGGTAGAGGGAGAAACCTTTTTCCGCCTTCAAACATCTGACATTCCCGATAGCTGGCCACCTTTTTATAAACATCAATAATAAAACTAGGCCAATAAAGGCTAGCTCTTAGGATCTTGTTCGTTGTGGTTTTCCAATACAAGTTCCCACCACAATCTCCTTTGTGTAACTCCTCCATTACTACTTGAGCATCATCTTCTAACAAAAAATTGAGCAACATTCCATCAAGGTCCTTCCAATATAAGAACTGATCAATAATGCAAAATTTTACTTCCTTCAATTTTAGAAAGCGAGCTTTAATTTTAGGCCATTTTGGAGGAGCTTGTAAATGTTGCAACACATATAAAATATCAGCATACCATGGTGAGGAAGCAAACTTTTCCTACACTTGTTGGGTAGCATTTGAGAGTTCCTCTTCTGTCAGGATAGCTAAGGAATTGATTTGAAGTGACTGCAGATTTGATTCAGCTAACATTTTAGCCAAGCCTTGCCCCTTAATCAATTTTGTTGGCTTGATCTCGATGTCATATTCAAGTATGGAAGCGATCCACTTACCCCTTCTCCCATCTAGATCACTCTGAGTCAAAATGTTTTGGATTGTAGCACTAAGCATATAAGCCACAACATGGGAATGCAAAATATATACCCGAAATCCTTCAAAGCATTGACAAGAGAAAATGTTTGTTTCTCCACTATATCATATTGAGTGCAGCATCTCTAAGCACCCTAATGAAAAATGAAATGGGTTGTTCAACTCCCTGTTGATTTTTCTGTAACAGGACGATAGCAATATTGTGCTCAGAAGCGAAAGAAAATACTATGAATTCTCATATATAATCTAGACTGGCCAACATGGGAACATGGGACAATGCTTCCTTAACTTCACTTAAAAGTTTCTTGTTGTCTTCACCCCATTTCACCTCATTGTCCTGCTTTAACATGTCTATAATTTTTCTCAAAATTTCAGCGAGATTCGGAATGAATCTCCTCAAAAATTTAATTTTGCCCAAAAAGGACTAAATCTCCTTTTTACTCCTAGGAATCTCCCATTTTCTGAATTGTTGTAGCTCTATTAAGATCTATTTTGATGCCATCTTTCGAAATGATATGACCCAACAATTTTCCTTCCTCTGATCCAAACAATGATTTCTTGGGGTTTAATGAAATGTCGTAATTCCTACACTTCTCAAAAACTTCTCTTAAGTGCTACAAATGATCATCATCAGACTTCGAATAAACAGTGATATCATCAAGGTATATGACAAGAAACTTATATTTTTCCTCTGCAAAAGCTATATCCATAGCTCATTGAAATGTTTCCCCTACATTCATCAGACCGGACGACATCTTGGCATATTTGAAAATCCCCCAAGGTGTGGTGAAGGCAGCCTTATCTTAGTCTTCTGGGTGAACCAAAATCTGGTTATACCCCAAAAAACCATCTAGCTATACTGGTACCAAGTTATATAACCAATAGAAAAAAAGAAGAGGTACTATAATGTCGGCATCAAACAAATTCCTTACCTCCTTTTCAATCAGGGGAAAAATAATTGGATTTGTCCTTCACAGCTTCTCTTGAATGGTTTTTTATTTGCTTTGACTGATATTGTATGCTGAATAATGTCTTTGTTATACACCTTTAAGTCCTTATATCCTCAGGAAAACACATCAGAAAATTCAGTCATCAATTCCAAACATATTTTCTTCATTTATGGACTCAAAATCTTAGACAACTTTATAATTTTTGGGTGTTCTGTTGTACCAATATTGCATTCTTCAACTCCTTCTCCTACAGGTGCTAGTTTTGGCCTTTTGGCCACATCATTATGGTCAAACAGTTTCTCCAAAGGTACAAGTCCTCTTGGAAGGATGTTGTCTTTGAGCTGTAATATCTTTAACTAAGTACCCTATTTATCTAACTCTTCTTTCAACTTATTAATAAAATTCCCTTTATCTACATCTTCCCATACCTTTCCAATTTCATTTTGGAAAATCCCTCCTTCATTAGAAAAAAGTTCTCCAACAGCTTGTCATTTTCAGAGACTTGCTAGTGCTTCATATTATCCGGGACAACAAGCCTATGTCTGAATTCTACCTTGTATTTCCCCTTAACACAACTCAGAATTTCAAAATTAGAGGCGAAGTGGCCAATGCATCCACAACAACATTATCCTTTGTTGGAACAACTGAAAAACTGTAGTCAACAAAATTTTACAAATAATCTAGTACAACATTACGATAAGCACGCATCCAAGGGTGTTTTGTTTAATATTCACCTTTAACCTATCTAACAACCAACTCAGAATATCCATAAACAACTATTCTTCTAGCTCCTAATTTCTTCAAATTTTGAAAAACCAAAATGTGAGCTTCATATTCCGCTACATTATTAGTACAATCAAAAACTAACTTGTATGAGCATATCTCTTACTTACAAACTTCTGGGTTGATTATCCATATCGCTGCACCAACACCTTCTTTGCTTCCTACCCGATCGAAATGCATAGTCCAAACACAAGGTTTTTCTGCTATTTTTTGCCTATTTCAGCCTTCAAACTCTCAGATTTCACATGGACACTTTGGCTTCTCTATTCCTCACTTTTGTTGTTGTCCTGTCCCTCCATTCCATGATTGTTTTCTTCATAATTTTCCTTGTTATTTTCTTCTTTTCTAATGTCTGGAACAACTAATTTTATTCTGTTGTCTTGTCCTGATTCTTTTCCCAAAATTTCTAAATTCTGAATGTTGTCCCTTTCCTCTTCTACATCTAAAATAGTCTCTTCATCATTTGGACAACTCGAATTGAATAAAACAAATGAGTCCAAATCAGAATGAACAGTGTGCAATGGATGACTCACTGGTTTATCCTTACTACTGATCATGTATTGCATGAGTAGTTCTCGGTATAACCTGCTTGACTGACCTTTGAAAACTGAAACTGTGATGTAGGACATGTCTATTTGCAATTCCCCATGCAATGTCACCATCCAAGATCTAGACAAAATAATACCATACCTGGGAGGTATATCCGCTACCACAAAATACATAACCATGCATTTTGAAGGAATTTGAGTTGAGGACACCGCTAAATCCTTAATTAATCCCAGACACTTCACCTTACTAGAATCAAATGAATAGAGGTCCTTGTATGGTATTGTAATATCTAGGCATAACCCCTCCATGATTACTTTTGGCATTAGATTATGTGAGGCTCTAGAGTCCAGCATAACATTCTGCAGTATTTTCTCATGCACATTCCAACTGACATAAAAAGGAGGAACATTCCCATCTTGCTCTTTGTAATCAATCTTTGGTCCAAAGATAATAGTTGGATGATCATTCGCTATATTAACTATATCATAGGATTTGTCTACTCCAAGTGCATTTAAAATATGAGATCTATATTGGTCATTTCTTACCAATTCACCAAGAGGAATAGAGATTTTTAATTTACCAATTTCAGCTTCAAGATTAAAAGGATTTGATACCTTTTCAATCTCTTTATGGGCAACTTCCTTCTTTTCTGCAGCATCTTTGGATGTATCTTCTTTCCTCTACAAGATAGTGATAGGAGACTCCTTCCTTTGGGCACTTGTACTTGGGACATCCTTCCTTTGGGAGCTTGTACTAGGGGCATCCTTATTCACATTGTTGGCTACCATTTCTTTGTTTATTGTGTTGTTGATTGGTATTTATTTTTTCACTGCATTGTTTCCCACAATTCTGTTCCTCAAATTATATTGTCGCTGCACTTGCATGATGGAATTTTGATATCCCTTCCTATACTACTCAAATTCAGTTATCAACACATCATTTTGAGAATGAGCAAGTAGCAACTGTTCATCCTCTACCTAAAAAATTTCAAGCAACTCCTGCTCTTCATCGTACATATCTTGCTACATGTTGGTGGCTAGATTTGCATACTTTTACTCACCCTTTTACCCTGTTCTTTTTATCCATTTTACGTCAATAATGGTTAATCGATATCTTAAAACACACAAGTATACCTCTTGTCATGTCTTTATGGATTATTGGTCAATGAAGCATAGTCATAGGGTATTATTACCTAAGCGGCTTGCTAATTTAGCTATTTCTACCGATTTGAAGGAAGAATGACTAGGACCGTGATTCATTGAATGATACTGTCAAAGTTGGCAGCGATATCCTTGAACATTGGCTACAACAGTGAATCAATCTCTCGATTGACACAATATTGTCGTTTACATTCTTTTTCGTTCTGAAAACCACCATGTAATTAAAGGCATACAACGTTGTAATTCTAGGAACTGTATTATTGATAAAATGTATAAAGTAAGGTTGTGGGCTATGAAAGCTATCGTTGTTAAGAGTCGTTAAAGTTACAGGAGAAATACTCTAACTCTAAGTCTATAACAACATACTTGTAATATTTCTTTAATTAATGACAGTTTGATCTTCTGAACATATTGTCATTCGTTGATCTCACCACAACCTTGATCACAGAGTTGGGGTCACTCTCCTCACCAAATGCTGCTGGATTAGATGTGTGTTTAGGTTTATTTTCGTGAGTTTAGTGTTGTTGTGAATGTTTATTAGTGTGTGCTTTGAGTCCTAATTGTTGTTACTCTTATTGTTGTTACAATTATTACTTGTTGTTACTATTATTTGTTGTTACAATTATTTCTTGTTGTTACACATTGATGAATTTATAATTAATGTTCAATGTTGGGTAGGGAAACTATGGCCTGCACATAAAATGCATGATAGCCTTGAAATAACTGGTATAACCCCGGGTTGACAATAAAATGTGGATTGCGTGAATTGAATGATTCATACTTGAACACCAACATTTTGGCACCATTGTTGGGGAGGTTATCAAAGGCGCGAAAGTACGAACAATGTTGACCATAGGACTGATCTCTCATCCTAGCGAAGGAAGCTTACACCTTGCTCCAAGTCCTGAGTATTAGATCGTTTGGTTGTTTGGCTTCTTATTTTTTTTAGGATTATTCTCTTGTCTTGTGGAAGGAAGTTTTTATCACCTTGCTCAAGGTTTGGAGCTTTAGGTTTCTTTTTTTAGCTTTCATAAGTATTGCTCTCTCGTCCTAGGAAGGGAAGTTTTATTTTTCGCCCTGTTTCAGGTCATGAGCTTGATTTTTTTTATTTGTTTATTTTCTCTCTTGTTTTCTTTAGGGGCCACTCTCTCGTATTGGGGAGGGAATTTCTTATCCTACTACAAGTTTTGAGCTTTTAATTTGCTTGAATGTTTCCCTTTTTAAAAGGGGTTGATTTAGGCATAATAAATTACATCCAAGAGATCATCTCAAGGGTTGAGTCTGGAGCATCATCACAAGCTTCCATTAGGGTAAGGTCTCATACAAGATCTCGATGAAAATTAGTTTCACAACTAGAAGCTCCCCCAATATCATAAGTGCAATTCAGGGAAGAAGAAGTAGCAAGTAGAGGATCTGAGGAACTGCATATTGCAAGTTCAAAGCAAAAATATTTGAGGTAATTCTTTGCACCATTTGATCAAGGGAGTGTTGTTAAACGACTTCAATCACCTGTTATAGAACAACTAGAGCCAGAACCTACTGAGATTCCAATTGGGTATTGGCAGATATTCATGGCACCTGCAACTTCTTCGCAATTAGAGATAACAAAGGTGATGCGCCTATGAAGCCTATTATTTTAACAACACTACCTAATTTCCATGGTCTTTCTTTCGAGGATCTGAACACATTCCTTTTTGAATTCGACATTTTGTTTGGGGTATGATTATATTTTTTATGCTTAGAAATTGAAGATATTCCCCTCTACTTTGAAGGGAACAACTTTGAGATGGTCTATGGGTTTAGGGGGGAAATCTATTGCTACATGGGATGATATGAAGACGATTTTCCTCGAGAAATATCAAGACTACTGCAAATCCCGAGCTGTAAAGGAAGAATTTTTTAAGATTATGCTGAAAGAGGATGAGAAAATGGAAGATTTTGTGGAACGTTTTCAATATAGTTTGCAGAGATCGGGCCATAATGACCTGGATAAGAATATATTTAAGATTGTCTTTCTCAAAGTACTGAGGGAGGAATCTCTGGAGCTATTGAACATAGTAGAGAAATGAGATATATAAAAGGAATAATTTGATACCATTTGTGAATTATGCATCAAGTGTTCAGGAGGGGCTGCGAGACAAAGGTAGGGAGTCCAAACTCTCAACACATCCAGTGGTTGAGTTACAAAGGCTGAAATTGGGAATCTATTGGACAACCTAAGAACCGATATCCTAAGCACATTATCATCGCAACTACATGTGTTGCAAGCGAAACAGAAGCAGATGGAAGAAGAGAAGGCTATGTCTATTTTCTTCCCTCAATGCAAGAAGAAGCATCCATTGAAGGAATGTCCATTAAATTCTATGGAGACTTGTGTGATATTTGAGTAGAGCCATTCCACTAGCACTTGTCCATCTCTTCCTGGATTGAAGGTAGTATTTCAAGGAAAAAATGAAGAAGCATATCATCTTTACTTTATGGTATCAAGAAAACCATGGCAACCACGACTGTCGAACATGAGTCAAGGTATGCCCCAAGACCCATCTCAGTATTTTAATAATATGAATTTTTGTCAGCAGTCTGTACCCTTTTCACCTTCTTGGCTGCAATATTACCAATATCCAATGCACTGACACCCATGGTACACTCAATCTAGTCCAAACTTGTCATGGTCCCAGAATTGGCGTGGACCTCCTCCTCCTCCTTCAGGACAATTCTCCCAACCTATGCCACAACAACGGCTAAACTACCTACTAATGCACCCACTTGTAATCCTCCACTTCGTCCTCAACTGTTTTTCCAATCCAATCCAAATCCAAATAATTGAGGGGCTCAACAGGTTGAGACACTCAACCTCCCTTCATATAGTATCGCCACCATGGAATGTAATGAATTAAATCTTCAATCTGGTCAGGTGGTCAATACTCAGAATTCACCACTAATTGTTGAACACACTGATGATGAAGTCTCAGAACCAGAACATAGAACAATAGGGGATGAGCCAACACAGATTCCTATAAAGAAAGAAACCCCTTGACAAACTATTGTTACTAAAGGATGTTAGACTGGTCCACCTTATCTGGAAATATTATCTTTGAGAAAACAAAGTCCTCAGCCTGACCTTTTAGGGCAATTGCAGAATTTATTCGTTAAAATTCTTATACTTCAGGCTATGAAGGATGTACCAATTTATGTTAAGGAAATTAAATAATATTGCTCTAAGAAACTTGGCAGAAAACCAAAGGACCCACTTACTAATCATGTCATGGGTAAATTATGAGATATAATGTTCGGGAAATTTGTACATGTCAAATACAGGGATCTTGGGAACCCGATTCTGACAGTACATATTAATGGGGTGGATATCCCAAATGTATTGATAGATTTGGGGGTAGTGATTAATGTTATAACCTCTACAATCATGATTACCTTGGGTCTGTGAAACCTTAAACCAACTCCCACTGTCCTAGAATTAGTAGATCAGTCTACTCTAAGACCAGTAGGGAAGCTGGAAGATATCACTATTTCGGTAGACTCATGGCAGTACGCCGTTGACCTTTTGGTTTTACATACCCAATCCCCATCTAGTGGGCATCCATTGATTTTAGGAAGACCTTGGCTCACAACCGCAGATGCTTACATTGGGTGTTGGTCTAGAAACATGGTAATATCCAATGGGGAAGTCATAAAGAATCTTATCCTTTAACCCCCTATAGAACCAAGTTCATTAAATAAGCTCGGATTTACCTTGATATAGAAGTCTCTACCTACCAAAGAGCCTGAATGTAGGAATGAAGAAGTTATACCTCCTAGGGTCCTATAATTTTTATAGAATCTTTTACTTATAGCTAATCATTATTATGTTTGAGATGTTGTAAATAATATTTCCTCCTACAAATTATTTCCAAAGCGGCACCAAGTACTAAGATTTAGGGAGATTTTTGCATATAAATGTTTGGATCAGACTACGGGTATTTTTATCAGAAAGAGCTCAAAAGTAGCTTTTCAACAGTACATCATGCACTCAAATTCAATTCCTGGATCAAAGGCAAGAGCAAGTTGAAGTCTGCACTAGAAAGCACATAAGAAGGCATAAGTGAGAAATCATATATTTTGAATTATTAAAATTAATTCCAAAAATAAATGAATAAATATAAACTCCAAAAAACCATGAAAAATCCTTTATTCATTATCAAGCCAAAAGTTAAGGCCTATGGCCCACCCCGCAGTCATGCATTAATTCCCCCAACGTTAAAGGCATCGAGATGTGTGCATATTATAATCCATGGTTATGAATATGATTCGGACCAGCCCCTTCGACATTTAACCAAAAGGGAGTTCAAAAAGTGGTTTTCACTCTTACTAGCCTTTACAACTGTCACCCTCACGTGATTTCAGACCCCCCACCCCTAAACCTCTTACTGCCCACCCCACCTCCAAAATCCATTAACTATATCGGTTTGACTTTTATAAATATGGCGGGAATGGAATTTCATGTGATCACGAAACCAATGTTGTGTGGATGAGAGGCTGAATGAAAGAGATCAAGCAAAACTAGATTTTTAGAGGAAATTCAAGAATGGAAGGCAAATTTGGTGAAATGAAATGACAGGCAAAGGAGTAAAATAATTTTACAACTACGGGAAAGAAATTCATGGATGCGGAAAATAAATACATGAGAGAAAATAAGATGGAAAATTTGCAATAGTATGTCCATGAAAGTAATGTCCAGGAGCGAAAAATAAGGAGCTTGATGTAAACGAGTTTTACACATAAGAGGACAAGTCAAAATGAAAGTCAAAATAGAAATGTTTTACCAACCATGGATTTACAAAAAACAACACATGGTTTTGCAAATCCATCCAAATATTTACAGGAATAAAAGGAGGAAGGTAAAAGGAGAAAGAGGACATGGTTTTGAAGACAACATATGGGTTTCAAAACCCATGGGAAGAGAAACAATACATGGATTTAAAAAACAACCCATGGATTTTTGAAACAGTATATGGATTCGAAAACATGATGGATTTATAAATCATTCTAATAAATACTTTGAATTTTGAATTTCATTTAAGTATTTGGAAATATCAATTTAAATGTATTATTTAAATCCAAATATTTTGTGATAAAACAAAGTATTTAAAAGATGATGGATAAAACAATGCACATTATAGTAGCAAGATAAAAAGTGACAACATTGCATATTGAGCACAACAGTTTTAGAACAAAGGAATAGAAAGACATCGAGACACAGACTATTAGAGAATAGTTTGTAACTCAATTCCTTTTTTGAGATTTGATATTAGTTTAGCACAAGATCTCACGATTTTTTTGTAAATTAATTTATAAATACTTCATCTTATTAAGGGTTGGTTTTTGAGCAAAAGAACACTATTGTATATTGTTGAAGCATCAACGTATTTTCCAAGTAATACAAAAGCTCTTTCACTGGATTCTTGTGTCAAGTTGTTGGTGAAGTGCATCTATCTGTCTTATGTGTTTATATTTCTCATTTCATAGCACATATTTGTTTTCTAAATCTGAATTATTCAAGAGATAAGTAAAGGGAAGAATTTGTTTAAATCTACACTCTGCACCCGGTTACGAATAATTTCAATGTTTTCTTCTGATCTTTAAATATAGAATTCAGGTAACAATGCTCTATATTTAAAGTGAATCTCAATATGTTCTCCTTTCTCCATTTCACAAACTTTAAAGAATCCTTTCAATTTGGCTACCCTACCCTGTGAGATCTATTTGTAGACACTGCAATCAATCTACATTTTATGTAACAGACTCCATAGCCTAATGGTAATCTAGTTATCAACCAACCACTCAAATACAAATCAAACCTTAAACTTCATAACTAGCCTAATATTCAATCCAACAAAGTTAAATCTTACAAAGAGAGACCTCTCTGAAGTTGGCAAGGCTAGATCTCAGCTTCCAAAGTTGGTTTGCAGTTACCTGCTGATTTTCTTCTGCAACCTCAAAAAATTACTGAGTGCTAATAAACCCATCCTTACCATCAGCTAGGCTCTTTTTTTTAGCGATGAAATGGAGGACAACACCATTAGCACCTTTCTTAGCAGTCCCAATTCCATTTCTGAATCAACCCATCAACTATTAGAATTTTTCATGAGTTGTAATGTTCAGAAAGATATTGAACCTGAAACAGAAGTAAAAAAAATTCCTGAAATTGTACCCCGTATTAGTGTTCATGTAGAAATTGAACCAGGGAAAACATTGATTATTAATCCTGACATTTCACACTCCCAATCCGAATAGCTGCTGAAAGTGCTTCTAGAGCATAAAGAAGCCTTTGCTTGGGAGTATACATATATTAAAGGAATATCTACTGATTTTTATACTCATCATATATACATTAAAGAGGAATGTCAACCTATTAGGAAGCCACAAAGAAGAATGAATCATGCCTTAAAAAACATTGTCAAATATGAATTACAGAAGTTATTAGATGTGGGTTTTATTTATCCAATATCGGACAGTCAATGGGTTTCCCCGCTGGTCATTGTTCCTAATAAGAATGGAAAGTGGTGGATTTGCGTTGATTACAGGGAACTAAACAAAGCAACTCAGAAAGACCATTTTCCCTTACCCTTTATTGACCAAGTTCTTGATACATTAGCAGGGGAAGGAGTTTTTCTCCTTTCAGGACGGGTATAGTGGATACAATCAGATACAAATAGCTCTTGAGGATCAGGAAAAAACTACCTTCACATACCCTTGGGGAACCTTTGCCTACCGAGTCCTTCCATTTGGCCTCTGTAACACACCTGCTACTTTTCAAAGGGAAATATTAGGAATTTTCTCTGATCTAGTTAATGAGAGTGTTGAGATTTACGTGGACGAATTCACCCCATATGGGGATTCCTTTACAGAAACTTTGAAAAACTTAGAGAAAGTGCTTGAAAGATGCAAGAAAACACATGTTTCTCTTAGTATATTCAAATTTCATATGATAATGAAAAAAGGAATAGTGATGGGACACTTGCTTTCAGCTGCAGGAATTCGAGTTGATCCTGTGAAGGTAGAGGTAATATTAAAATTTCCTACGCCTAAGACACCAACACAGGTACGCAACTTTATTGGTTATGCTAGCTATTATAGCCATTTCATAGAATCTTTTTCTAAAATAGCATTCCCACTTTTTCAATTACTACCTAAGGATGCAAAATTTGTGTGGATTAGTGAATGTGAAGCAGCTTTTGTAGAAATCAAAGAACTAGTTTGCAAGGCTCCGATATTACATGGTCCTGAATGGAAGCTCATGTTTCACATCTCTACTGATACTTCTCAAACAGCAATAGGGGTGGTTTTGGGGAAACATGAGGACAAGAAACTGTATGCAATTTACTATGCCAGCAAGAATTTGACCCTTGCTGAATTAAACTATATGGTAACTAAAAAGGAGTTCTTGGTTGTCATTTATGTTATTAATAAATTCCGGCATTATATCACAAGGTATCCTACTTTCATGCATTGATCATACAACTATCAAGTATTTGATGAAAAAACAAATAAACCCTGGTCATGTTATAAGATGGTTACTGTTAATTCAAGAATTTGATATTACCATTGTAGATAAACCAGGGAAAGATAATGTAGTTGCAGATTTCCTGTCTAGAAAGGTACACCTGTAGAGGACAGTTTTCCAGATGAACATATTTTTGTAATTTATACTCACACTACGTGGTATGCAAATATTTCTAACTATCTTGCTACAAGAAAGGTGCCTCAACACTTTCCTTACAGAGAATAGCAAAGGATTATCCGTCATAGTGCTCATTATTCATGGATGGAGGGATATCTCTTTTACACAGGATATGACCAGCAAATATGGGGCTGCATAAGTGGTGACGACATATATGATGTCCTGCAAGCTTGTCATGATGGCCCTTGTGGGGGAAATTTTACAGATAAGCGGACAGGTCATAAGGTGTTACAAATGGGATACTATTGGCCTTCTATTTTTTGTGATGCAAGGAAATATGTTAGAGGATGCGATAGTTTCCAGCGGATGGGTCAGACTGGCCGGGTAGATGAAATGTCGTTATAGCCCCAACTAGCTCTTGAGCCCTTTGAAAAATGGGCTATAGATTTCGTTGGGCCATTTAATCCACCTTCACAGCAAAAAGTTCACATTCTGGTTTGTACGAATTACGTGACAAAGTGGGTAGAGGCCAACGCTGTTGTCAAAGCAAATAGCTCTTGAGGATCAGGAAAAAACTACCTTCACATACCCTTGGGGAATCTTTGCCTACCGAGTCCTTCCATTTGGCCTCTATAACACACCTGCTACTTTTCAAAGGGAAATATTAGGAATTTTCTCTGATCTAGTTAATGAGAGTGTTGAGATTTACGTGGACGAATTCACCCCATATGGGGATTCCTTTACAGAAACTTTGAAAAACTTAGAGAAAGTGCTTGAAAGATGCAAGAAAACACATGTTTCTCTTAGTATATTCAAATTTCATATGATAATGAAAAAAGGAATAGTGATGGGACACTTGCTTTCAGCTGCAGGAATTCGAGTTGATCCTGTGAAGGTAGAGGTAATATTAAAATTTCCTACGCCTAAGACACCAACACAGGTACGCAACTTTATTGGTTATGCTAGCTATTATAGCCATTTCATAGAATCTTTTTCTAAAATAGCATTCCCACTTTTTCAATTACTACCTAAGGATGCAAAATTTGTGTGGATTAGTGAATGTGAAGCAGCTTTTGTAGAAATCAAAGAACTAGTTTGCAAGGCTCCGATATTACATGGTCCTGAATGGAAGCTCATGTTTCACATCTCTACTGATACTTCTCAAACAGCAATAGGGGTGGTTTTGGGGAAACATGAGGACAAGAAACTGTATGCAATTTACTATGCCAGCAAGAATTTGACCCTTGCTGAATTAAACTATATGGTAACTAAAAAGGAGTTCTTGGTTGTCATTTATGTTATTAATAAATTCCGGCATTATATCACAAGGTATCCTACTTTCATGCATTGATCATACAACTATCAAGTATTTGATGAACAAACAAATAAACCCTGGTCATGTTATAAGATGGTTACTGTTAATTCAAGAATTTGATATTACCATTGTAGATAAACCAGGGAAAGATAATGTAGTTGCAGATTTCCTGTCTAGAAAGGTACACCTGTAGAGGACAGTTTTCCAGATGAACATATTTTTGCAATTTATACTCACACTACGTGGTATGCAAATATTTCTAACTATCTTGCTACAAGAAAGGTGCCTCAACACTTTCCTTACAGAGAATAGCAAAGGATTATCCGTCATAGTGCTCATTATTCATGGATGGAGGGATATCTCTTTTACACAGGATATGACCAGCAAATATGGGGCTGCATAAGTGGTGACGACATATATGATGTCCTGCAAGCTTGTCATGATGGCCCTTGTGGGGGAAATTTTACAGATAAGCGGACAGGTCATAAGGTGTTACAAATGGGATACTATTGGCCTTCTATTTTTTGTGATGCAAGGAAATATGTTAGAGGATGCGATAGTTTCCAGCGGATGGGTCAGACTGGTCGGGTAGATGAAATGTCATTATAGCCCCAACTAGCTCTTGAGCCCTTTGAAAAATGGGCTATAGATTTCGTTGGGCCATTTAATCCACCTTCACAGCAAAAAGTTCACATTCTGGTTTGTACGAATTACGTGACAAAGTGGGTAGAGGCCAACGCTGTTGTCAAAGCAAAAGAACATGTTGTTTTAGACTCTTTATTTGAAGAAATTATTGCACATACAGAGCTCCTAGAGAGAGAGTTTCAGATGAAGAGGCACAATTTAGATCACATATAATAGTAGGACTTATGAAAATGTATGGAATCAAGCATAGGATAGCATCTCCATATCACCCTCAAGCGAATCGTCAAGTTGAAAGCACAAACAAGGTACTAGAGAATATTCTTATAAATACTGTAGCGAACCACCACTAGAATTGGGCTGAGAAGCTTCTTTAGGTACTGTGGTCATATAAAACAACATGGCTGAACACAACAGATTTTTCACCATATGAGCTTGTATATGGGAAATCCCCTTTGTTTCTAGTGGAATTTGAAATTATGACGCTCAGGATAGCCCTTGAAGTAGGTCTAGATCTTTCATAAGCCCAGAAACACTGACTGGAACTGTTGAATGAATTGGATTAAATTTGTTTGGTATTTATCCAGAATACTGTTGCAATCCATCAGCAACAAACTAAATGGAACAATAAATTCATTAAGAAAAAGGTATTTCAAAGAGGAGATTGGGCATTGCTCTATGATTCTCGGTTCAAGGATTTTAAGGGAAAACTCTGCTCGAGGTGGATGGGACCATATGAAGTTGACACAGTGTTCGATAATGGCACTGTTAGACTTATAACAATTGATGAGGCACATACTCCTCTTATCATGAATGGACATCGCCTCAGATTATATCACCGTCCAGCTTCAAGAGACTCCTCTGCACCCCTGATTAAAAAAAAACAAAATCAAAATCAATAATATATATCTATATATCTAATATAATAAAATGTTGTTACTACCCTATCATTATTTTTCCTGTAGATATCCCACTGGTGTTGTTACTCTGATCATGGAAATTTTGTCCAAGTACTTCACTGGTGTTGTTACTCCTCCGGTGTTATTATTCTGATCATGGAAATTTTGTCTAAGTACTTCACAGGTGTTGTTACTCTGATCATGGCAATTTTTTCTAAGTACTTCACTGGTGTTGTTACTCCTTTGGTGTTGTTACTCTGGTCATGGAAATTTTGTCTAAGTACTTCACCGATGTTTTTACTCCTCCGGTGTTATTACTCTAATCATGGCAATTTTGTCTAAGTACTTCACTGGTGTTGTTACTCCTCTGATGTTGTTACTATGATTGTGGTGGTTTTGTCTAAGTACTTCATGGGTGCTATTACTCCTCTGGTGTTGTTACCCATGGCGATGGTGATTTTTTCTAAGTACTCTGGTGTTGTTACTCCTCCGGTGTTGTTACTCTGTCGTGATTTCGTCTAAGTACCTTGGTGCGGTTACTCCTCAGGTGTTGTTACTCCATGGTGATTTCGGCTAATTGTTCAATTGGTGTTGTTACTCTTCAGGTCTTATTATTCCCTCGATGTTGTTACTCCTCTGTTGTCGTTACTCTGCCAAGGTAAGTCACCAGGTACATCCCCAATCAACTTTGTGGATTTGAATTGATGATTCATTTGACATGACTCGATATGGCCGAGGACAGTCATCCCCTAGTTGGGGGGAGGTACTATAATTAATGAAAAAGATGCCATAATTAAATTACAATAATGACTTGTTATTATCATTATTGAACCTTGTGCTAAGTGTGTACACTCCATGATTTCCACCATACTTCACACGGTTACCCATATACATCAGGACTTGAATTTAGTACTATTGTAATAATGAAGAACACTTTCCAATGCTACAAAGTAATTACCACTCATTATTACCATTATCCGCCTTGGATTTTTCCATATTTCACTATTACCCTCCCAGATTTCACTCTCACTGCACCCCATCACTATCACAACCCTCTCAATGCAAATCTACCTGTCGGCACTCCTCCTCGGCAATGTGATGTCACCTCGAAGTGTTGTTGCAAAGTCATTGTAGAATGAGTGTGCAGGCTGTGAGACATGAACCAGAAAGCACAGAGTAGGTTCGACGAAATGCAGATGTTTAGCAAGTCTTCTTGGATGCAGGATGGCAAGTGTATTTTGAGAGGCTACAAGGATTTGATGAAGCTATCACAGTTGAATTTGCGTTAAACCTAGAAGGAAATCAATCCAGAGTTAGTGGGTTGGATATTTCTGTCATGGAGGAAGTTATTTCGATTGTTAGCAGGTTGAAGCGAGGAGGTCAAAAATGGTTCTCTTGGAAGTCTCCTCTACTACAGTTTCAGGAATTGTTTTTGTAGGTTGGGGAGACAACGTTCCAGAAAGGAAGGGAGTATGATTGTCAATCTCTACCATACCCATTAGCTAAGGTGGCATATCTTATTACGAGGTATGTTACCTACGAAGGTCATTTTTCTACACTATTTAAATACCATTTCAAACTCCTGGCATGCCTTCGGTTTCGGCATGCCCAGGTTCATTCTTTAGACATGACATACTTTATATGGAGCAACATTCACTTAATGGCGTAGTCTGCCCACCGGTCTTGACAACCATTAGCGGTTCTCACAAATCACGTGTTAGTAAGATTATTGGTGGTGCATGCTCTATCTTGAACCTTCGTTCCTTGGACACAATTCACCAAGCTAGCGGAGGAAGAACTTGCGGGTATGTTGCCTGCAAGGGAGGAGGAAGAAGACTTAGTAGCGGAAGAAGAGGCTACAGACGATGTTGTTCTAGCGTCGTCTGTTGGCCCAATAGAAATAGACATAATGGCGATAGAAGAGAGTGCCGTCGACGTTGCTCCATCAGAACCAGCGTCGATTGCCAATTTAAGAGGAGAACCACCACCCTTGGATGCAATTACAGGTGGTGCTGACACACAAGAACCAACATCACCTGTCCAAGCAATTGAAGAACCTTTGGTTAAAAATGTAGGTGGTGCTGACACACATGAACCAACACCACCTATCCAAGCAGTTGAAGAACCTTTGGTTGAAAATGTAGGTGGTGTCGACACACAAGATCCAGCACCACCTGTCCAAGTAGTTGAAGAACCTTTGGTTGAAAATGTAGGTGGTGCTGACACACAAGAACCAACACCACCTATCCAAGCAGTTGAAGAACCTTTGGATGGAAATGTAGGTGGTGCTGCCACACAAGAACCAGCACCACCTGCTCAAATGAATGTGGAACCTTTGGAAGAAACAAGGGCCGCAATCAACACTGCTCCACAAGAACCAGTGTTGGTTGCTGGGCAGAAGGACAATTTGGAAGAAGCACATGCAGAAGGAGAAAAAGGGAGCATAGAATAGTCGTGAACATAGAAGAAGAAGAAGGAGGGCCTGTGTCAACAAGCATTAAGAGAATGGAAATTGATGAAATTATTCCTCGCTCTCCTTTTATTGCATGTTTGCCAAAAGGGGCAAGGAAATTCCGTTCTCCTAGATGCATGGAAAAAGAAAAATCTTCTCCCCTGATCCTAAAATTTGTTGGGATGGTTAGAGGCATCATTATGGACACCGTTACTCAAAAACAAGTGTCAACTAGTGAACAAATTGAGCTAATTTAAGGGTAGGTGGTCGGCACTGCCACACAAGAACCAGTGCTGGCCGAAGGACAAAATGAAGAAGCGATGTCCGGTACTACTTCTATAAAACCATTAATATCATCATGGTCTACTTCATCTAAATCTACAAAATCACTGACCTTATCAATATGCTGCTTAGTAGTAACTTCTCCTGTACCATCATATTGGGGAAGCCTTTAACCATAATTAAGAGGCAAATCATGAGGTTGAGCGGGCCAAATGAGAGGGGCATATCTCGATGCCATGACTACTACCTGAGTAGTGGAAAATCATGAAGTTGAGCGGGAAAAATGAGAGGGGCATATCTCGATGCCATGACTACTACTTGAGTAGTTGGGTGACTAGCGGACGGTGTGACAGAAACAACAAATGATGGAAAAACTGGATGTATATATGTTGAAACAGACAATGAAGGACCCAGAAATGATGTGAAGACAGAACCATATATTGAACTGGCTTGTAAAGGGCCTGTTTTTTGAGACAAGACTATATTTTTAGTAGTTTTCTAGACTTTATTAACCAAACTTTTCAGTTTACTAAACTATTGAAGAATATTTCGATTGAACTCTTTTTCTGTAAGTGGGGTATAAGGACTAACAACATATAAATGCACTAGTATTTCAGGAATATAGGAGCAGGATCTGGTTTTAGACAAAGGAACTTGAGAATCAATTTCTAGTAAAGAGACAGATCTCCTAAGAGGGATATTACTTGCTTGACTTTCCACCACAATCCTCTCCTTCCTTAGTAATGTTTCAGGATCACAAACAACCATAGGGGGATTTGGATCAGGATTCTAGCTGGTATACCTCCTAGAGGCCAAATCTTCTCATATAAATTTGCGTGCAACTAATTTGTCACAAGTGTTCACAATCATAAGAGCTATGTAATTAATTCTTGAAGTCAAATGACAATACAAGGAATTTAGCCATTATTCCTTGATAATTGATCAACTGTAGCACCTATTTTGAAAATCCACTAATTTTTTTGTAACATCTTATAGTTCAAATTGCACACAACAAGCAATAGCATTTGAAGTCCAATAACAAAGCATTACGAGCAATAAGAATGTAATAAAATACTTTTACCTAGATACACAAATGCTTTGTACCGTCCATGGGACCAAGAATTAAAAAAGAACACCACTTGCATAATATCCTTTACATTCCTTATTCCAAAGATGCCTCAACTTGCCATAGGTTTTAGTGGTGTTTTCAATCAATCTTAATATAACTAGTATTTTTTGTGTTAGTAAACTCTACAAGCTATATAAAACACTGCAATCTTCATAATGCATTGTGTCTTATGCTCTCTCTTTTATTCCTTCTTCTCCTTTTTTTTTTGTATATAGGAAGATGTATCATGAAGTGCAATGTATTTTCATCTTCTTGTTTACAAAGTGAACATCGGCATTCTTTTATATTCTTCTATATATATTTTTCCATATCCTTCTTTTTAGTACTAAGTAATAATAGCTTAACTTAAATTAACAAAGTAAATGTTTTCATTGTAATTAGAGATTTTATTTTTTTGAAATATTAACCTTAAGTTGATAAAATCTCATTCTCTTATCTTCAGTAACCTTTTTTTTGCACTAAATTAAAATAACCTATACTTTATTCAACTATTTTTTTCTTTCCAATTTTCTTATTTTTATTGTATCCTCTGATCATTATACTCACCCTTATTTGAAAATACGTTGTATCATTACATTCATGTACGTCCATAATCATAACCACATCTAGCTAAATGCAACTTAATTATGTGATTTTGAATACATAAAATGGATTCAGCCTAAAAGATTCACACACTCAAATGACACCAATTACACAATTCAATTTTATCATTTTAAAGAATAAGTACCAAAGTTAGAGTAAAATTGAGTGAAAAATTGTCAAAAAGACCAAAATATCCACTATGCTCTACCATAGCATCAACTTTAAAAAAAATAGTCTATTCACTAAACATTTTTACCTTTACAGTGGAATAAATATTTTCACAAGATTGTGATTTTTTATTATTTAAAATATGCTTTTAATATATAAATAATATTAACACTAAAACAATTCCATGACACTACAATTATGCAATTTATAAATTTTAAACTTAATTTTCAAAAAATCAACCTAAAGATATACTAGTGGTCAAAAACGTGGTATGGAAATTACACTGTTGTTTCTATACAGCGGCCAGGGGCAAGTTACAGTTGAAGGTCCCGCAACAAAGCATTACAAAAGTCTTGCTGCCCCACTCTGTGGCGTTGTCTATAGAGGCCACAAATTAATCCAATGGTATCTTTTGTCGGTATTTGGTAAAAAAATTCAAAAAATCACGCCCTATCAAGAATCGGGGGCACCAAACGATAACCTAAATTTTCAAAAATTTGTACCATATTTTATTATAGTCTTGCACAAATTTCCATTATTTTCTAAATTAATTTGTGATTTCTTTAAACCACAATATTCCAATTTATTTCCTACTCTGAAAGAATCCGACAAAAGATAAACACAAGAGTTACACTTCACAACTTTTACTCCATGTGAAAAGTGGGAACAAAGCATCAGATGTATTGAATTCTTTTGAATATCGATGGATCCACCTTATCAACTGTAAGTGGACATTTGAATAACGTCCTGGCAACCAATGCATAATAACACAGCAGGCATGGGAGGATGATGATGCCCCCGGACAAGAGTACGTAATGGCCGTCATTTGCAAAAGACCCACCGATAAAGGGAGAAATCGAAATTAGGCTGTCTTCCACCATCAGAAAATGCCTCATATAAACTATAAGGAGAGTCGACGTGACAACACGATGCTATTTGATTTCTTTTACGCTGCACAATCGTCAAATATCTTTGGTAGTGGAAGACCAACCTGGTCTTACCATCATGACATTTTCTCTTTTTTATTTCTTTAATGAAAAAGTTGATAGTTTTGAAAAATTCTCAGTTTGAAAAATTCTCATTTTTTTTTTTCTTTTATGAATTCACCCTAATTTCCTTTTTTAAATGTTTTTCAGTACATCCACAAGATTTCTTCACATGATAAAATCTTTATGCACAACTTTTTCTAATTGTAGATGTCTACTTACTTTTTTGTTACCATCACCCAGCAACACATCTCTTTTCCTACATCTTCTTTTTCTCTGGCCTTTCAATTATTTTTTTCAAAAATTAACTTTTATTTTCATTAAAATATTTCTATATATATTTTAAATAAAATCTCTATATCAATTATACTAAAAGTAACCATAATTAAAAAATTTCATATTTCTTAAAAATTATATGTTTTTATTAATATTTAATATAAAAGGGTGTAGAAAATATATAACAAAAAATTCTTAATATCTACATTAAAAATAAAAAATAGAACTCGTTACTTATATTTAATATAAAATGGTATATAACATATATATGCACGCGACGTGCATGATTAGACGGCTGGGGCGGATGGCTTTCGCTCCCCCCAGCCGGGATCGATTCCTGCGGGGTGTTTCTGTGGACCGCGCTTTGGTCATCTGCTCGCTTCGGCCTTATGGACGATTTGTAACAGCTATGCCGTAAATATTCTGAAATTCTCCTGGCTTCGGCATATGCTGTAAAAATCTGCTGGCTTCGGCCATATGTTGTAAAAAATCTGCTAGCCTCGGCCATATGTTGATTTTCCCTCTAAAAAAAAACATATATATAACAAAAAAAACTCTTAATATCCACATTTAAATTTAAAATAAAAAATAGAACTATTTACTTATATTTAATATAAAACCATATATAACATATATATAACAAAAAGCTCTTAATATCCACATTTAAAATAAAAAATAGAACTCTTTACTTATACAAAAACAAAATGCAAAAATTTCTTTGTGTAACTCTTTGTTAACTAGATTTATCAAGAGTAAATAGGGATCAAGTCCCTCAAAGTATAAAGTTTTTTAAATTGAAAAAACTAGACATGGAGAGGCTAGATATGGTCCATTGAGATACTAGAAAAGGCGGGAGATAACAACTATAAACCATATCTACCACCATACATGCACATCTACTTAGTGGTCAATGTAGAGAATCCAAAACTCTATGAGCCTTTCATGTTGGATCAAGAAGAGGAACAAATCAACCTTCTTTAAAGGATGTGGCACCAAATTCTCAAGGATAGTTGACAAAGAATAATAAATATAGTTTGAAAAAAAAGGTCTAGGACTACAAGATAGGGGTAGCATGACCTTTGTGGTAATTGAGTTGAAAAAACAACTTCTAGGCAAGCCTAAAAGGTATAGCTAGGAGAAGGTAGAGGAAATTTCCCTCACATCATTAAATAAAAACTTTTGGGGACCAAAATCCTCCCAAAATGGGGAAGTGTGATCTGGATTTGACCATTATATTATTTGACATCCATCTTGAAGCTTTGATGAACACTAAATTTCGAGGGTGCTTCATTTCAACCCCTAATGGCTCAAATCTCCTAAGCATGTGGGTTATGGACCCACAAAAGCTCCACTCTCCTCAATAAAATTTGCAGCACGAACTCATAACTTTCCGCTGAACCCCAAATTTCATTTTCACCTTTGCCCAAAACCACTTATTTTGAGAGGCTACAAGGATTTTATGAAGCTATCGTAGTTGAATTTGTGTTAAACCTAGAAGGAAATCAATCCAGAGTTAGTGGGCTGGATATTTCTGTCATGGAGGAATTTATTTAGATTGTTAGTAGGTTGCGGCGAGGAGGTCATAAATGGTTCTCTCGGAAGTCTCCTCTACTACAGTTTCAGGAATTGTTTTTGTAGGTTGGGGAGACAACGTTCCAGAAAGGAAGGGAGTATGATTGTCAATCTATACCATACCCATTGGCTAAGGTGGCGTATTTTATTATGAGGTATGTTACCTGCGAAGGTCAGTTTTCTACACTATTTAAATACCATTTCAAACTCCTTGCATGCCTTCGGTTTCGACATGCGTAGGTTCATTCTTTAGACATGATATACTTTATATGGAGCAACATTCACTTAATGGCACAGTCTGCCCACCGGTCTTGACAACCATTAGCAGTTCTCACAAGTCATGTGTTGGTTAGATTATTGGTGGTGCATGCTCTATCTCGAACCTTCGTGGCTTGGCCACAATTCACCAAGCTAGCAAAGGAAGAACTTGCGGATATGTTTCCTGCAAGGGAGGAGGAAGAAGACTTAGCAGCGGAAGAAGAGGCCACAAACGACGTTGATCTAGCGTCGCCTTTTTGCCCAATAGAAATAGACACAATGGCGATAGAAGAGAGTGTCATCGACGCTGCTCCATTAAAACCAACGTCAATTTCCAATTTAAGAGGAGAACCATCACCCTTGGATGCAATTACAGGTGGTGCTGACACACAAGAACTAGCATCACCTGTCTAAGCAATTGAAGAAGCTTTGGTTGAAAATTTAGGTGGTGTTGACACACATGAACCAACACCACCTATCCAAGCAATTGAACAACCTTTGGTTGAAAAATGTAGGTGGTGCTGACACACAAGAACCAGCACCAGCTATCCAAGCAATTGAAGAACTTATGGTTGAAAATGTAGGTGGTGCTGACACACAAGAACCAACACCACCTGTCCAAGCAGTTGAACAACCTTTGGATGGAAATGTAGGTGGTGCTGCCACACAAGAACCAACAACACCCGCTCAAATGAATGTGGAACCTTTGGAAGAAACAAAGGCCGCAGTCGACACTGCTCCACTAGAACCAGTGTCGATTGCTGGGCAGAAGGACAATTTGGAAGAAGCACACGCAAAAGGAGAAAAAGGGAGCATAGAACAGTCGTGAACATAGAAGAAGAAGGAGGAGGGCCTGTGTCAACAGGCATTAAGAGAATGGAAATTGATGAAATTATTCCTCGCTCTCCTTTTCTTGCGTCCTTGCCAAAAGGGTAAATGAAATTCTGTTCTCCTAAATGCATGGAAAAAGAAAAATATTCTCCCCTGATCCTAAAATGTGTTGGGATGGTTAGAGGCATCATTATCGACACTATTACTCAAAAACCAATGTCGACTGGTGAATCAATTGAGATAATTAAAGGGTAGGTGGTTGGAACTGCCACGCAAGAACCAGTGCCGACCGAGGGACAAAATGAAGAAGCAATGGCCAGTACTACTTCTACAAAACCATTAGAGGATGATGTTGTTGATAAGACTACCCCCCAAGGACTAGAGACAATTCCTGAGCAGATGGAAGAGGATGGTCAGGTAGCAGATAAACCGCAAGAAGAAGGTGCCAAAGACACTACCCCACAAGACCCTGTAGTGAATCCAGAGCCACAAAGGGAAGACGTAGAGATCCAAATACTTGAAGAAGGAGATGGCGGGGTTGTTCCCTGAGTCGGGGAACAAATGGAAGAAATTAGAATAAAACAAGAACCAATTGATGTATTTGTCAACGTCAACCTACCAAGCCCTGGACCAGTTGTGAGACATGTGGAAGAAGTTGTTGTAAAACAGGAATTCATCAAGCAATGTGCAAAAAGGAGACCCCTCTTAAAGAAAGATCTCAGTCACAACTCAAAGAAAACATGCAGTTGAAATTGGAAATCATTAAACTAAGAAAATAGGTACAAAACTTATGAACAAGAGTGAGGAAGCACAATAAAAATGTTGCAAAGCCTCGACCTGAAATTGTTTCAGTGGCAACACAGACCGAAGATAGGGTCATAACTTCAACGGCTGCACAAACTGAGTCATTCTTGAATTTATTTGAGTCTCGTGAATTCTTGATGGTTGTAGAGACTTAGAAATGGCAGGTTTCTATAACTCGCCTCAAACGATGGTCCATTTCTCTGGAAGCCCATCAGGCAGGAATAAGGGAAATTTATGAGCAAGTTGTGAAAACAGTCTCTGACTACATAAAACAAATAGAGAAGGAAAAGCATAAGCAAGAGAGATAGCATAAGTGAATCGAAGGACTAGAAGAACAGGTGAAGCTATTAAAGGCTGATAAGGAAGAAATGTTTACTTTGTCGCAACCGATAATGGCTTGCCGACCCCCTGCTCATAGCTACACTTTGTTCATCCATGAACAATACCTTTTCTTTTGTTTAGAAAGTGTCAACCATGAGATAGAAGATTCAATGCAATTTCTGCGCATCTTGAGATGCCACAATATTCTGGATCAACACTTGATGTGCGAGTTATACATGCATGATTATTTTTTGGGTGATGATCAATCATTTAACCCAGTGCCATGCGTGGGAGACATTCAACTGAGAGCCTTTACCTCCTACACATTTAATTAGGTTAAATGGAAGAGGGCCTTCGACACGTTTGGAGAGAATCAAGAAAATAGGCCACTTGTCCTTCGGTTGGAGAATTGTCTATGTGTGAATGATTATAACAGACACGAAACCCTCTTAGGGATCGAAGGACGGAAAGAACAAATGTTGGAAACCCAGAAATGGTGACTTTACATATGCACAAAACAAATATGTTTTTAATATATTAATATTATAATATTATAATTTAAACATTATTGTTCAAATATAGCCATTACTTGAAATTATGTCTCTACATTGCTTTCTATTTAAGCCTTTTCCATGGTCTACCTCTTCATCTCGTCCTGATGATGAACCACACTTTTTGGTTCGAAACACTGGCAAAAAAATTCTCTCATGTGATTTCTACTGAAAGACTTTGTTTAATTCATTATGGATCATAGAAGCTTGAATACAGAAAATATTTACTTGTCAAGAGGAGACCCAGGACAACTGCCAGAAATGGTGGACGCTATCGTCATCAGCCGTCAGGATGCATTAGCCTTTTGGGGCCCCCAATTTTTCTCAGGCTCTAAATAGGGTACCTCGGTATATTGCATACATGCGGCTTTGTGGGGTCTGATGGATGGGTCTACGCAAACGATTCCCCATTATCTGGCTGCCAACTGATTAGTATACTCCAGCTTACGAGGTAGGCAATGATTCGTAGAAGGAAGTCATCCAAACATATGGATATAAGCCTTTGAGGACATAAATGGTTGCAAAATACGATCTCGCACAACTTCATGTTGATCATCGCACTTCCAACCTCGATCTATGTAGACACCAAACTGCATGAGGACATGTAGTAAGGCTAGTTAGGGGGAGATGTTGGTGGCTAGATTTGCATACGTTTACTCACCCTTTTACCCTATTCTTTTTATCCATTTCACGCTAATAATGGTTAATCAATATCTTAAAACGCACAAGTATACCTCTTGTCATGTCTTTATGGATTATTGGTCAATGAAGCATATTTGTATAGGATTAGTACCTAAGAAGCTTGTTAATTCATATATTTCTGCAGATTTGAAGGAAGAATGACTAGGACCATGATTCATTGAATGATACCATCAAAGCTGGCAACACTATCCTTGAACATTGGTTGCAACGGTGAATTAATCTCTCGATTGACACGTTGAAATATTTTACATTCTGTTTCATTATGAAAACCACCACGTTATTAAAGGCAGACAACGTCATAATTCTAGGAACTGTATTATTAACAAAATGTATAAAGTAGAGTTGCGAGTTGTGAAAGCTATCGTTGTTAAGAGTCGTTAAGGTCACAGGAGAAATACTTTAACTTTGAGTTTGTAACAGCATACTTGTAATATTTCTTTAATTAATGACAGTTTTATATTTTGATCATATTGTGATTTGTTGATCTCACCACAACCTTGATCAAGGAGTTGGGCCCACTCTCATGACCAGGTGCTACTGGATTAGATGTGTGTTTAGGTTTATTTTCATGAGTTTATTGCTAATGTGAATGTTTATCAGTGTGTGTTGTGAGTCCTAATTGATGTTACTCTTATTGATGTTACAATTATTATTTGTTGTTACTCTTATTTGTTGTTACAGTTATTGCTTGTTGTTACACATTGATGAATTTATAATTAATGTTCATGTTGGGTAGGGAAACTTTGGCCTGCACATGCAGTGCACGATCACCTTGAAATAACTAGTAGAACCCCGGGTTGACAATTAAATGTGGATTGGGTGAATTGCATGATTCATACTTGAACACCAACACTACCCATCACCAAAAAAATAGAATTTGATCTTTCGGCAATTGCTCATCCTCCTCGTATTGATCTTGAGCATAATTCTACTGAAAAGGTGGTCTTACTTATTGTTGTGACTTCGGACCCTTCTACTCTCTTGGTTTATTTTGCAGTTTTGGTTGCCTTCGAAAATTTGGGTTTCTAATTTATGGACCAATCTGAGGTTCTCTAGATGTTGCCCTGTCAGTCAGAGATATTTTCTCCATCATCTTCTCCATGGTTTTGACAAATGTATCAGATTTAGCATCAACAGAAGTAGAAGGCTCTTCTTTTATTATGATTCTTTTCTCTGCTTTCATTTTGGATTTCTTTGCTGACAGATTACCTTCCACACTCATTGCATTATTTTTCATGTCCTCCGGTGTTGTTGGATTTCTTTCCCTAAGTTGGTAGGCCATCTCAGGGTCGAAAGCATTAGGATAATGAAGTAAGGCCAGCCCAAGAGGGGGCTTTATCTCTGCAGGAATAGAATTATACACTTTATTGAACCTCACAGGAAAGTCTTGGACAAATTCTCTGCGCTGTCTTTTTTAGATTATTATAGTCAACCAGAATTTGCAAGGGATTCTTCTTCTCACCCCACCTTGCAAGAAAAGCATCTTCCAACTCTTGATAATTGGCAAAGGCTCTCAGGCGAGAACTCCTCAACCACTTCTTGACATCACCAGAAAAGCTTTGAGCAAACAATCTGACTTTAACATCATCACAGTATACTTCCTCTAAATATACAAAATCACTGGCCTTATCAATATGTTGCTTAGTAGTAACTTCTCATGTACCATCATATTGGGGAAGCCTTTGACCATAATTAAGAGGCAAATCATGAAGTTGAGCGTGCAAAACTAGAGTGGCATATCTCGTTACCATGACTACTACCTGAGTAGTTGGGTGACTAGCGGACGGTGTGATAGAAACAACAAATGATGGGAAAACTGGATGGATATATGTTGAAACAGACAATGAAGGACCCAAAGATGATGTGAACTCAAAACCATAAATTGAACTGACTTGTAAAGGGCCTGTTTTTTGAGACAAGACTGCCTTTTCAGTAGTTTTCTAGACTTTATTATCCAAACTTTTCAGTTTAGTAAACTACTAAAAAATATTTTGACTGAAATCTTTTTCTGTAAGTGGGGTATAAGGACTAACCACATATTAATCCACTAGTATTTTGGGAATACAAGAGCAGGATCTGGTTTTAGACAAAGGAACTTGAGAATCAATTTCTGGTAAAGAGACAGATCTCCTAAGAGGGCTATTACTTGCTTGACTTTCCACCACAATCCTCTCCTTCCTAAGTAATATTTCAGGATCACAAACAACCATAGGGGGATTTGGATCAGGATTCTACCTGGTATACCTCTTAGAGGCTAGATCTTCTCATATAAATTTGTGTGCAACTAATTCGTCACAAGTGTTCACAATCATAAGAGCTATGCAATTAATTCTTGAAGTCAAATGAAAATATAAGGAATTTAGCCATTATTCCTTGATAATTGATCAACTATAGCAGCGATTTTGAAAATCCACTAATTTTTTTTAACATCTTATATTTCAAATTGCACACAACAAGCAATAGCATTTGAAGTCCAACAACAAAGAATTACGAGCATTAAGAATGGAATAAAATACTTTTACTTACATACAAAATACTTTGTACCATCCATGGGACCAAGAATTAAAAAAGAAACACCACTTGCATCATATCCTTTACATTCCTTATTCCAAAGATGCCTCCACTTGCCATAGTTTTTAGTGGCTTTTTGAATCATTCTTAATATAACTAGTATTTTTTGTGTTAGTAAACTCAACAAGCTATATAAAACAATGAAATCTTCATAATGCATTGTGTCTGACTCTCTCTCTTTCTTTCTTTCTTCTTTTGTTTTTTTTGTATATAGGAGGATGTATCATGAAGTGCACCGTATGTTCATCTTCTTGTTTACAAAGTGAACATTGGGGTTCTTTTATATTCTTCTATATATATTTGTCCATATCATTCTTTTTGGTACTAAGTAATAATAGCTTAACTTAAATTAACAAAGTAAATGTTTTCCTTGTAATTAGAGATTTTATTTTTTTGAAATATTAACCTTAAGTTGATAAAATCTCATTCTCATATCTTTACTAACCCTTTTTTTACAATAATTTAAAATAACCTATATTTTATTCAACTATTTTTTTTTTCCAATTTTCTTATTTTTATTGTATCTTCTAATCATTATACTCACCCTTATTTGAAAATACATTGTATCATTACATTCATGTATGTCCATAACCGTAACCACATCTAGCTAAATGCAACTTAATTATATTCCAAACAAAGAAAACATGGAAATTATCACAATTATGATAAGTATAAACCCATACTCAAGTCATTCATTTAACTAATTGACACGCACAATGTAATTAATTGATATTTTGATGTTTTTATTGGAAATAGGTGATATAATTTGAGTGAGATTGTAATTTTTTAGTTGTTTAAAATGTGATTTTGAATACATAAAATGGATTCAGCCTAAAAGATTCACACATTCAAATGATGCCAATTACACAACTCAATTTTACCATTTTAAAAAATAACTACCAGATTTAGAGTAAAATTGAGTGAAAAATGCCAAAAAGACCAAAATATCCACTATGCTCTACCATAGCATCAACTTTAAAAAAAAAATAGTCTATTCACTAAACATTTTTACCTTTACAGTGGAATAAATATTTTCACATGATTGTGATTTTTTATTATTTAAAATATGCTTTTAATATATAAATAATATTAACACTAAAACAATTCCATGACACTACAATTATGCAATTTATAAATTTTAAACTTAATTTTCAAAAAATCAACCTAAAGATATACTAGAAGGTCAAAAAAGTGGTATGGAAATTACACTGTTGTTTCTATACAGCTGCCCAAGGGCAAGATACAGTTGAAGGTCCCGCCACAAAGCATTACAAAAGTCTTGCTGCCCCACTCTGTGGCGTTGTCTATAGAGGCCACAAATTAATCCAATGGTATCTTTTGTCGACATTTGGTAAAAAAATTCAAAAAATCAAGTGCCATCAAGAACCGGGGGCACCAAAAACCCTAAAATTTAACAGCTATAACCTAAATTTTCAAAAATTTATACCATATTTTATCATAATCTTGCACAAATTTCCATTATTTTCTAAATTAGTTTGTGATTTCTTTAAATTACAATATTCCAATTTATTTCCTACTCTGAAGGATCCAACAAAAAATAAACACAGGAATTACACTTCACAACTTTTACTCCATGTGAAAAGTGGGAACAAAGCATCCGATGTATTGAATTCTTTTGAATATCGATGGATCCACCTTATCAACTGTAAGTGGACATTTGAATAACGTCCTGGCAACCAGTGCATAATAACACAGCAGGCATGGGATGATGATGATGCCCCCGGACAAGAGTACGTAATGGCCGTCATTTGCAAAAGACCCACCGATAAAAGGGGAAATGGAAATTACGCTGTCTTCCACCATCAGAAAATAAGTGGAAGACCAACCTGGTCCTACCATCATGACATTTTCTCTTTCTTTTATGAATTCACCCTAATATCTTTGGTAGTGGAAGACCAATCTGGTCCTACCATCATGACATTTCCTCTTTTTTTTTTTTCTTTAATGATGCCCATAAGGCCCACCGATAAAAGGAGAAATGGAAAGAAATGGAAATTAGGCTGTCTTCCACCATCAGAAAATGCCCCGTATAAAATATAAGGAGAGTCGACGTGACAACACGATGCTATTTGATTTCTTTTATGCTGCACAATCGTCAAATATCTTTGGTAGTGGAAGACCAACTTGGTCCTACCATCATGACATTTTCTTTTTCTTTTTTTTCTTTAATGAAAGAGTTGATAGCATGTAACAGAGTTTTGAAAATTTTTCACTTTTTTTTATGAGTTCACCCTAATTTCCCTTTTTAAATGTTTTTCAGCACATCCACAAGATTTCTTTACATCGTAGAATCTTTATGCACAACTTTTTCTAATTGCAGATGTCTACCTATTTTCTTGTTCACCATTACGGAGCAGCGCATCTGTTTTTCTACATTTCCTTTTTCTCTGGCCTTTCAATTATTTTTTTCAAAAATTTACTTTTATTTTCACCAAAATATTTCAATATTTATTTTAAATAAAATCTCTATATCAATTATATTAAAAGTAACTATAATTAAAAAATTTCATATTTCTTAAAAATTATGTGTTTTTATTAATATTTAATATAAAAGGGTGTAGAAAATATATAACAAAAAAATCTTAATATCCACATTTAAAATAAAAAATAAAACTCTTTACTTATATTTAATATAAAATGGTATATAACATATATAACAAAAAAAACCTCTTAATATCCACATTTAAAATAAAAAATAGAACTATTTACTTATATTTAATATAAAACCATATATAACATATATATAACAAAAAGCTCTTAATATCCACATTTAAAATAAAAAATAGAACTCTTTACTTATACAAAAACAAAATGCAAAAATTTCTTTGTGTAACTCTTTGTTAACTAGATTTATCAAGAGTAAATAGGGATCAAGTCCCTCAAAGTATAAAGTTTTTTAAATTGAAAAAACTAGACATGGAGAGGCTAGATATGGTCCCTTGAGATACTAGAAAAGGCGGGAGATAACAACTATAAACCATATCTACCACCATACATGCACATCTACTTAGTGGTAAATGTAGAGAATCTGAAACTCTATGAGCCTTTCATGTTGGATCAAGAAGAGGAACAAGTCACCTTTCTTTAAAGGATGTGGCACCAAATTCTCGAGGACAGCTGACAAAGAATAATAAATATAGTTTTGAAGAAAAGGTCCAGGACTACAAGATAGGGGTAGCATGACCTTTGTGGCAATTGAGTTGAAAAAACAACTTCTAGGCAAGCCTAAAAGGTACAGCTGGGAGAAGGTAGAGGAACTTTCCCTCACATCATTAAATAAAAAAATTTGGGGACCAAAATCCTCCCAAAATGGGGAAGGGTGATCTAGATTTGACCATTATATTATTTGATATCCATCTTGAGGCTTTGATGAACACTAAATTCTAAGGGTGCTTCATTTCAACCCCTAATGGCTCAAATCTCCTAAGCATGTGGGTTATGGACCCACAAAAGCTCCACTCTTCTCAATAAAATTTGCAGCACGAAGTCATAACTTTCCGCTAAACCCCAAATTTCATTTTCACCTTTGCCCAAAACCACTTATAGGCCCTCTTCTGCAAACAAATCACAACAGGAGCTCAAGCTCGGGTTTTCATTTTTATTCACAGGTCTCGATTGGACCAATTGTGAATATGGACCAGCCCAAGTATGTGTTGGAGATGGAGATTGAAGAATTATGGCAATTGACGATGAAATAGTCCAGGATGAGGGAAATGACAGCAGGAAGGATAATCAATCAGAAGTTCAACCTAACTGACACGGAGAGGAAGATGAAACAGAAGACAACAGACATATAGCAACAGCAAAGGTGCAGAGAATTCAAACAACTACAAACTAAAGTTTGGGACCCTCAAGGTTTTCTATCAACATATGAAGACACATGATCAGGAGATCGTGAATTTTTTCTACTTTTGGAGTCTGATGCAGGAGCATTCAACTCAGAAGAATCATTGTATTTTAGTAGACATAGGGGGGTCTTGTGTTTTAAGGAAGTTGGTTTCCTAAGTGTTGAATTAATGTAATTATTAAGGTTTTGAGTGATTTTAATGAGAATAGGAATTAAGTATAGTGAGGCATATTTGTAAATGTTCTCGAATGTTGGAGAACATGAGAGCTTCAGGATAGTTGAGAGATTTGAGAATCCGTTGTAAATCTTAGATTAGGAGTTGGTTTCATGATTTGTGGATTAAAGAGGATCCTTAGGGATAAAGATGAGATTTTAGGATTTTGTTGAGAAGTTTATGGATCTAAACCAAGAATTGGTTATAAAATCCTTTTGTATAAATGTAAGCCTAAAAGGCATAGTCAAGTTAGATAGTTAGACGTTGTGGGTTAGATAATTGATTGTAAGCCTACGAGCAGTTAAGAAAGCAGAGGCCACTAATACGGAAGATCAGGCCAAGGAGAGAGTTCCTGTGTAAATACCTGTTTATTAATACAAACAACTCGATTCTGAGTTTGTGTGCGTATGGAGTAATTTAGTTATAATCTATGTGTGAACTAGAGTAAGTTCTGTGTAACAGAGGTTGTAGGTGGAATGCGAGCATAGCATAGAGAAGAAGAATGATATGAAGGATCATAATGGATCGCTTGAATCCATTCTAAGGATCACAGTCGAGATGCAGGAGTGAGTGTGTTAAGAGCATGCGGAGTTAAGCTCAGGAGGAAGTTGTGATGCAAGAGATCTAAAGACCGAAAACCTGGAAGAACCCCAAACCCACAGAAGAACACTGAAGAAACGGTATAAAAACTGTTAGAGTCGGTCTGTTCAGCCCTCCGTTAGAGATCAAAACCTCTTTTGTTGCATTTCATTTTAGGTGTCTCATTCAGATCGATCATCTGCATTCCATTAGGAGCATTGATCTTTTGACGGAAGGGTCTTGTCTCCATACTTCCCTCATGTAATGTACCTGCTGGTTTGTGTCTGATCATCAAAGTTCATCAAAGTCAATTTTATAGTCATTATGGATGGTCTTTTGGTCAGCCAAGAGTCATTTCAGTCATTAGGGCTAGGGTTTCGCAAATTTTGTCTTCAAAGTGTCCAATAATGCAGCAGGCACATGAGGCTGTTCCTAATAAGTTTTCATTCCAAAATTTTCATTATCAATAATGCTTGAGAATGATTCTTCTTCAAAACTTTGTTTTGAAGAAGAAATCGTCAAATTTATTGTTTGTAATAAATATGTAATTTTTAAAGTTTTTCAGTCATGGAGTATTTCAAGCGCAGCCCTGGTCATCCTTTGCCGAAATCCAATGCCAACCATCCCTGCAAAAATTGACAAAAGTTTCATCATTCAAGTCAAAAAGTCAAAATGGAAACAAAAAACAGAGTTTGTATTAAAAGTGAAAAGTGCCAAATCCAAAACATTATGAAAGTGGGTTTCATGAGTCAAAATTTCAAAAGCTCTTTGTTTATAAATTATTCCTTCATTTGACAAGTTCATTTGCAAAAGAGAAGCAAGGTAGAGAAATTTTGGTGAGCAAAAGAGAAATTGAGCGAAAATCACTGTAAGGTTGCTACGCGACGCACTGGGCAGGAGGTGCGGTGCACTCATCCGACGCGGCGCATTGGGCCTCAGAACCCAGTGTAAAATAACACGGGCCCAGCGCACTCATTCGGCGTGGCGCATTGGGCGTGTTGCGCAGCGCACACAACCAAAGAGCTCGAAAAACTTCCAAACTTGCTCCAATCACCCGAAATCGCTTGGAATGGTCTTGAGACAAGTAGGTTGAACCTCCAAATACTATTTTCTATCCAAGTTGATGCTTGTTTTGATGGTGTGTGTTTCATGGTGCTTGTGTAAAACAATCAAACCCTACCTTTTAAAATACCTCAAAGAAACTTGCTGCTAGGGTTTCAATTCACTGTTTTGCTACCTATTTCATCATCCCTCCATTACTCCCTATCCCATTTATCCTTGGATTTCATTATTCCCTAAGTTCCCCTACCCCCCTAAGTTCATTAATTCCATATCCTAAGTTCCTTTTCCCAAAATTTCAAATGTAAACCCCAAACCCTAATCCTATACAAAGACTCCCATAACATCCCGTTTCTTTTCCTAGTTAACTCTATCCCAACAGTCCCTAAATTCCCATTATTTTTCCCTCTCCTAATAGTCCCTTGTTTCACTGTTTTCTCTTGGTAGCAGAGGTCAAGCACATCACCAAAAACAGTCCACCACAGTTTGACACATCAACACCCATTTCTCCAAGCCAATTTATCTATCAGTGGCTATGGCATCTGATCCTTCATATGATTATGAAGAGGAGACCCAAAGTGACTCACCCACAGAGATACATGCACCCAGGAGGCCTCATAGAGGTGGCAGACATATCAGAGAAGAACCGATCACTCTTGTCGAGTTACAGGCTTGCCCTCTTGCCATATTTTGTTTCCAGCATGAGTCATGTTATGAATTTTGTGAGAATGTTGATAATTTTCAGTTTCATCATGAGTTGGCCAGCTTATTTGTGTTGCATTTGCATGGTGATCAAGCCACTCTTGCTGGTGTTACTTTCACATTGACTCCAGAAACCATTTCATTAGCAACTGGCATACCAAACATTGGAGAACCATGGAACAAGAGGCAAAAAATTGATCGGCAGCACTATGAACCGTACATCAAACCCGACTTTTTGAGGCAGCTCAAGAGAGTATTTCCTTTTCGATTTCTCAAGGATGAGTATGCTCCTTTAATGCAACTCATCATGAAGTATTTCACCTGTGAGGGCTGGTTCTCCCGCTTATATGCTTATCACATCAGGTTGCTAATGCATTTTACTTGGGTACACATGATGAAAATTCCTTACTTCATATGTCGAAACATAGAGAAGATGACCATTCTTGCGCAGTACAAGACCCCTCAGCAGCAACTTAAAAATGTTTATCATTTTTCTCTCATCAAGATTGTGGTTGTTCATCAGCTTGGATTACAGGGCATCACTTGGGATGATTTCATCTCACGTGAGTTTTTCAGAGCTTCATAGGGACCTTCAAAGGTTGGGCACGAGACAAGTGGACCTTCTCAACATTATGAGGGCCATGAGACCACTAGTGTGCCGATGTTCATCACATATCAGAGGGGTACTAGACGATTATTTGCAGCAACAAAGCGAGTGTTATCTCCACCCGGGGTGGAAGGGGCCTCGCTTCCTTCATCAGCACAGCAGGTTCAGGACCAAGGCAAGAGGCCTCTACAGGAGGAAGGGCCATCAGATGAGTGAGAGACTAACTTCATTCTCATTGAGGGTGATGATACTGACATGGGCCCACAGAGTGCAAATCTTAGAGAGATCATTCAAGAGCAGTAGGCGGACATTGATGCCTTGCCCACCCACTTGGATAGAGCCCAATGGACTATACAGTACCTGGAGCGGAGGAACAAATAGCTTGAGGATCAGCAAGATGAAATAGAATTACAACTCATCAAAGAAAACCGACAACAAATCAAGAGGGCACAAGGTAAATTGACACCCATTGAGCAAAAAGATGAGGACCAGGAATATGTATTGGATAAAGTAAACATTCATTTGGAGAAATTTCTGGAGAAGGCCAATCGAGAAAAAACAATGCTGAGGTGCATGGCCTATCATTACATGGGGAGAAATATGAGTTCCAAGGCAAGAATCAGGAGCTTGAAGGCAAAACTAAAGAAGGCATCAAAGAGGCGAAAAGAACATGATAGACTCCAGATATTGGCTGAGGCTTCCTTGGCCTAACATAGCTCTTGATATAGAAGGGTCAGCCCAAATTTCAAGAAATTTGGAGCAATTTTTGCATTTTGGAAATTTTTTGCACAAAAAACAGAGTTTTCCTCCCTATGCGCCACGCCACGTGGCACTCGCTTTTGCTAGAGGGTTCCAAATCACAAAAAAATTGCATTTTCATATTTTTCATGCAAAATTACACTTTCCTACCTATGGCCAAGAAATTTGGGCAGGTTTTGACCCCTCAAAAAGGTCAAAAACACTCAAAAAAGGACCTCAGTGCCCCTATTTTGACACATAGGAAGCAGTGTTGGGAGAATGAATTTTTGGAGGGGCAAATGGAGGCCAAATTGAAAAATTCCACTTGGGTTGGAAAGTAGACAGGCAGACCTTTCCAGCAAGCACACCTAGAGCTCATTTGGACATCCGGAAGGCCCCCAAAAGTGGGTCCAAACAGTCACGACGCATAGAGAATCAGGCGTAGTGCATAGAGGAAAAATTGCCAGTTTGACCAAGTTTTGCTCTATTTTTCGCCCAGCTTCGCCTAGTTTGACTTTTTCACTTTCCTAATGGAAAATTTATGATGTAATTTGATGAAAATTGATGGATTATGATGTAAATATGTTAGCTTTTTACTTGTATAGGTAGATTCATCAATTTAGAGGTTGTTTAAAACTGAATGAATCAATTCCCTTGTTTTTAGAGGCATGCAGTTATCTTGCCTAGTTTCTAGTTCTCAGTTTAGAATCAGTTGGATCAGCTCCTAAACATGTGAGCTCGACCCCTAGAGGCAAGGATGAGCTATGATTGTCTATATTATGTTGTTTTTCAGTCATTAGCATGGTTGGACTCTTGAGAAAGCCTTGAGCTTCATTGTACATTCATTTTCAGTATTTTGGCTAAGGAATTGAGACCAGGATTTGCAGCACTCTTTGGGATTCATGTGGCAACTTGTCTTGGTACAGTGATTCTCTTTGTGATTTTGAATTTTTTTATGTGATTCCATTATCTATCTTATTTCTTCTGAACTAAACAAACAAGAGTGTAAGTAGAATTCATTGAAAGTGCAATGCTCTACTTGAAGTTTGCTTTAGTTATTTGATGTTTTCAGCTGTTTGGGGAGGATTCATGATTTCTCTTGCCCTCTTCAACACCTCACCTATCTTTTCTTTCCATTTCACTAAAATTTGAGTGCCAAAACGATTGCCTACCTTGCCCCATTGAGATCTCTGCAGAACTGAGCCTCAATCCCCGCACCCCAAAATGTGTCTTTCCATCTGAGCCAGCAAAACACTATTTTATTAAATCAAACTCTCTTGCACTTATACCTAGCCTAAAATAAGAATATATTTCAGTCATCTCAAGCCCCATAGATCATCATTTTCTAAGATTGACCTGGAGAGAACCCTCTCCTGACCTGATAGGGCTAGCTACTAGGCTGAGCGTGGTTTGATGTTGGCCCTGGACCCTACCTTTTCAGCCTAAGGTAAATCTAGGCACTAACAAAAACAAAGTAAAGGGAAGAATGAATAAGTGAAGTGTCGATGCATAGGAGCCATTGGATCAACTAGATCAACGGACAAGATTGTTTTCGATAAGTGGCCAGGATTAAGTCATGTAAAATGGAGTCAAGAAATGAACAACAAAGATCAAACCCAAGTGCTTGTGGAAGGTGAATCGCGAAAATTGATCTAGATAATCAGATCAATAGATCCGTTAGATCGGCAGATATTAATGGCAGAGGAATAGATTTGGATCATCAGATCGATAGATCTATTAGATCAACGGTGATCAGCAACTGTAGGGGTAGGAGAGTATGGGTTTCCTTGATCGTGGCTGAAGTCCTGCACTCATTCTTAGTCGTCAATCTGATTTTCAGACTTTTTGGTCACAATCAACTGCGGTGGTTAAGCCATTTTTAATCCGCGTGCTGGTTGGAGTCCCACAAGCCGTAGATTTGATGGCCGTTGTATCCAACGGATATCGGGTCATAAAGTGATCAGGCTTTAATTCCAAAAATGGACCCGAACATTTATAGGTCAAGGGTTTATTCCTTATCGGCTCCATAAGGGCGATTAAATGTCATGCAAGATTCCTGTATGATATCACTACTGACCGTCAGATCAAGTGAGCCTTGATCAAACAGTCGGGAATCGTCGATAGTTTCGCATCACAATATTTCATGAGTGGATGAACCTTGAGAAAATGCGATTTGCGATGTGCAATGCTCGGGTGTATCATCAACCATCGGATTGAAGGGTGAGATCAACGGTAGAGATTGAAGCCAGTAAGGCTTAGGCCTCAGCGGACCCAAGAAGTTTATCAACTCGATCTAAGTGATTTGAGTTCTGGTGGATGAATGGGTTTAAGTGGTGATACGATGTCACAGTCGTTGATCTGATGGAGTGAAATCAACAATGGAGGTTGAATGCGATAAAGGTAGAGCATCGGAAAATGTGCAAAGGTCGTGGATTGGTGGAAAGGTAAGGCTTACGTGTGTTTTATGTGTATTTCTATTATATAAGAATTATAATAGAAATAAACCAGATAAAGTTTTTATGGGTTAAGTTGAATATAACCAAAGTTAAAGAGTGGGCTTTGGTTAATATGCGTGGGGTATAAAACTAACCAAAGTTTATTGAAGGTTGAGTAAAGTACCACTAAAAGGTTAATTGAGGGTCATACTTGGATGGTCAAAAGTAACGTTTCTGCATAAACTTAATTAAGAGCCTAAACCTTAATTTGTGAAGATTTTCACCATAGATCAAGTGATTAAGGCTTGGGACCAGTGATATGCAATTTTATTTGCATAATGTGGGTATTGTCAGCTTAGCATGACATCACAATCTCTCATGGTTGATCCTTGTGCTTTCTTGTGTTTAATTCCTGAATTGAAAATGTTGGTGTGTTTAATACTTGAATTGAAAGGGTTGTGTTAGCCTCCTGCTGCAGCAGGTTAATCATCTTTCATGATCGACAGTTTTACATGCCAAATATGTCGTGCTATGCATGCTGCAATGCTCCATATTTGCTACAGATGGCCAAAAAGTATCCATAAGAGTAGGCTGGTCTAAGGGCCACTGCTGTGTTCCAATTTTGATAAAGCAATCCATTTTTGGTTTGAGGCAGTTTTTTCAGTTGGAGGTACTCAGGTTGGAGTTCACTAACATCTCTCTTTTTCTCATCACCCTTATTATATAACTCCCTATTAGTTTTTCCCTTCCCCTATTAAAATCATGTATATAAATCCCCTTATGTAAATACCCCTCCCTGGCAATATAGCCATACTTTCTACTAAGTCCGGGGAATCTCAGTCCATCTGGGACTGTTTTTAGCCCATCCAAGTCATTGAGGAACTAGTTTGACATCTGGTCAGCTAGCAACCTCTCCCTTAACCCTAAAGACCCCCAAAAAACCCATGATTTCACCTTTCCCCGTGAAAAATTTCACCCCACCGCTGTAAAAACCCACATTCTGCCCCTAACCCAAAGTTCCTGCGCATAAATATTAACCCGCGCCTGTATCTAACCCCGTAAACCCATTTTCCTAAGTTTGTAACCCATACGCCGCGCATATTAAAAAATGAATATTCCTGCGAATATTCCCACCCGTTAACCCCTTATCCCGTCGCGTCTGCCGCCAGCCGTCCGATCCACAGCCCCGCAGATCTACGGCTGGCGGGCATCCTTATCCCCGACACGCCCGGCCTTTAACGTCCGGGAGTTCGGCGGTTTCGCCGCCGTACTCCCGCCACGCGTCAGGCGCCGGGCTGTGGCGGAGGCCCTCCCTCTGAAACCGCCATCCCCCATAAGCGGTGCGCCACATACCGCTTACCGCCCCGCCCGGTGACGTCACCAGCCCATGTCACCCCCTGCACAGTCACCAGCCCACATCACCCCTCTGTACAGTCACCCGATGAGTCACCCGCCTGCGTGGCCTCCTGCCACGTCACTGCCACATGTCCCGCCACCGTACCTGCCACGTCATCGTCCGTACGTGATGACGTCATGCTGACGTCATCCCACCACGTCGCCATGCTGACGTCACCCGCCGTACAATGTTGACGTCATGCTGATGTCATCAGCCCTTTTTGGACGCAGAGGTGCGAAAGTCGCACTTCGGAGCCCCGGAATCGAATTCTGAGGCAGTTTTTGATGAGTTTTTGATGAGGATTTTTTGGGCCGAAATGGAGAATCTTCAGGGAATCTTTAAGGAATCTTCGCTCCATGCAGCCCCAGGAAGCCCGAAAAGGCGCAGAAATGATCCGTTTTCTTCACAGAGCATACCAAAATGATCAGAAGACAATTCCAGATGATACAGAGGCCGAACAGCGGCCATTTACTAGTGATTAGACACGCAACACAGCAGATCAGCAGCCCAGATTTTGTCAGAGAGTATCAGTGGAAGAAAGGACGCCAGAAAGAATCAGTCATGATTTTTTAGGGGCTCGAGGCACCTGAACATTGATGAAGCCCCCAGAAAATCAAATCGATAAGCATCAACCCATCCTTGCCTTCAAATCACCGTCAAGGCATTCAAGGCACCAGGACAGCAAGAAAGCGTAAATCCATACCCATTTATTGCAGAAAACACTGCAGCAAGCCACTGAGGACAGCATCATTCATTCAGTTTTGACACATCGGCCCTGAGCACGGCCCGAGACATTCTTTGCATTTATTTCTAGATAGGATTAGGTCAAGTAGTCATTTTTATGACCTAATTAGGTCAAGATGTAATAAAGGAAACTCTGCAGAGAGTTTTGCCCTATATATACCACCCTCTGTATAGTTTTAAGGGTTGGTCAATTGATAATTTTCACTAGAGACTCGCTGTGTATACCTGAACTTTTCTGTAATCAAATATTGCTCAAAGCTTGGAGAGCGAATTGTCTGTTGTTGATGAATGTGTTGAAGAGTTGGAGATGGAATTCCTGCGCTGCGGCCTGAAGCAATAAGTGCCTCTTATCTTTGTTTATGTGTTTGCCATTATCTAAATAGCAGGAAGAAAGAATAGCCTAGAATTAGTTTAAATACTCTCTATGCTCAATTCCTGCTGTTTCTTGATGTTTTCTTCTGAATGAATTGGTTATGAACATTGAATTCCTTCTGGCTCATGTTTACCCCAGTTCACCTGTGCTGGCCAATTATCTAGGGATTCTTAACTGCTCCTAGGTAGCGCCTTGTTGTTTCCTCTGCTAATCTGTTGGAGAGATTCTTAACTGCCTCTCTTTCTTTAGCATTCTTGCCATCCCTTGAACCTGAAAGTTGCTTCTGCTTCAGTTATATTGCTCCATTTTCCCCTCACTGTTATTAAGGAAAGACATCGGCAGTTCCCCCTCCTCGACTCCACGCCCAATGGTTTGAAACATTCAGACTATACTCAGCCTCTCTACCTGAAAGTGTCAGTTTTCCCACCAAAACTCAATCAAAACCCTTGTGCATCATATCTAGCCTAAAATCACCCCCTTCAACAAAGCTAAATCATAAAGAGAGAGCCCTCTCTGACTGCAGGCAGGCTAGGGTCTGCAGTCCAAAGTTGGTTTGTGGTTACCTCGGCCGTATCCCTTTAGGAGTCAAAAGAGACAACCTGAGTGATAACAGGTTGATGTCATTTATTGCATCCTCTGAACTAATTCCTAAATTGAATGTTGTCATCTATTGTCTTTCATAGGTTGAATGGTTAAACACACATGTAGATATGGCTTACACACATTTCACCTATTCTTGTGTAGGTATTACTGAGCAATGGGATGTGTTGCTCTAGTGGAAATTAGTGGGTGGTTGTTTGATGGGATATGTGTACTCATGGATAGAATTCAATGGAATGTTTTGTAGTGCATTTTAACTTAATTGGTAATTCAGAGTTGGAGGTACTTGGGACATTATGTCTTGTCAACTTGTGATGTTAAGGTTTGGTGTTTGATAGTTGTTAGTCCAATGAATATATGGGCCCATTTAGGACATAATTAGATAACTTATATAACTTAATATAAGTTATATCATGTCCTAAAGATGAACCACACTAGTTGGTTCAAAACACATCGACCAAATCTTCAATGTGACTTCTTCCGAAAAATATTTATACATTTTAATATAAATTATTTATGTGCATGTTTTTTATGGTTTATGATGATTTTTTGATGGATGTGTGGAACTAGTACTATAACTAGTACTGGTCCCTGCACAACAATAGAAGACTCCCCTACATAAAATGGATTCAACCTCTGAAAAGATGCACACACCAATTACACAACTCAAATTTACCATTTCAAAGAATAACTACTAGATTTAGAGTAAAATTAAGTGAAAAAATGCCAAGAAAGACCAAAATATCCATTATGCTCCACCATACCATCAATTTAAAAAAAAGAATAGTCTATTCACTACACATTTTTACCTTTACAACTGGAATAAATATTTTCATAAAATTGTGATTTTTTATTATTTAAAATATGCTTTTAATATATAAATTATTTTAACACTAAAACATTTCATGGCACTAAAATTATGCAATTTACAAAGTTAAAACTTTCCAAAAAATTTAGCAAAAATCAACCTAAAGATATACTAAAAGGCCAAAAAAGAGGTTTTGAAATTACATTGTATACCCAAGGCACACTACAGTTGAAGGTCCCACAACAAAACATTACAAAAGTCTTACAACCCCACTCTACATGCCACAAATTCATCTCGATGGTAGATTTTTTGTCGAACTATGTAAAAAAATTCAAAAAATTAGAATGTTGGAGCATTTGAATCGGCTTTTGATGGTGAAAATGGATTCAACACCACCAAGAACCTAGAGCACCCAAAACCCTATATTTTGACAACTCTAACCCATATTTTCAAAGATTTATGCCCGATTCTATCATAATCTTGCAGGAATTTCCATTATTTTCTAAACTAATTTGTGAATTCTTTAAACTAAGTTATTCCAATTTATTTCCCACTCTGAAGAATCCGACAGACAAAAGATAAGCACGCAAGTGACTCTAAACAACGTTTACTCCATGTGAAAAGTGGGCCTTACTTGTCACTATTAAAAGTCAAAGAACAAAGCATTACATGTATTGAATTCTTTTGAATATCGATGGATCTACCTTACCAACTGTTTTGAAAGTCTACTTTTGTTTTCTTCATCTTTTTTACTTATTGTATCTAGGTTTCCAAAACCTACCACAATTGAAAAATCAAGTATTGAATTCTAATGTCCACACTCCCCCATTCCCACTTGAGCAATTCCAAAATCTGACAACAGTGACATCCCCATGATAAAATGGAAATTAGGCTATCTTCCACCATGTGAAAATCGAAATTAGGGTGTCTTCCACCATGAGAAAATGTTGTATATATGTGAAAGAAAGTTGGCCATCAACAACGACCTTTTTATTAAAATAGTAAATAGAGGTTATCCTTCACAATTACTCTGATATGATGTTTAAGTATGACAAGGAGAGTCGATGTGACAACACGATGCTATTTGATTTGTTTTACTCAGCAAAACACTACATAATCATCATATTTCTTTGGTAGTGGAAGACCACTTGGTCCTACCATCATGACATTGTCTCTCTTTTATTCTTTAGTGAGATGGTACAAAAAGTTGATAACGTGCAACAAAGTTTTGAAAATTTCTCAATTTATTTCATTTCATGAATTCATGATGATTTCCCCTTTAAAAAAAATTCATTTCATCGACAAGATTTCTTCACATGGTAGAATATCTATACATAATTTTTTCTAATTGTAGATGTCTGCCTACTTTCTTGTTCACCATTATCGAGCATCACAACTCTTTTTCTACTTCTCCTTTTTCTCTAGCCTATTAGCACTCCATGATTTCCTTTCAGGTTGAAGGAAAAAGGATCATAGAGGTGACCACAGACCTCTTTTGGTTGATTGACTGATTTTCTTCAACTGTAGGGGGCTCCCTCACTTGTAAAACTCAGAGATAAGAAACTTTGAATCATTAATTCTAGCGGAGACCAAATCTGAAAAGGGAATTTGAAATATTTGGTTGCAGTATGAACAGTCGAAGAGGATGGAAATATGTGATCAATTTCACTCGCTACCCACTTTAATTATGAAAGTGAAAACCAATATCATCCACAAAGGCTTGTAAAGAGTAAACTCTAGACAAGAGAAATGTGTTATAGTATAGAGGAGAAAATGAAAAACATTTTTTTTCCTTGCAGATAACAATACTGCTTATACATAAGAAACAAATTGAACAGAAGTAACAACATGCTCGGGTATGAAATATTCCATTTTCAATTGAAATATGGACACAACTGTTTTAGAGAAGTTTAAACTGAATTCCACCCCAACTAAAATCACTATACCCATAAAACAAGAAATTATAGAGAAGAGCTAACTGAATAACTGATAAATAGACAAAACAAACTCCAAAGTGTCATATCATCAGTATCCTTGCAGACAATAATTGGTAAACCCTCAATTCAAAAGCATTCTATTCATAAAAATTGATCACAATCACATAATCTTTGATAACCAATTTGCAGTAACGTTGAACCAACAACAACCTATTTCATATGTATTTACATGTTTAAATAGACCATAGACAAAACATAATAAGTGTTTAGATTCTCTGGATCACTGATCCAAACAGTGGATCGATCCAAAAACAGGCAGAGGAAAGTTGTTGTTTTAAGTCCTTTTCCTCAAAACAAAAAACATGAAAGTGTCTTTGGCTTTATCTTAATACAAAAACTAAAACTTTGTAAAAGAAATCATATCTTCGAAGAACATCATCATGAAATTAAACAACACAAAAAAGAAGAAAAGTTGATTGTTAATTGTGCAATGGCTACATAGCAGTTGCGCAGAAACTATCATGCCACTTTTTCTTCCAAAGATGGCACATGGTTGGAAATTGAATATTTGAGTTGGCTACCACATCTGCTCCATGTTCATACCTTTAAACCCTGACAACTAGCCCTTTCCCAATACTCGTGAAAGTGTGTAGGCAGGGCCTGCACAACAACTGTGTAGCACATTTTTCAAAAATGCCTCTTAAGTGCCCTCCAGTCTTAACAAAACACCACCATGCTACTATAAACCACTCCAAACATCAGAATCATTCCATTATACTTATCAAAACAACATCTGCAACTTGAATTTGAGACAAAAAACAAAATTTCATACTTCAGACAAGGACCTATTACCTCCTCTTCCTTTTGGTAGAGGTCTTGCTCGTGGAAGCTTAGGTATTTGAACCTTGAGGTGTGGGATCATTTTACTCAATGGGCATTAGTATAGTAGGTTTTGCTTCATACATAGCCTTAGATCTCAATCTTGGCACTCTTCCAGGTGAAGGTGGTTTGGCTACCTCCTTGTACTTCTTAACTAGTCCCCATGCCTCATGTAAACTCTTTTTCCTACTCCTCAACTTTGCATTCAATACTAGGTTCCTAACATAGAGGTTTTTACACTGTCTTCTTACAAGAATGGACCATTTCACAAAATCTTCACCTGTGTCGAGGGCTCTGGATGCCTCATGAACCTCTGTGTCACAGTTCTCAAGAACATGTTTCACAGATCTCTTATAATTCTGATTCTCTTACATGAACTTCTTAAGCTACTCCTGACTTTCCTCATTCTCTTCTAAGAATCTATTATATTCCTTCCATTGATCAAAATGTGGATTACTAGGTTCTTTAGCCACCTTTTTCATATATTGCACATAACTAATTTTTGACTTGGCTGCTCTAGTTGTGGGCCCACTAGATTCCACTCCAATCTCTTTAGCCTATTCAAAAAATGAGACATGTTTAATTTTACCCTTAGAAATAGTTTTAGGAGGTGTCTTTGCCTTTTCAATTGCTATTTGGGCTACTTCTTTCAGGTCTCTTTTTTTCTTCTTCAAGAATGTTATCTTCATCTGATATTTGGAAAGGGCTTCTTTCATCTTGAGCATCTTAGGGTCTTCTTCCTCACACTGTATGGTATATTTCTCATATTGTATTAGGTCTTCTTCTTGTTAAAACTGGATTGGTTCATTTGCTTCGCTTTTTCTTCTTTATTGTCCTCTTGCTTTTCTTCTTGTTTATCTTCTGATATTTCAACAACTACCTGAGGGTCTGTCCCCTTCACATTCTTCCTGTCCCTTGACCTAGTCCCAGGCCTCATCGCGAACTCTTCATTCTTGATTTTTTTGTTGGGTTGTGTTATATTCTTTCCACGACTAGCCACGTAGTTAACCAGGGGGTTAGAGGGAGGGTGGAGTGCCAATTGTGCAGCGGGGGGGTTACAGGGGGTTTGAGTGGGGCGGGTAGCCCCCATCTACAAGGTCATGGCAGAGCCCCTAGGAAATTTTTTTTGGACCCTATATTAGGTTGGGCGGACCTACCTATGGTTTTGTGCATGGCTTTTGCAAATGGTTTTGGACGCATTGGTTTTTGGTCCATGGTTTTGGACACGATCATTTTTAGTCCATAGTATTGGATGCTTCGGCATGTATAAATATGTATTGTAACATTGAAAGGAATATAATGAAAAATCAAGCTCGTAGTCCCGGTTTTGGGATCCAGGGGAAAATCTCCATGTATATGTGTTTTATGTATTATGCTCTCACATTGTTTATTTTCTGTGTTTTAGAATTTGTATGCAGGTAATTTATGTACGGGGTTAAAACCTACATTTGGTATCCGAGTTGTTTTGGCTTCAAGGGGATGCCTTTTTTGCTGAGGGGTTTCGCTCGGACCTGTGGTAGACCTTGTTCAGTGGGAGAGCTGCGGGATCGATTCTGGTGGTGAAAGAAGATGGCGAGCAATGGAAAGATAGAGATCGATAAATTTAATGGTCAAAGCTTTGAGTTATGGAAACTCAAGATGGAGGATCTGTTGGTGGATAAACATCAGTGGATTGCGGTAGATCCAGGTACTAAACCAACGGGAGTGTCCGATGAAGAATGGAAAAAGTTGGATCGGAAGGAAAAGATCAAAATACGATTGTGTGTCTCAGATTCAGTATTGCTGAATGTATCAGGGGAAGCTACGGTGAAGGCTTTGTGGGACAAGTTAGGGACTTTGTACCAATCTAAGTCTCTTGTCAATAAATTGTTCCTACGGAGAAAGTTGTATAACTTGAGGATGAAAGATGGGGACTCAATGACAGAGCATTTGAATGCATTTAACACTATGTTAAGTCAGTTATTGTCTGTTGATATTAAAATTTCAGATGAAGATAAGTGCATTAGTTTGTTGTGTTCTCTACTAGATTCGTGGGATAGTCTAGTTATTACAATAGGTAGCAATGCAACTGCCTTGTAGTTTGATGCCTTGTTTGTGATGCCTTGTTTGTATGAGGATGGTCCTAGAACAGAAACAAAAATAAGTCTCAAGTGGGAGATCTAAATCTCCAGGAAAAACTATAAAGGTGGTGTGCTAGAAATGCAGAAAGGAAGGGCACTACAAAAGGGACTGTAAATCTAAATCTCCTGACAAAGGAAAGGCATCTGATGATGCTCCTTTTGCAAAAGCGAAAACCACCTTAGATGAAGGTGGGGATGTGTACTCGGCTTCTTCAAGTACACATGTAGATCATGAGGCATGGTTGATTGACTCAGGTGCATCCTTTCACTTCACTCCCCATAGAGAGTGGTTCTGAGAGTATGAGAAATACGATGGCGGTGATGCCTTCTTAGGGGATGATAGGAAGGCTAGAATCATTGGTCGCAGAAAAGTAAAGTTGAATTTGCAAGGTGGAAGGGTTAGAACACTTTCGGGTGTTTTGCATATTCCTACATTGGCCAGAAATCTAATTTACATAAGCAAGCTGGATGATGCAGGTGTAAAAATAGTGTTCAAGAAGGATACCTGCAAGATGGTTTGGGGAGAACTGGTATTGATGATGAGAGTTCGGATTGGAACTCTGTACAAGCTGCAAGGTAGCATTGTTGTTGATGGGCGCAACAGTTTTATGGTTCCTAGAAGTGGAGCAGAAAATCTAGTGGTCTCTGAAGAGAAGACCATGTTGTGGCATTAAAGGCTTGGACATATTGGAGAGAAGGGCCTTCAAATACTTCATGGTAAAGGTATGAGTAATAGCTCTCTAGATTTTGATTTCTATGAAAATTGTGTATATGGGAAGCAGAATTGATTGAGTTTCCCCTCTGGTTGTAAGAGGGTGAAACATATATTAGAGCTTGTGCATAGTGATGTGTTTGGACCTGTGAAGGTTCCATCACTGGGTAAGTCTGTGTACTATGTATCATTTATAGATGACTTCTCAAGGAATACATGGATATATTTCCTTAAGAAGAAATCTAAAGTCTTTGACAGGTTTAAAAAATTTAAGGCTCTGGTGGAAAACCAGACAGAGAAGAAGATAAAGGTGTTGAGGTCAGATAACGGTGGACAGTTTTGCAGCAAGGAATTTGAAGAATTTTGTAAGAAGTGTGGTATAGCACGGCAAAAGACTACTCCATACACACCTAAGAAAAATGAAGTTGCAAAAAGAATGAGCAAGATGTTGACGGAAAGGGCAAGAAGCATGCTCAATGGTGTCGGGTTAGGACAGGAATTCTGGGCAAAAGCGGTGGAGACAACATGTTACCTGGTCAACAAATCACCTTCATCACCATTGGAGGATAAGACTCCACAAGAGGTATGGACTGGTAAGAAACCCTCTCTTTCACATCTGAGGGTATTTGGATGTGATGCATATGTACATGTTCCAAAGGAGAAAAGAACCAAATTGGGTAGTAAATCTGAAAAGTGCATCTTTATTAGGTATAAGGATGGTTTAAAGGGTTATAAGATTTGGAACCCAGTAACAAGGAAAGTTGTGTATAATCGAGATGTGGTGTTTAGAGAGGTGAAAGATGTTATTAAACATGAAGTCCCATCAAACGAACCTGAGAAGATAGAGTTTGAGCTAAAGGAGGACTAATCAGACTCTACAGCAGAAGAGGAACCATAAGACGAAGAGCCACAAACTCCAGGTGTGAGAAGATCAATTCGAGAAAGAAGGTAGCCATAAAGGTATAGTCCATCTGCTTTCTGTTCAAATTTTGCTTTATCTATTACTGATGATGATCCCAGAACTGTGAAGAAAGCAGTAGATTCAGAGGATGGAAAACTCTGGAAAGAGGCCATGGTTGATTAAATGGCATCTTTGCACAAAAATGAGGCATGGGATCTGGTGGAGTTTCCAACTGGAAGGAAAACCATTGGCAGAAAATGGGTGTTCAAGAAGAAGACAAATGCAGAAGGAAAGGTGGAGAAATACAAAGCTTGGTTGGTAGCAAAAGGTTATTCCCAGGTGCCGAGAATTGATTTTGGTGATATTTTTTCTTTTGTGTCCAAGGTAGCTTCTATTAGATTACTTTTATCTGTTGTTGCTGCTTTTGATTTTTAGGTAGAACAGATGGATGTGAAGATAACATTTCTTCACGGGGATCTGGAAGAAAAGATCTACATGAAGCAACCTGAAGGCTTTGCGGTGAAGGGTAAGAAAGAACTGGTATGCAATTTAGAGAAGTCTCTGTATGGGTTAAAACAGTCACTAAGGATGTGGTATCAAAAATTTAATACATTTATACGGGGACTTGGCTTCACCAGAAGCAAAGTAGATCACTGTGTGTATTTTAAATTATTTGGTGACCGTGTTATTTATCTGATCTTGTATGTGGATGATATGTTGCTGGTTGGAAATGACAAAGAAATTATTAAGGATTTGAAGACACAATTTTCCCTCAAATTCGACATGAAAGATCTTGGTGCTGCAAACTATATTTTGGGCATGGAAATTAAAAGAGATCGGGCAAAGAGGAAGCTCTGGTTAAACTAGAGGAAGTATGTCAAGACAATACTGCAGAGGTTTAATATGCAGGATAGTAAATCGGTGAAGGTTCCTATTCCTGTAGGTGTAAAGTTATCTGCCGAACAGTGTCCCAAGATACAAGAAGAGGAAGAGGACATGTCTCATGTTCCATATGCAAGTGCAGTCAGTAGTCTGATGTATGCAATGGTCTGTACTAGACCAGACATTGCACATGCAGTGGGAGTATTGAGTAGTTTTATGTCAAAACCAAGGAAGAAGCATTGGACAGTAGCGAATCGGGTTTTTAGGTATTTGCGTGGCACTAGTGATTATGGTTTGTGCTACCAAGGAAGACCAGGATTGGACAGAGTTTTGGATAATTGTGGGTTTGTTGATGTCGACTGGGCTGGAGATCTGGATCAGGGAATATCTACAAGTGGGTATGTGTTTAACCTATTTGGAGGTACAGTCAGTTAGATGAGTAAGAAACAATATGTAGTGGCACTATCAACTACAAAGGCTGAATACATGGTAGCCACTCATGCAAGCAAGGTAGCATTTTGGCTGCAGAGATTGTGTTCAAGTATGGGGTTAGTGCAGAGAGCTATAAGGATAGACTGTGACAGGAAAACTGCAATTTTATTGGCAAAGAACCCTGCTTACAATTCAAAGACAAAGCACATTGATGTTCAGTATCCCTTTGTGAGGGATATGATAGAAGACAAAAAAGTGTTGCTAGTAAAAGTGGACATTTTGAAGAATACTAAAGATGCATTGACAAAATCTATGAGCTTTGAGAAGTTCTCTTGGTGTAGAGAAACAATGGGCGTTTCAGGGCTGGATAAATGACAAAGTTCTCCTATGGCCCCCTGTGGAAAGAAAATAATAAGTCGGAGAATGTTGGGTTGTGTTATATTCTTTCCACGACTATCCCACATAGTCAATCGGGGGTTAGAGGGGGGGTGAAGCCCCCCCTTTGTTGTGAAATGGGGGGGGGGTTACAGGGGGGGTGGAAGCCCCCCCTATCCAAGGGGTTTGAGGGGGGCGGGTAGCCCCCGATGCCCTGGGAAATTTTTTTTTGGACCTTATATTAGGTTGGGCAGACCTACCTATGGTTTTGCACATGGTTTTCGCACATGGTTTTGGAAGTGATGGTTTTTGATCCATGGTATTGGATGATTCCGCATGTATAAATATGTATTGTAACATTGAAAGGAATATAATGAAAAATCAAGCTGGTAATCCCAGTTTTGGGATCCAAGGAAATCACCGTGTATATGTGTTTTATCTGTTATGCTCTTGCATTGTTTATTTTCTGTGTTTTAGAATTCATATGCAGGTAATTTCTGTACGGGGTTAAAACCTACACGTTTCTTCTACCTTAACCGTAAACTTGGTGGTGTAAGATGATGCCACCTGAACCTTGGTTTCTTGAGTTTTCTCTTTGCCTTTCAAAATATGGTTCTTACCCTGCTTTCCAAGTTTACCTGTGGACTTTTTGCTGGGTTTTTCATCCTTTACTTCAACTATATTGGTCTCTTTCACTATGTGGGTAATCTTCTTCCCATGTGTTTCATGGACCTCTTCCTACTCACAAATGTTTAGTGATGAAGACTATGTACGACGTAGTAAACCAGTGCTAAGTAGAAATTCAAACCAATGAATCTTCCTCTTATCAATTGCAAACATGGCCAAATTTTTAATGAGGGAGGAATGGAAAATATTGGACATATGGTTATCTTTCTGCATCTGAACTTTTATTGCCATCCTTTCCAGACTTTTGAATAAGAAGAAGGGTACGTTTTTTTTTTTTTTTTTTTTTTTTTTTTTTTTTTTTTTTTTTTTTTTTCTGTGAAGTTCCATAGAAGTCTCAAATGATGCTGGTACACCCTGTTGAATCTACCCTCACATGTGAAATACCAATGGATCACCTTCAAAAGCTCATTGTAATGGTCCTGGAGGTAGATGGTGGGGAAAGTTGTAGCAAACTTATCATTGAACTCAGGCTTGACAAACTATTTAAAAGCTTAAATATCAAGCTCATCACCTTTGAACCATTTTTCACCTATTATGGGGAGGCTTGTGGCATTTGCAATTAGTTTTTTTTGTGACAATGATTTCCACATTCCCTAACTTCACTCTGCTATGAGGGTCATGGCAAAGAAGCTAGCCAATCTTGTATTATGACCCATTTACTGGACTTTCTGACAGAATGTAATGCAACCGTAATTCTCGAAAGCGACTCTATTGGCATGTACAAGTCAGAGAGTGAAAGCGTGTGCAAGTCAGAGAGTGAAAGATTCGACAATTGTGACAATGAAAACTTCACTAAATAGCAGTATTAGACAGTGATGACAAAGTAGGTTTCTAATGTTCAAGGTGAGTGGGAAAGCACCCAATTACACTTTACAATTTACCTTGACCATTCAACATTGCATTATGGCTATGTTTCTCATTAATAAAACATGACTTCAAGCTAGAAATTTGACTGTACGCGTGGTTGATAGCGTGCGTAGTGAAGTTTTTTAAAGAAAATGAAACAAGAGCTTTACTATGCTTAATCAAAGTGTTGAAAAATAAATTCACAAACTAGGTAACTGAATCCTACCTCCCATAATGTTGAGACTAATTTGTGTGAGCTCTGGTAGATTAGGGACACACTGTGCAATGGTTGCGTAGCGCTCTGCATATAAACAATGCAACACAATTTATAAAATTCTTTGTAATTTGCCTTCAATGTGTAACTAGTCTTCAGATCTCCTACACAATGAACCAATACATTCGCCTATGATAAAAAACGATGAAAATGGTGGCCTCCTGGAGTGATTTGAAAATCATTCCTAAACTTTGTTGACGTAATTAAACATGGTGTTTAATCGATGCTCCACCTGAAATAAAATAAAATAAAATATAATTCATATTTGAATTTGGGAGTGTGACAGGATCTGGGAAAATGATGTGGGTAAGATGATCAAACTTTGTGTATGGTCTATGTGGGTGAGGTTCACTCATCATACGCAATGATGCTTTAGTAAGGAAATTTAGGCCTAGGGTAAAAAGGGACTTAGGATAAAAGGGGATTTAGGCCTAAAATAGGAATAAGGGATAACATGACTATTTAGGAATAGGAAAAAGTTTGAAAGAATAAGAGGATAAGGGAATAGGATAATTAGGGCTATGAAAGAAAATAGGGAATAGGAAACGAGGGAAAGAAATGATTTTATGAAAGGGAGAAAAATTATGACATTTGTGACCATGTTGCTTTAAACATCATCCCTTTGACTGTAAACATATGTTTAGGTGAACACCCTAATAAACCCTCAAAACCCTGACTCAAAAATCATAATGATAGCTCTCAAAAGCTCAAACACTCCCTTCCCATTAATGATTAAAATTTTATGACCAAGTTGATGATGACTTTCTAGGTAGTAGCTGGTCAAACTCATGATAGTGAAAATGCTTATGAGTTTGACCTTTTCCATGACAGCAAAATTATTTTCAAAGAAATTTGGATATTAATAAACTAACTAACTCTAACATTGGCTCCATTGGGGATGGAAGCCTCCCTGTGAGGTGCAAAGAATGACATCGCAGACTAGAAGCCTATCCATTAGGGAATAGAAATAATGTACAAGACTAATAAAAGGCTGACAAATCTAGAAACATTTACTGATCGGACTAACTAAAAAACACTGCATGACTGACAGACTCTAATTTGACAAACTAACTTTTTTATCGCAATAGGAAAGCCATGACCTTATGGCCTTCACCTCAAGCTTCAAATCCCAACTACTACTACCCACACTTTCATTATTCAACAGTAAAGCGATATATATATATATATATATATATATATATATATATATATATATATATATATATATATATATATATATATATATATATATATATAGATATATAGATATATAGATAGATAGATAGATAATGACATCATATTGAAATAGTGAAATTATGTGAGAAAGTGCTTCAACAGCCTTCCATTTACAAGACCTACTCCAAGTGGCTCATCAGACAAATCCTCAAGAAGATAAGTGTTCTTTCTCATGAATGCAGTAATCTTAAATGGTCCCTTCCACATATTTTCAAAATTTCCATGTTTTCCCTTGTCTTCATTCTGAGCATCCCACTTTGATATCGTGTCTCCAATTTGAAAATCAGTTGCCTTTGTTCTTCTATCATAATTTATTTTTATTTTCTCTTCTCTCAGCTGTGTGTTTTTTAACACCTTTTCTCTAGACTGTTGCATTTGAATCATTTGACCAATCCTTCCCTGCATGTCATTTGGTTCTACCTAAACCTCCTGTAATAGTTTCATGACTTGAACTCCCAATGAAGAAGGAAAAAGTGCATTTGTCCCATAGACCAGCTTAAAAGGAGACATTCCTATTGACTTCTTGGTACTTCCACAATCTACCCACAGTGCGTGAATCAACTTTTTATGCCAACTCTTCTTATTCTCCTACAACAACTTCTTGATAATGTTGACGAGACTTTTATTAGATGACATAGCCAAGCCATTACTTTGAGGATAATAGGTTGTTGATAGAACAATGTTGTATTTATGGAAAAATTATATCATCTTCTTTTACTTAATGGAAACATAATTATCTGTGATAATTTTTTGTGGACAACCAAAATGAAACAAAATTTTACCTTCCAGAAATTGAATGATCACCACGTCAATAGCTTGTATGGTGGGGACTGCTTCAATCCACTTGGTAATATAGTTTGTTGTCTTTAATATCCACATGTGTTGTCTAGATGAAGTGGGATGAATTTCACCAATAAACGCGAGTCCCCATTGTTGAAATGGTGAATCAATTGCTATAGGCTTCAGGGGTAGAGGGAGAAACCTTTTTCTGCCTTCAAACATCTAACATTCCCGATAGATGGCCACCTTTTTATAAACATCAGCAATAAAACTAGGCCAATAAAGGCTATCTCTTAGGATCTTGTTCGTTGTGGTTTTCCAATACAAGTTCCCACCACAATATCCTTTGTGGAACTCCTCCATTACTACTTGAGCCTCGTCTTCTAACAAAAAATTGAGCAACATTCCATCTGGATCCTTCCAATATAAGAACTGATCAATAATGCAAAATCTTACTGCCTTCAATGTTAGAAAGTAGGCTTTAATTTTAGGCCATTTTGGAGGTGCTCGTAAATGTTGCAACACATATAAAATATCAGCATACCATGGTGAGGAAGCAAACTTTTCCGACACTTGTTGGGTAGTATTTGAGAGTTCCTCTTCTGTCAGGAAAGCTAAGGAATTTATTTGAAGTGACTGCATATTTGATTCAGCTAACATTTGAGCCAAACCTTGCCCTTTAATTAATTTTGTTGGCTTGATCTCGATGTCATATTCAAGTATGGAAGCGATCCACTTACCCCTTCTCCCATCTAGATCACTCTGAGTCAATTTTGGATTACAACACTAGGCATATAAGCCACAACATGGGAATGCAAAATATATACCTGAAAATCCTTCAAAGCCTTGACAAGTGAAAATGTTTGTTTCTCCACTATATCATATTTGAGTGCAGCATCTCTAAGCACCCTACTGAAAAATGAAATGGGTTGTTCAACTCCCTGTTGATTTTTCTGTAACAGGACAACAACAATACTGTGCTCAAAAGCGAAAGAAAATACTATGAATTCTCGTGTATAATATGGACTAGCCAATGTGGGAACATGGGACAATGCTTCCTTAACTTCACTTAAAAATTTCTTGTTGTCTTCACCCCATTTCGCCTCATTGTCCCACTTTAACATGTCTGTAATTTTTCTCAAAATTACGGCAAGATTCAGAATAAATCTCCTCAAAAAATTAATTGTGCCCAAAAAGGACTAAATATCCTTTTTACTTCTAGGAATCTCCATTTTCTGAATTGTTGCAACTCTATTAGGATCTATTTTGATGCCATATTTCGAAATGATATGAACCAACAATTTTACTTCCTCTGATCCAAACAATGATTTCTTTGGGTTTAATGAAATGTTGTAATTCCTACACTTCTCGAAAACTTCTCTTAAGTGCTACAAATGATCATCACCAGACTGTGAATAAAAAGTAATATAATCAAGGTATATGACAAGAAACTTATATTTTTCCTCTGCAAAAGCTATATCCATAGCTCATTGAAATGTTTCCCCTACATTCATCAGACCGAACGACATCTTGGCATATTTGAAAGTCCCCCAAGGTGTGATGAAGGCAGTCTTATCTTGGTCTTTTGGGTGAACCAAAATCTAGTTATACCCCAAAAAACCATCTAGCTATACTGGTTATACTGGTACCAATTTAGATAACCAATAGAAAAAAAGAAGAGGTACTATAATGTTGGCATCAAACAAATTCCTTACCTCCTTTTCAATCAGGGGAAAAATAATTGGACTTGTCCTTCACAGCTTCTCTTGAATGGTTTTTGATCTGCTTTGACTGATATTGTATGCTAAATAATTTCTTTGTTATACAGATTTAAGTCCTTGTATCCTCAGGAAAACACATTAGAACATTCAGTCATCAATTCCAAATATGTTTTCTTCATTTCTAGACTCAAAATCTTAGAAAACTTTATAATTTTTGGGTGTTCTGTTGTACCAATATTGCATTCTTCAACTCCTTCTCCTACAAGTGCTAGTTTTGGCCTTTTGGCCACATCATTATGGTCAAACAGTTTCTCCAAAGGTACAAGTCCTCGTGGAAGGAAATTGTCTTTGAGCTGTAATATCTTTAACTCAGTACCCTGTTTATCTAACTTTTCTTTCAACTTATTAATAAAATTCCCTTTATCTACATCTTCCCATCCCACATCCCTTTCCAATTTCATTTTGGAAAATCCCTCCTTCATTAGAAAAAAGTTCTCCAACTGCTTGTCATTTTCAGAGACTTGCTAGTGCTTCATATTATCCGAGACAACAAGCCTATGTCTGAATTCTACCTTGTATTTCCCTTTAACACTGCTCAGAATTTCAAAATCAGAGGCGAAGTGGCCAATGCATCCACAACAACATTATCCTTTGTTGGAACAACTAAAAAACTGTAGTCAACAAAATTTTGCAAATAATCTAGTACAACATTACGATAAGCATGAATCCAAGGGTGTTTTGTTTGATATTCACCTTTAAACTATCTAACAACCAACTCAGAATATCCATAAACAACTATTCTTCAAGCTCGTAATTTCTTCAAATTTCATAAAAACAAAATGAGAGCTTCATATTCCGCTACATTATTAGTACAATTAAAAAATTAACTTGTATGAGAATATCTCTTACTTACAAACTTCTGGGTTGATTATCCATATCCCTGCACCAAAACCTTCTTTGCTAACTACCTGATCGAAATGCATAGTCCAAACACAAGGTTTTTTCTGCTATTTTTTGCCTATTTCAGCCTTCAAACTCTCAGATTTCACATGAACACTTTGGCTTCTCTATTCCTCACTTTTGTTGTTGTCATGTCCCTCCATTCCATGATTTTTTTCTTCATAATTTTCCTTGTTATTTGCTTCTTTTCTAATGTCTGGAACAACTGATTTTATTTTATTGTCTTGTTCTGATTCTTTTCCCAAATTTTCTAAATTCTAAGCGTTGTCCCTTTCCTCTTCTACATCTGAAACAATCTCTTCATCATTTGGACAACCCGAATTGAATAACAAAAATGAGTTCAAATCAAAATGAATAGCATGCAATGGATGACTCACTGGTTTATCCTTACTACTGATCATGTATTGCATGAGCAGTTCTTGGTATAACCTGCTTGACTGACCTTTGAAAACTGAAACTGTGATGTAGGACATGTCTGTTTGCAATTCCCCGTGCAATTTCACCATCCAAAATCTAGACAAAAGCATACCATACCTGAGAGGTATATCCGCTACCAAAAAATACATAACCATACATTTTGAAGGAATTTGAGTTGTGGACACCACTAAATCCTTAATTAATCCTATACACTTCACCTTACTAGAATCAAATGAATAGAGGTCCTTGTATGGTATTGTAATATCTAGGCATAACCTCTCCATGATCACTTTCAGCATTAGATTATGTGAGGCTCTAGAGTCCAACATAACATTATGCAATATTTGCTCATGCACATTCCAACTGACATAAAAAGGAGGAACATCCCCATCTTGCTCTTTTTAATCAATCTTTGGTCCAAAGATAATAGTTGGATGATCATCCGCTATATTAACTATATCATAGGATTTGTCTACTCTAAGTGCCTTTAAAATATGAGATCTATATTGGTCATTTCTTACCAATTCACCAAGAGGAATAGAGATTTTTAATTTACCAATTTTAGCTTCAATATTAAAAGGATTTGATACCTTTTCAATCTCTTTATGGGCAACTTCCTTCTTTTCTGCAGCATCTTTGGATGTATCTTCTTTCCTTTGCAAGATAGTGATAGGAGGCTCCTTCCTTTGGGCACTTGTACTTGGGACATCCTTCCTTTGGGCACTTGTACTAGGGGCATCCTTATTCACATTTTTGGCTACCATTTTTTATTTTATTTTATTTATTTATTTATTTATTATTATTATTATTATTATTATTATTTTTTATTTTTTATTTTTTATTTTTTTCTGAATTAGTCTACTTCTATATTAATACAAAATATTCGTATAACGAGACAAGGGTCTCAAAAGTTCCAGCCCATGTAACAGCATACTGATAGTGCACAGTGAACTAACTATCTCAGGACTTGCAAAAACTAGCTGTAGGACTTAGAATCGTTGAGTCCAAAACTAAAGACTCTGAATCTTGACAGTGACCCCATTTTGACTTGAAAGCCACCTTAGCCAAAATATTAACTAACCGACATGGAATGCTGCCCACGTAGGGGAAACCAGCCCTCAAGAAGAGTTGTAAAGACTTGTTACCGGACACTACATGCTTAGGATAGACAAATCCTCTGTTGACAAATAAATAGGACCAAAAACACTCAAACCTGAGAGGTATGAACCACCGCATTCGACCAATGAGAAAAACCAAGGACACGCAAGCATGTTCAGTCCTCATGCTGAGTTGGAGGTTGTTCCTCAATGATGCAGCAACCAAAATGCTCTGGTTCTTCATACTCCACGGAATGTACCTCTGCTCTAGCTCGATCTTCTACTACAAGAGCGCTTGGGCCAGCTTGAGTGGGTATATTCTGAATTGCACAGCCCCTATTATCCTGTCTTTGTTTAGTCACATTCCTTGTGGGAGCTGTCCGGTGTTCCATCCTCTGTTGCTGAGGAATTCCTGAGCCTGCTGTCTCCGAACCCCCAGCTTGCTCATTCAGTTCAACAGTGACCGAAACAATGAAGGAGGAATTACCCAGTCTATAGGGGAGGCGGAAGCGAGTCGTGTGTGTTCTGGTGTGTTGAGAGCTCACCTTTGTCATTATCTGCCCCCTTCTTCTACCACGTCCTCTCCTGGTCGCCGGATAGCAGTATAAAGTATAGTCTGAGGCCTCAGACGAGGGGTCCAAAGTTGTGGATGACGCCTGGCGAAGGATCCGGCCCCGAGAGCTGCCTCTCCTACTTCCCATTCTGGGGCGCTCTCTGGGCATTTTGATATTAACTATTGAAGTGAAACAAACAGTTAACGAGGAGACAACACAATTCCTACCTGGGAGAAGTCTTAGCCGGTGGAAAGGAGTGTTGAGGCCTAGGATCTTGTTAACTTTCCGCACCAGAGCCAGACAGTGTTCTGAACTGTCTCTGGCGCCTGAACCTTCACCCTTGCTTTGCTCGGAAACGCTTATGAGGAGAGCGATAATGCAGATTATGCCACGCTTCATTGCAGATCGATTATTACAATGCAATCCGGTTATTAATGTTGTAATGATGTTTATTGTGTGAATCATTAAATGTTGCGTCCTGCAGCTCCATCTGGCTGCGGTGAGCGGCCTCGCGCCCGCCCGCCGGACCATCCTCGTATTAGGTGCTAGAAAGACCACCCACATCCGGGTGGCTACCATTTCTTTGTTTGTTGTGTTGTTGATTGGTATTTATTTTTTCACTGCATTGTTTCCCACAATTCTGTTCCTCAAATTATATTGTCGCTGCACTTGCATGATGCAATTTTGATATCCCTTCCTATACTCCTCGGATTCAGTCATCAACACATCATTTTGAGAATGAGCAAGTAGCAACTGTTCATCCTCTGCCTTAAAAATTTCAAGCAACCCATGCTCTTCATCTTCTTTAGTCTAATACATATCTTGTTGCATGTTGGTGGCTAGATTTGCATACTTTTACTCACCCTTTTAACCTATTCTTTTTATCCATTTTACATCAATAATGGTTAATCGACATCTTAAAACACACAGGTATACCTCTTGTCATGTCTTTATGGATTATTGGTCAATGAAGCATAGTCATAGGGTATTATTACCTAAGCGGCTTGCTAATTCAACTATTTCTACCGATTTGAAGGAAGAATGACTAGGATTGTGATTCATTGAATGATACTATCAAAGTTGGCAGTGATATCCTTGAACATTGGCTACAACGGTGAATCAATCTCTCGATTAACACGATACTATCTTTTACATTCTTTTTCGTTCTGAAAACCACCATGTAATTAAAGGCAGATAACATCGTAATTCTAGGAGCTGTATTATTGATAAAATGTATAAAGTAGGGTTGCGGGCCATGAAAGCTATCATTGTTAAGATTCGTTAAAGTTACAGGAGAAATACTCTAACTCTAAGTCTGTAACAACATACTTGTAATATTTCTTTAATTAATGACAGTTTGATCTTCTGAGCATATTGTGATTCGTTGATCTCACCACAACCTTGATCATAGAGTTGGGGTCACTCTCCTCACCAAATGCTGCTGGATTAGATGTGTGTTTAAGTTTATTTCCGTGAGTTTAGTGTTGTTGTGAATGTTTATTAGTGTGTGCTTTGAGTCCTAATTGTTGTTACAGTTATTACTTTTTTTTACTCTTATTTGTTGTTACAGTTATTTCTTGTTGTTACACATTGATGAATTTATAATTAATGTTCAATGCTGGGTAGGGAAACTGTGGCCTGCACATAAAATGCATGATAGCCTTGAAATAACTAGTATAACCCCGAGTTGACAATTAATGTGGATTACATGAATTGAATGATTCATACTTGAACACCAACATTTTGGCGCCATTGTTGGGGAGGCTATCAAGGCGCGAAAGTATGAACAGTGTTGACCATAGGATTGATCTCTCATCCTAGTGAAAGAAGCTTACACCTTGCTCTAGGTCCTGAGTATTAGATCATTTGGTTGTTTGGTTTCTTATTTTTTTTAGGATTATTCTCTTGTCCCGGGGAAGGAAGTTTTTATCACCTTGCTCAAGGTCTGGAGCTTTAGGTTTTTTTTTTTAGCTTTCATAAGTATTGCTCTCTCATCCTGGGAAGGGAAGTTTTATTTTTCGCAGTGTTTCAGGTCCTGAAATTGATTTTTTTTATTTGTTTATTTTCTCTCTTGTTTTCTTTAGGTGCCACTCTCTCATCTTGGGGAGGGAATTTCTTATCCTACTCCAAGTCTTGAGCTTTTAATTTTCTTGAATGTTTCCCTTTTTAAAAGGGGTTGATTTAGGCAGAATAAATTACATCCAAGAGATCATCTCAAGGGTTGAGTCTGGAGCATTGTCACAAGCTTCCATTAGGTTAAGATCTCATACAAGATCTAGATGAAAATTTGTTTCACAACTAGAACCTCCCCCAATAGCATAAGTGCAATTCAGGGAAGAAGAAGTAGCAAATAGAGGATCTGAGGAACTACATATTGCAAGTTCAAAGAAAAAATATTTGAGGTAATTCTTTGCGCCATTTGATCAAGGGAGTGTTGTTAAACAACTTCAATCACCTATTATAGAACAACCAGAGCCAAAACATATTGAGATTCCAATTGGGTATTTGTAGATATTCATGGCTCCTGCAACTTCTTCCCAATTAGAGATAACAAAGGTGATGTACCTATGAAGCCTATTCTTTTAACAACACTACCTAATTTCCATGGTCTTTCTTCTGAGGATCCGAACACATTCCTTTTTGAATTCAAATTTTTTTTCGGGGGTATGATTATATTTTTTATGCTTAGAAATTGAAGATATTCCCCTCTACATTGAAGGGAACAACTTTGAGATGGTTTATGGGTTTAGGGGGGAAATCTGTTGCTACATGGGATGATATGAAGACGATTTTCCTCGAGAAATATCAGGACTACTACAAATCTCGAGATGTAAAGGAAGAAACTTTTAAGATTATGCTGAAAGAGGATGAGAAAATGGAAGATTTTGTGGAACGTTTTCAATATAGTTTGTAGAGATTAGGCCACAATGACCTGGATAAGAATATATTTAAGATCATCTTTCTCAAAGTACTGAGGGAGGAATCTCTGGAGCTATTGAATGTAGTAGGGAAAGGAGATATATCAAAGGAATAATTTGATACCATCTATGAATTATGCATCAAGTGTTCAGGAGAGGCTGCGAGATAGAGGTAGGGAGTCCAAACTCTCAAAACATCCAGCGGTGGAGTTACAAAGGCTGAAATTGGGAATCTGCTAGACAACCTAAGAACCGAGATCCTAAGCACATTATCATCGCAACTATATGTGTTGCAGGCGAAACAGAAGCAGATGGAAGAAGAGAAGGCTATGTCTATTTTCTTCCCTCAATGCAGGAAGAAGCATCCATTGAAGGAATGTCCATTAAATTCTGTGGAGACTTGTGTGATATGTGAGCAGAGCCATTCCACTAGCACTTGTCCGTCTCTTCCTGGATTGAAGGCAGTATTTCAGGGAACAAATGAAGAAGCATATCATCTTTACTTTATGGTATCAAGGAAACCATGGCAACCACGACCGCTGAACATGAGTCAAGGTATGCCCCAAGACCCATCTCAGTATTTTAATAATATGAATTTTGGTTAGCATTCTATACCCTTTTCACCTTCTTGGCTGCAATATTACCAATATCCAATGCCCTGACACCCATGGTACCCTCAATCTAGTCCAAACTCGTCATGGTCCTAGAATTAGCGTGGACCTCCTCCTCCTCCTTCAGGATAATTCTCCCAACCTATGCCACAACAACGGCTACAACTGCCTGCTAATGCACCCACTAGGAATCCTCCTCTTCATCCTCAACTATTTTTCCAATCCAATCCAAATCCAAATAATTGAGGGGCTCAAAAGTTTGAGACACTCAACCTCCCTTCATATAGTATCGCCACCATGGAATGTAATGAATTAAATCTTCAATCTGTTCGGGTGGTCAATACTCAGAATTCACCAATAATTGTTGAACATACTAATGATGAAGTCTCAGAACCAGAACATAGAACAATAGGGGATGAGCCAACACAGATTCCTATAAAGAAACAAGCCCCTTGAAAAACTATTGTTACTAAAGGATGTCAGACTGGTCCACCTTATCTGGAAAGATTATCTTTGAGCAAACAAAGTCCTCATCCTAAATTTGACCTTTTAAGGGAATTGCAGAATTTATTCGTTAAAATTCTGATACTTCAGGCTATGAAGGATGTACCGGTTTATGCTATGGAAATTAAATAATATTGTTCTAAGAAACCTGGCAGAAAACCAAAGGACCCACTTACTAATCATGTCATGGGTAAATTATGAGATATAATGTTGGGGAAATTTGTACATGTCAAATACAGGGATCTTGGGAACTCGATTATGACAGTACAGATTAATGGGGTGGATATCCCAAATGTATTAATAGATTTGGGGGTAGTGATTAATGTTATAACCTCTACAACTGTGATTACCTTGGGTCTGTGAAACCTTAAACCAACTCCAACTGTCCTAGAATTAGTAGATCAGTCTACTATAAGACCAATAGGGAAGCTCGAAGATATCACTATTGCGGTAGACTCATGGCAGTACATCGTTGACCTTTTGGTTTTACATACCCAATCCCCAGCTAGTGGGCATCCCTTGATTTTAGGAAGACCTTGGCTCGCAACCACAAATGCTTAGATTGGGTGTTGGTCTAGAAACATGGTAATATCCATGGGGAAGTCACAAAGAATCTTATCCTTTACCCCCTTGCAGAACCAAGTTCATGAAATAAACTCGGATTTACCTTGATATAGAAGTCTCTACCTACCAAAGAGCCTAAATCTAGGAATGAAGAAGTTATACCTCTTAGGGTCCTATAATTTTTATAGAATCATTTGATTATCGCTAATCATTATTATGTTTGAGATGTTGTAAATAGTATTTCCTCCTGCAAATTATTTCCAAAGCAGCACCAAGTACTAAGATTTAGGGAGATTTTTGCATATGAATGTTTGGATCAGACTGGGGGTATTTTCATCAGAAAGAGCTCAATAGTATCTTTTCAACAATACATCATGCACTCAAATTCAATTCCTGGATCAAAGGCAAGAGCAAGTTGAACTCTGCACCAGAAAGCACATAAGAAGACATAAGTGAGAAATCATATATTTTGAATTATTAAAATTAATTCCAAAAATAAATGAATAAATATAAACTCTAAAAACCATGAAAAACCCTTTATTCATTAAAAATCCAAAATTCAAGGCCTATGGCCCACCCCGCATTCATGCATTAATTCCCCAACATTAAAGGCATCGAGATGTGTGCATATTATAATCCATGGTTATGAATATGTTTCAGACCAACCCCTTTGACATTTAACCAAAAGGGAGTTCGAAACGTGGTTTTCAGTCTTACTGGCCTTTACAACTGTCACCCTCACGTGATTTTAGACCCCCCTCCCCCTAAACCTCTTACTGCCCACCCCACCTCCAAAATCCATTAATTGTATTGGTTTGACTTTTATAAATATGGTGGGAATGGAATTTCATGTGATCACGAAACCAATGTTGTGTGGATGAGAGGCTGAATGAAAGAGATCAACCAAAACTAGATTTTTAGAAGAAATTTAGGGATGGAAGACAAAGTTGGTGAAATGAAATGACAGGCAAAGGAGTAAAATAATTTTACAGGAAAAAGAAATTCATGGATGGGGAAAATAAATACATGAGAGAAAATAAGAGGGAAAATTTTGCAATAGTATGTTCATGAAAGTAATGTACAAGAGAGAAAAAACAAGGAGCTTCATGTAAATGAGTTTTACACATAAGAGGACAAGTCAAAATGAAAATGAAAATAGAAATGTTTTACCAACCATGGATTTACAAAAAACAACACATGGTTTTGCAGATCCATCCAAATATTTACAGGAGTAAAAGGAGGAAGGTAAAAGGAGAAAGAGGACATGGTTTTGAAACAACACATGGGTTTCAAAACCCATGGGAAGAGAAACAATACATGGATTTAGAAAAAAACCCATGGATTTTTGAAACAGTATATGGATTTGAAAACATGATGGATTTATAAATCATTCTAATAAATACTTTGAATTATGAATTTCATTTAAATATTTGGAAATATCAATTTAAATATATTATTTAAATCCAAAAATTTTGTGATAGAACAAAGTATTTAAAAGATGATGTATAAAACAATGGACATTACAACAGCAAGATAAACAATGACAACATTGCATACTCAGCACCACCGTTTTAGAACAGAAGGAATAGAAAGACATCGAGACACAGACTATTAAAGAATAGTTTGTAACTCAATTCCTTTTTTGAGATTTGATATTAGTTTAGCACAAGTTCTCACGATTTTTTGTAAATTAATTTATAAATACTTCATCTTATCAAGGGTTGGTTTTTGAACAAAAGAACACTATTGTATATTGTTGAAGCATCAACGAATTTTCTAAGTAATACAGAAGCTCTTTCACAGGATTCTTGTGTCAAGTTGTTGGTGAAGTGCATCTATCTCTCTTATGTGTTTATATTTCTCATTTCATAGCACATATTTGTTTTCCAAATCTGAATTATTCAAGAGATAAGTAAAGGGAAGAATTTTTTTAAATCTACACTCTGCACCTGGTTACGAATAATTTCAATGTTTTCTTCTTATATTTAAATATAGAATTCAGGTAACAATGCTCTATATTTAAAGTGAATCTTAATCTGTTCTCCTTTCTCAATTTCACAAACTTTAAAGAATCCATTCAATTTGGCTACCCTACCCTGTGAGATCTATTTGTAGACACTGCAATCAAACTGCATTTTATGTAATAGACTCCATAGTCCAACGGTAATCTAGTTATCAACCAACCTCTCAAATACAAATCAAACCTTAAACTTCATAACTAGCCTAATATTCAATCCAACAATGTTAAATCTTATAGAGAGAGCCCTCTCTGAAGTTGGCAGGGCTAGATCTCAGCTTCCAAAGTTGGTTTGCAGTTACCTTGGTGATTTTCTTCTGCAACCTCACAAAATTACTGAGTGCTAATAAGACCCATCCTTACCATCAGCGAGGCTCTTTGTTTTAGCAATGAAATGGAGGACGACACCATTAGCACCTTTCTCAGTAGTCCCGATTCCTTTTCTGAATCAACCGGTTAGCTGTTAGAAATTTTCATGAGTTTTAATGTTTAGGAAGATATTGAACCTGAAATAGAAGTAAAAAACATTCCTGAAATTGTACCTCATATTAGTGTTCCTGTAGAAATTGAACCAGGGAAAACATTGATTATTAATCCTAACATTTCACACTCCCAATCCGAATAGCTGCTGAAAGTGCTTCTACAGCATAAAGAAGCCTTTTCTTGGGAGTATACAGATATGAAAGGAATCCCTACTGATTTATGTACTCATCATATATACATTAAAGAGGAATATCAACCTATTAGGAAGCCACAAAGAAGAATGAATCATGCCTTAGAAAACATTGTCAAAGATGAATTACAGAAGTTATTAGATGTGGCTTTTATTTATCCAATATCAGACATTCAATGGGTTTCCCCGTTGGTCATTATTCCTAATAAGAATGGAAAGTGGTGGATTTGAGTTGATTACAGGGATCTAAACAAAGCAACTCAGAAAGACCATTTTCCCTTACCCTTTATTGACCAAGTTCTTAATAGATTAGCAGGGGAAGGAGTTTTTCTCCTTTTAGGACGGGTTTAGCGGATACAATCAGATACAAATAGCTCTTGAGGATCAGGAAAAAACTACCTTCACATGCCCTTGGGGAACCTTTGCCTACCGAGTCCTTCCATTTGGCCTCTGTAACACACCTGCTACCTTTTAAAGGGAAATATTAGGAATTTTCTCTGATCTAGTTAATGATAGTGTTGAGATTTACGTGGATGACTTCACCCCATATGGGGATTCCTTTATAGAAACTTTGAAAAAATTAGAGAAAGTACTTGAAAGATACAATAAAACACATGTTTCTCTTAGTACAGTCAAATTTCATATGATGATGAAAGAAGGAATAGTGATGACACACTTGCTTTCAGTTGCAGGAATTCGAGCTGATCCTGTGAAGGTAGAGGTAATATTAAAATTTCCTACGCCTAAGACACTGACATAGGTACGCAACTTTATTGGTTATGCTAGCTATTATAGCCATTTCATAGTATTTTTTTCTAAAATAGCATTCCCACTTTTTCAATTACTACCTAAGGATGAAGAATTTGTGTGGATTGGTGAATGTGAAGCAGCTTTTGTAGAAATCAAAGAACTAGTCTGCAAGGCTCCGATATTACATGGTCCTGAATGGAAGCTCCCGTTTCACATCTCTACTGATGCTTCTCAAACAGAAATAGGGGCGGTTTTGGGGAAACATGAGGACAAGAAACCGTATGCAATTTACTATGTCAGCAAGAATTTGACCCTTGGTGAATTAAACTATACGGTAACTAAAAAGGAGTTCTTGGTTGTCATTAGTGTTATTAATAAATTTCGGCATTATATCACAAGGTATCCTACTTTCATGCACATTGATCATACAACTATTAGGTATTTGATGAACAAACGAATAACCCCTGGCCATGTTATAAGATGGTTACTATTAATTCAAGAATTTGATATTACCATTGTAGATAAACCAAGGAAAGATAAAGTAGTTACAGATTTCTTGTCTAGGATGGATACTAGTGATGAAGGTACCTTGTAGAGGATAGTTTTCCAGATGAACATATTTTTGCAATTTATACTCACACTACGTGGTATGCAAATATTTCTAACTATCTTGCTACAAGAAAGATGCCTCAACACTTTCCTTACAGAGAATAGTGAAGGATTATCCATCATAGTGCTTGTTATTCATGGATGGATGGATATCTCTTTTACATAGGATATGACCATCAAATATGGTGCTGCATAAGTGGTGATGACATATATGATGTCCTGCAAGCTTCTCATGATGGCCGTTATAGGGGAAATTTTGCAGATAAACGGACATGTCATAAGGTGTTACAAATGGGATACTATTGGCCTTCTATTTTTCATGATACAAGGAAATATGTTAGAGGATGCGATAGTTTCCAGCGGATGGGTCAGACTGGTCAGGCAGATGAAATGTCATTATAGCCCCAACTAGCTCTTGAGCCCTTTGAAAAATGGACTATAGATTTCGTTGGGCCATTTAATCCACCTTCACAGCAAAAAGTTCACATTTTGGTTTGTACGGATTATGTGACAAAGTGGGTAGAGACCAAGGCTGTTGTGAAAGAAACAGAACATGTTGTTTCAGACTCTTTATTTGAAGAAATTATTGCACATACGGAGCTCCTAGAGAGACAGTTTCAGATGGAGAGGCACAATTTATATCACATCTGATAGCAGGACTTATGAAAAGGTATGGAATCAATCATAGGATAGCATCTCCATATCACCCTCAAGCGAATTGTCAATTTTTAAGCAAAAACAAGGTACTAGAGAATATTCTTATAAATACTATAGCGAACCATCGCCAGAATTGGGCTGAGAAGCTTCCTCAGGCACTGTGGGCGTATAAAACAATATGGCTGAAAATAACAGGTTTTTCACCATACGAGCTTGTATATGGGAAATCCCCTTTGTTTCTAGTGGAATTTGAAATTATGACGCTCAGGATAGCCCTTGAAGTATGTCTAGATCTTTCAGAAGCCCAGAAACACTAATTGGAACTGTTGAATGAGTTTGATTAAATTTGTTTGGTATTTATCCAGAATAGTGCTGCAATCCAGCAGCAACAAACTAAATGGCACAATAAATTCATTAAGAAAAATGTATTTCAAAGAGGAGATTGGGCATTGCTCTATGATTCTCGGTTCAAGGATTTTAAGGGAAAACTCTGCTCGAGGTGGATGGGACCATATGAAGTTGACACGGTGTTCGATAATGGAACTATTAGACTTATAAAAATTGATGAGGCACATACTCCGCTTATCATGAATGGACATCGCCTTAGATTATATCACCATCCAACTTCAAGAGACTCCTCTGTACCCCTGATTAAAAAAAGAAAAATCAAAGTCAATAATATATATCTATATATCTAATATAATAAAATGTTGTTACTACCCTATCATTATTTTTCCTGTAGATATCTCACTGGTGTTGTTACTCTAATCATGGAGATTTTGTCTAAGTACTTCACTGGTGTTGTTATTCTAAACATGGAAATTTTGTCTAAGTACTTCACAAGTGTTGTTACTCTGATCATGGCAATTTTGTTGAAGTACTTCACTGGTGTTGTTACTCTAGTCATGGAAATTTTGTCTAAGTACTTCACTGGTGTTTTTACTCCTCTTGTTACTCTAATCATGGCAATTTTGTCTAAGTAATTCACTAGTGTTGTTACTCCTTCGATGTTGTTACTATGATCGTGGTGGTTTTGTCTAAGTACTCTAGTATTGTTACTCCTCTGGTGTTGTTACTAGTCCAGTGTTGTTACTCTGTCGTGATTTCGTTTAAGTACCTCAGTGCGGTTACTCCTCCGGTATTGTTATTCTGTGGTGATTTCGGCTAAGTGTTCAATTGGTGTTGTTACTCTTCAGGTCTTATTACTCCCTCTATGTTGTTACTCCCCCGATGTTGTTACTTCTCTGTTGTTGTTACTCCGCCAAGGTAAGTCACCAGGTACATCCCCAATCAACTTTGTGGATTTGAATTGATAATTCATTTGACATGACTCGATATGGCTGATGAACCACAAATTTGGTAACATTTTGGGCTCATTTGGCCTAATTATCCTTGCTCAATCCTTCATTTTTCATAACTTATGCATTATTTTTTAGTATGTTTATGTCATTTGTACAAATAAGGGTAGTCACTCTTCCTAGGTGGCGAACACGTGCTCATTTCAGGATTTTTTGACACATGTTGGAGCAAAACTGAGCAGACATGGGCTAGGACACAGCCAAGCTTGGGTTGAGGATTCGTAGGGGGGTTGTCTATGGCATTAAATGGCCTCCCTCGGGATCTTTACCCCCAACTCCGAGCTCCAAAGGCCACCAAAACCGGATCTAGAAGGCAGCCAAACATATTTTTTGGAAGGAGTTGTTCACTCCCAGTTTGGGCAGCCAAGTCCCATAGATTTAGGAGGCCAGCTAGGGCCTCGTGGTGTATAAATGTTAAGGCCTCAGCCTTCGAAAAGGACTTTTGGAAAACTCTTGCATATTTTGCACTACAGTGCTGGTAGCTCTATTTTGTTCTCTTGTAGCCATTGTTGGCATAACTCTTGACTTGTGATTATTTTTTGATAATGAGAAGCAGTCAGATTTGATATCAGCTCTGAGTTTTCTATAGGAGCCATAGCTCTTGGGGTTGGGCCCAACCTGAGAGCCTAGGGCCTCCTTCTTTGTATTGCTATCTTTTCTTTATGCATTGTGATTTTCCTTCTATGCATTTGAAACGTGTTTCTGTTGAGAAAGATTTAGTTGTGTTGGTTAAATAGGTCACTGTTGATAAATAGAATTGCTTCAGATGTGTAGAATAGATTGATAGAATAATAATCGATAAAGCTCTAGAAAAATGGGTTGTCCACACTCTCAGTTTCACCTCTCCCTTATTGGATCAGGGGCTGGAATTGCAGAAACAGTGCTGCCCAACAAAAACACTAGTTTGCTTGACCATGCAATCTTTGGTGTAATGTCTTCATTCGTAGAAGTTAGTCATGCGTTCAGACCTTTTTAGATGTTTCTTTGATTAAGTGTTGTACATGGTTCTCTTTATGAATAAATCTATTGTTCATTGGTTTCGTTGACAGTTAGGATAGATTAGATAAGATTTTGATTGTGTGCAGGACTTGGTTGATTCGGTTAAGTGCACACCGTGCAGGGCATCTCCATCTCTCTCTCATCCACCTAAGGTTCGTCCAGGCCAGCTGCTCCATCTCCTAGTTAGGTTCCTCGTCTCACAACTGTTTGTTTGCTCACGTAACCCTACCTTCTTGCTCCTCCATTGTTTCAGCCCTCTTTGAGCCAATTCAGCCTTCTACACCCTCTCACCACTCCATCCATCAGCCCCTGGGTCACTCCAGGCCCCTATCCTACCTCCCTATCCATTCATGTATCTCCCTTCACTCACCCATCCTCCAAAATCCAATTCTTAAACATCCTGTAGAAATTTCTGAACATCCTGTAGAAATTCCTGAAACATCCTGTAGAACCCTTGTAGACTTCCTGTACAAGCTTACAAATGAGGTTTCTTGATAGCCAAACTTTGTGAAACTCTCTGGAAGGGTGTTAGGGACTCCTTAGACCCTCTCTGAACCTTCCCAACCTTTTCCAAGCCTTTCTCCTCCTTGATCCACCCCTGCACAGTGAAAAGCCAGTTAAAAGCACATGCACGATAATTCTAATAACTTATTCAAAAATACAAAAAGATGTTTTCTTCAGACAGAGGTAGTCTAGACATATGTACTTTACCTTCATAGAAGTAATGGCATCTCATTCAGTAGTTTGCATTCTTTCCTTTGCATTAGTAGGGCTAGCTGGTAGAATTAGGGTTTGCTAGGGTTTGCGTTACTTTTTGGCTTTCAGTTTCTTTCCGCAAGTAGAATAGCTTCCTTTGAGTTAGCTTTCATCCATCAGTTAAAAAGCTTCTTCTAAGAGCTCATAGAAGTTGGCTTAAGCCCCTAGCGGACTTGTGCCAACTGACCAAGTGACAGCTGCAGCAAGAGCTAGTACTTGTGCATACAACACTGTCGCTTCCAAGTTTGTTACGAACTACCGGGTTGATAAAAGTAAAGAAGGGAGTCCCAGGAGTTGCAGAATTATTGCTACAATACTGGAGCCCACCATATTTTTGGCGCCGTTGCTGGGGAAGCGTCAGAGTATTGGTCATTGTTGCTTTTCTTCTATTTTCCTACACTCGCCTTCTGCTAAATAGTTTATTTCATTTCCATTCTGCAATTTCATTTCCGCAAAAGTAAAATAGATATTTCCTGCTTTCATAGATTAGCATTTCAATTCTGCAATTTCAATTCTGCAAGCGTAGAGTAGCAATTTCAATTCTGCAAGCGTAGAGTAGCAATTTCAATTCTGCAAGCGTAGACTAGCATTTCATTCCTGCAAATTCATTTGAGCAACATAGCTTAGTCCTTTCCTGCTTTCATTTCAATTCCGTAAGATAGCTAGTTGCATTTCAATCTATTTTCAGTTTTGCAGGTGCCAGAAACAAAGCAAAAAGCAATCAAAATCCTTTCCATTTCATGCCTCGTAGGAACAGAGATAAAACCGGCAAATTCTTACCCAACACCCCCACCACTTCACTGAGTCGCCCTTCTCTCTTCTTTGGTGATAGTGATCTAGAAGAACCTATAGGCGAGCCTCTTGAGATATACGAAGATCCTATAACAGAAGAAGAGTTAGAGAACACTCCACCTGAAGCCATGGCTGAGAATAGAAGAGAAGATGAGAGAATAGAAGGTGCCTTTCCCATCCGAGAGACCAAGGGAGACATGAAAATGAAAAACATAAGCCCCTCCGCTTTACCTCACTTCCATGGATTGACTACTGAAGACCCTGATACCTTCCTGTTTGAGTTTGTTGTCCTTTGTCGAACCTATGACTATACAGAAGATGAGAAAAAATTGAAACTATTTCCCTCTACCCTCAAGGATGCAGCATTACACTGGTTCATGGGCTTGCCTAAAAACAGTATCACCACTTGGGCTCAGGTGCAGCAAGCTTTCAATACCAAATACCGGGACTACTGTAGGTCCAAGGAAACCAAGGGAGAAATATTTCGGATGACCATGGGAAATGATGAGTCTTTAGAAGATTATGAGGAAAGGTTCCAACTTAGCTATAAACGGGCCAGGTGCACACTTGACCCTGAATCTCCCAAGTTGGTCCTGCTCCGAGGAGTCCCTGAAGACCTGCTAGATACCCTTCACATGCTAGCTGGAGGAGATATTTACCAACTACCTTATGAGGATATAAAGACTGTGTTTAGAAACCACTCTAGGGCAGCCCAGAAAAGAGGTAGGGGAAACCCCCTTTTAGCTAGTACTACTTTCTCCAAGCATGAGTTTGCAAATCAGCTGGAGGACCTCAAAAGTGAGGTGAGACAGACCATTGCCATGCAACTTGATACATTCCGAATCCAGCAAAAGAAAGAGGAAGTTGAGAGGGCTTTGACCATCTTCTGCCCTAGGTGTACAAGGAAGCACCCTAAGAACGAGTGTCCATTACACTCGGTAGAGGTATGTTTCGTTTGTGGGGAGGACCACCCCACAAACCAATGCCCAACCTTACCTGGGTTTAAGGCCATGTACCAAGGAACTGAGGCACCCACTGAACCTCTCTACTTCCTCAACCAAAGGAGGCCGCATGGACCTAGACCTTACCAGCAGGGGATGCAAGGGACATCCCAAGCTTGTTATAGCCCCAACCAATCTGCTCCTATGCCCTCTTGGGGTCACCCTACTCATCCTTCCTGGTCTGTGCCTCCTCCATGGTCTTACCCACCTCAATACCATACTCAGCCCACTACTCATTCGTTTCACTCCCATGTCCAGCCACAGCCTCAGTGGAATGCACCTCAACCGGGGTGGAGGCCCCAGTACAACACTCCTCCCGCCATTTTGCCTCCACCACCAGCTTAACCACAACCATTACCTCCTGCTCCTCCAAGACAACCCCAAATGCCTGCTCAACCGAACCCGAATCCCAACAAACGACAGGCCCAGCAGGTATACACCGGGGAAACAACATGCCCTACCTATGCTGTGGAGATCCAGGAGATCAACCTGCGATCTGGGAAGATTCTCCCAGATCGCCAACCTCCTCCCCCAAAGGACGAGGAAGAAAAACAGGAAAGTGAACCAAAAGCCATTCCACCCTTTCCTGAGAGACTAACAGTAACCACACAACCCAACTCAGAAGAGAATGAGCTTATGGGAGAACTCAAACAGTTGTGTGTGAGAATACCACTTCTCCAGGCCATCAAAGATGTACTGATATACAACAAATTGGTTAAGGAGAAGTGTTTCAGGCACCCAGGTAAGCGAAAAAGGGATGCCTCAACTATCAATGTTATAGGACAACTGTTTGATCTTATGTTGGGGCAAGTAATCTATCTAAAGTATTTGGATCCTGGGAGTCTTGTAGTTGATGTCCACATCAATGGCACCATCATACCCCACACCTTGATTGATTTAGGGGCTGCCATTAATGTGATGACCAAGGACACCATGCTCAAGCTCAACCTTTAGGGTTCCTTAAGGAAGACCTCGACAGTCCTGCAGCTAGCAGATCGCTCCACCGTGACTCCCGAAGGGATTGTGGAGGATGTCTTGGTCTCTGTTGACTCTTGGGAGTACCCTGCGAACTTCTTGGTTCTTCAACCAAAAGCAAAGCTTACTGGATACCCCCTTATTTTGGGAAGGCCTTGGTTAGCCACTACGGATGCTTACATAAGCTGCCGAGTAGGAAACATGACCATCAAAAATGGTCCTATGTCCAAGCAGCTAGTCCTATACCCTCCTGCCCAACCTCTATTATAGCATGACTTACCACTTTGGTTGGAAGAAGGAGAAGAGGATGAGGTATACTCTGCACCCTTGTGCACCTTAGAAACCACCAGGGGAGGTCCTCAAACCGAGGATGATTTGATTGAGACCTTGATTCAGAACTCACCTCCCGGTGCATTGTCCTTAGAGGAATTGGTGGAGGGTACTCAAGCCAGTACCTTAGTGGACCTCTGTGTGACTGATCCAACCTCTCCCAGAGTTAAGAATGTGGAGTTTGGCCCCGAGATAACTTTAAAGATCAACTCCTCCCTATCTCCTTCCTAGGAAAAGGAGCTGTGTAGCTTGCTGGCCAGTCATCTAGATGCTTTTGCTTGGAGCTATAAGGATATGAAAGGAGTCCATCCTTCGGTCTGTACCCATCACATCTACATTAAAGAAGATTGTAAACCGGTCAGACAACCTCAGAGGAGAATGAATCCAGCCCTTAAGTACATTGTCAAAGAAGAATTGCAAAAATTGTTGGATGTAGGATTCATCTACCCCATCTCGGGCAGCGAGTGGATTTCCCCTCTAGTGTTGGTTCCAAAGAAAAATGGGAAGTGGAGAATCTGTGTGGACTACAGAGAACTGAACAAAGCCACCAAGAAAGACCACTTCCCTCTGCCCTTCATAGATCAAGTGTTGGATGGACTGGCGGGAAAGAAGTTTTTCTCTTTCCTAGATGGGTTTAGCGGGTATAATCAGATCCAAATCAGCCCGGAAGACCAGGATAAGACCACCTTCACTTGTCCTTGGGGTACCTTTGCTTACCGAGTTCTTCCCTTTGGGCTATGCAACGCTCCTGCCACTTTCCAGAGAGCAGTATTGAGCATCTTTTCTGAGCTGGTCCATGATTCGGTGGAAATCTATATGGATGACTTCACTCCTTATGGGTCCAACTTCCAGGAAGCATTGTCCAATCTGGGAAAAGTTCTAACCAAGTGCATTGAGATGAACCTGTCCCTCAGTCCTGAAAAATGTGAATTCCTGATGACTGAAGGGACCGTGCTAGGACATACCATTTCTCGCCAAGGATTACAGGTGGATCCTAACAAAATTGCTCTCATCAAAAAGGTTCCACCTCCTCAGAAGGTAAGAGATGTTCGAAGTTTCTTGGGCTTAGCAGGATATTACAGAAGATTCATTAAAGACTTCAGTAAGCTAGCCTCGCCATTGTTTGGCCTCTTAGCAAAAGATGTTGAGTTTAAATGGACTGACGATTGTCAGAGGGCTCTGAATGAATTAAAGGATAAGTTGGTGTCCACCCCAATCTTGAGAGGTCCAAATTGGGCCCTACCTTTCCACATCCACATTGATGCCTCGAACAAAGCCATAGGGGCAGCCTTAGGACAAGTTGAACAAAAGCTTCCATACGCCATATACTTTGTCAGCAAAAACTTATCCAAGGCAGAAATGAATTATACTGTAACTGAGAAAGAGTTCTTGGCCGTGGTCCATGCCCTGAACAAGTTCCGACACTACATCACTGGCTATCAAACATTTGTACATACTGATCATTCTGCAATTAGATATTTAATGAATAAGCCGGATGTGAATGCTCGTATTATTAGATGGTTACTTTTGTTGCAATAGTTTGATTTGACTATCGTTGACAAACCAAGTAAAGAAAATGTTGTTGCTGACTTTTTGTCTAGATTGGATTTACCTGCAGGTGAAGATGGGACAGTGGATGACCAGATGCCAGATGAACATATGTTTGCTATCTCAGTACTCTCACCGTGGTTTGCTGATATAGCAAACTACCTGGTCTCATCACAGTTCCCTCCGCATCTATCCTCAAAAGAGAAGAGCAGAATCGTGAGGAAAAGTGCCTCATTCACTTGGATCGGGGGCAACCTGTTCAAACTTGGCCCCGATCAGATCTTAAGGCATTGTGTAAGGGAGGAGGAAGTCTTTGACATCCTCCTAACCTGTCATGATGGGCCTTGTGGAGGACATTTTGCAGCCAAGAGGACTGCCTTCAAAATTCTACAGGCAGGCTACTATTGGCCCATGCTTCATCAAGATGTCAGAAGATATATCAGCCAATGTGACCGATGCCAAAGGATGGGGAAACCGACTCCAAGGGACGAAATGCCTCTCCAACCTCAAGTGACTCTTGAGCCATTTGAGAAGTGGGGTATGGATTTTGTGGGTCCTATCAACCCTCCTTCAAGGCAAAGGTCGTACATCATTGTGTGCACAGACTATCTGACAAAGTGGGCAGAAACAAAGGCAATCAAAGCAGCGACGGAAGAAAAGGTGGCTGAGTTTTTAAGAGAAAACATCTTCTACAAATTTGGCTACCCAAGAGAGTTAATCACCGATCAAGGAAGCCAGTTCACCTCAAACTTAATTGAAGACTTGCTCGCTCATCACAAGATCAAACATAGGACTTCCACCCCCTATCATCCTCAAGCAAATGGGCAGGTGGAAGTGACCAATAGAGCATTAGAAGGGATTTTGACTAAGGTGGTGAGCAGCAGTAGAAAGGATTGGGCAGATCGCCTGGTTGAGGCCAATTGGGCTTACAACACCACTTGGAAGACCACAACCGGCTTCACACCTTATGAGCTGGTCTATGGGAAGAGAGCTTTGATGTCAATTGAGTTCGAATACACCACATTGAGAATGGCAGCTCAACTGGACCTAGATCTCAGCCATGCCCAGCAAGAAAAGTTATTGCAGCTGAATGGGTTAGATGAACACCGAATGCAGGCCCTTCTCCACTCAGAAGTGGTTCAACTTCAGAGGAAGATATGGCATGACCGGCACCTCAATGACAAACAGTTCTAGTCGGGAGATTGGGCGCTGCTGTATGATTCCAAACATAAGGATTTTAAGGGGAAGCTGAGAACAAGATGGCTAGGACCGTATGCAGTGGAGAAGTGTAATGATAATGGTTCTATCCTTATTCGGACCATTGATGAAGAAGCCATCCCCATGCTCATCAATGGGCATCGACTAAAGATTTACAGGAAACCTCTTTCGAGGCAAGAGTTCATCAAAACTGTGGAAAAATCAGTGCTGGTCATAGAGAAGAGTTCTGCCTCTGTTTTGGGCATACCCTGAGCATCATAAAAAAAAATGAAAAAAAATAAAAATAAATAAATAATAATAATAAAAAAGGATCCTTGGGTGAAAACCTCATTGAGGCGCCCCTGCTGTCTCTCTGAAAAATTGGAATAAAAAAAGACCCTTGGGTGAAAACCTCTCTGAGGCGCCCAAGGCAGATAGTAGGGGTGAAAACCTTATTGAGGTGCCCAAGGCAGATAGTAGGGGTGAAAACCTCATTGAGGCGCCCCTGCTATCTCCTAAAAAAAAAAAAAAAAACAAAGAAAAGAAAAAGGAGGCAGAGACAGAAAAACAGGCTCAATCTTTGGAAATTAATGAAGGTTGCAGGTATTCCATGCAAAAAGGAGGCCTCTCAACTCAAGGACAAGGGTCCCTACCATGCTACTAGGTGACCTCACCAGCACTCCCTCCATAAACACTCATCTCGTCCAAGGTTTGGGCACAATCTGGTCATAGTTTAGCCTTCTACAGGAAGCTACAGGACTTTCTACAGGAAGTTTTGTATTTCTACAGGAAACATCCTGTAGAATCTTTGGACGGGCCAGGACCAACTATGCAGAAGAATTTGAAGCTCGAAGTCCAATAAGGAGGCATGCAACCAATTTTTTTCTCCATCCCCCACTGCTGTCGCCTCCTTTCACCACCATTGCTGCCATATGATTGAAATACCTGCACAGTCATACCAGAATGTTGGGCTCTCAGAAGAAATATCTTTAAGTGGGAAAAAAGCATGCAGAGGCTCAACGCTTTACCTGTCAAGGAAATCTGAGGACCCTGCACCTGTGAACATGACTCCACTATTTCGGCATGCACCCTAGGAGGAGAAACGGCTACAGGATGTCCTACAGGAATCTTGTAGCGGTTGATCCGGCTAGAGCACACACCATGAAGGAACCTGCAACTCATGAAGCCGGCGCATGCACCATCCACAGCCAGGAAACCAGTCTTGCAACCAGCAGCAGTCAATGAAAAGGAGCTCCCGTGCCTATGCACGAAGTAGTAGCAAGCGGATCCATCACCCCTCGTCCTGAAGCATGAGAAAAATCACGTCCACGGCCGCACAGGTAAGTGCCTCACCCTGTTTCGTCAAATTACATAAGCGATGCTCTAAAATGTGTGTAACTATGGAAATGAATGGATTGAACAAGTCGGGTAGCCATTCAACTGGCCACCACAACTAGCCCGACGGCCTCGTCGGATCCGAAAAGCTTTGGTTGTGTCAACAAGACAGGAAATGGACACGTGGGAAGCGTCCAGTTGGAGAGAAGTGGCGATCTAACAAGAGTGGCGGTGGTAGATATGCAAGGAAGGATTCAGTGGTCAGGCATACATGCAATGGAATGATAGCAGGTGATGTCGGCCAACGGGCCAACGGGGACAGCTCACCCTTGTGCCACGAATTCCGCAGAAATTCAAATCTGCCGGCTAGATCACGTATGGCGCACTGCACTCATTTATTCTCAATTGTTTTGCAGCCGAGTACGCATCCTAAATTCTCTAAAAGCTGTTAAATCCGAGTGCTTGGCCTGTTCCAACGTCCTGTTGCTGCACAAAAGGCCCAGAACCACTGAAGCGCTCCCCAGAATCCGTGCACGACTTCTACAGGAAGCTGCGCTACAGGAAGCTCAACACTACGGAGGAATTTGGACTGTTCACGTCGAAGGTGGAAATTCTGGAATGAGGTAAGCCTGAACATAGTTCTCCCATGCAATTGGTTCGAAAGGTGGTGAAGTCGACGTGTTGAAGGGGTAGGAAACCGTGAATTACAGTCTGTGCATGAATTTACAAGCGTTTTCTTGTCGCTGCATGAGAATTGTCATCGTAGTGTGTATGCGGGATTTTCTCCAGGGTTTGATTTATAATTGAGCCACTATTAAGGCTCACTTGTAAGCAGTTGTGAATTTTATAAGCTGTGTGCATAACAGAGACATAGCTCCGTGCTCTGTCTAAGGAAATCCCAAAGATCCACTTCTGTATACGAGCAGGAAAGCTCAGGCCAACAAAGCAAGTTTTTACCATGCGGGGAGGGTTCATTAGAAAAGAGCCGACAGACTCAAAGAAGTTACGGGAAACCCCTGAGGTGGTGGACCTGTTTTCTCGCGCACGATGGATGTCATTCTGTGACAAGCTTCAAGGTCACGATGACGAGGTTGCAGAAGAATTCCTGCAATCCTTGAAGCCAATTTCAAAGACATTGGCTGTTGTCAACTTCATAGGATTGACCCTCAGACTCACCCCACAGTTCATTAGCAGCGTAACTGATCTACCGATGGGGGTACCTTGGGATAAGGAAGAGACAAAACTGGGTCAGAAAGCTAAGAAGGAGTTCTTTTTGCCATAGGAACAATTCTCAGAAGACAACAATGGAGTTCGAAGAACTAGCCTACAGCCATTATGGAGTGAGGTCAGCCTCCAGATTATGAAGTATATCATGTGCGAAGGGTGATTTAGCATCGTGTATGGATACCATTTCCGGTTGCTCATAGAACTCAGGCACCAAATGGACCTACCCTCAGAGAACAAGTTGAGCATTCCTTACTTCCTCCTGCAGTCCATGACTAAGTGTGCCACCAAATTGAGAGAGGGAACGCCAGACCAAATAGCCCATCATGGGCTCATTAAGCTCCTCGTGGGAGATGCACTCCACACGTACACCGTCCCTCTCTCCTGGGAAACCTTTCGAAATTTGACTAAGGATGATGACATTCGAATGTTGGCTGAGGAGCTCACCTCCTCCAGCAACGAGGAGAAGGAACACACTCAAGCAGAGAAGAAAGGTAAGGGCCAAGAAACCCTGGCCAAAACACCAAAGAAAGAATAGAAGGGAAACCAAGAGAAAAACCAGGCTACCAAAATAGAGGGTGACAAAACCAGACTAACACCCGGGGAGAAAAGACTACAGAGCAGGATGGAAAGGACTGAAGAGGTCCACGTCAGTGAGGGCACCTCTAAGGCAGCCTCAGCAAAGTTAAAAGAAAAAGCACCCTCAGCCAAGCAGGCTAAAACAGTGTCGTCTGTTTCTACAAGAAAATTAAAAACGGCTTCTACAGGAAGCCAGAAATCAGCCACTACAGGGCATTCTACAGGAAGTCCTGAGAAAGGAAAACAGAAGGAGAAAACGACCGAAATTCTTGCTAGGGAGGCAGCAGCTGTGCTGGCCACCCTAAGTACCTCTCCCAAGCCAAAGGAAAAATGAAAGAGGGAGACTCCTCTGTATTTCAAAGCGAGGAGAAGTGTAAGAATTAAAACCGGCAGGCCCCAACCTCCATCCAAAGACCCAATTACCATTGAAGACACCCCTACCTTGCCAAGGGAGAAGTCCCCCTCCAAAGTATCATTCACTTATGAGCGGGGGAGCCCGAAGACAACTACCTGGAGGGAGAGAATGGAAGGGTTAGCTTCAAAAACCCCTCTACAGGATGCTGAAGCTGTTCTACAAGAAACATTGGCCAGGCTCAAGGAGACCGAAAGAATGAAGGGAGAGGCAGCCACATCACCACAAAGGGAAGAAGAGGTAGAGCACATTATGGAACCTAGCCCCCAGCCCAACTTGAGCTCTCATTATAACTTTTTGGAGGCTGGGAAAATTATCCCACGGAAATTCAGAGTGCCACTTTTCTTTGCACTGGAGGAAGAAAGAGTGAGGACCCACACATGGATGAGGATAGCTAAATCTAAAGGAGTAGCAGATATAGGCCCCTGGGAGGAACAACTCAAGGAGGCAAGAAGAGAATTGGCTATGGCAAAATGCGTGGGAAACTGCTAGCGAGTATTTCTACAGGAAGAAAATGAGAAGCTCAAACTGCAGCTATAGGAACATAGGAAAGAAAGGGGCACAACATCAGAGGACACTACAACATAACCTCAAGGCAAAGAAGGAATGCAAGCTGGTCTTGAGGAACTAAACCAGCAACTACAGGAAAGGGAATTGCAAGCAAAGATAGAGATACAAGCCCTCAAACAGCAGGTGCAAGAAAAAGAGGCACAAATGGCCTGCATGGCCAGTTGGGCTATGGATGCTCTGCAATGTAGGTAGCCGACCAAATCTTATGGCCTATACCTACGGGACCAGTGGCTGCAATTCCAAATTAATGCATTGGCATAGAGGGGTATCTCCCAAATCCAAAACCCCCAAAAATTCACAGATTTATGCAACAACAGCTCAACAGAGGACAAGGCCAAGCTATCAGAGTTCTACCTCCATAATTTGGCCCTTCCAAACGTAACTTCATGGGACCCCAACACAGTCGTGGGAGATATGCAGCTGATGGAATTTACCTCATGGTTAAACCACGAAGAAAAGAGAGCAACAGAGGTCAAAGAGGTTATGAACCGAGAGTTACATGAACCATTGCTGATTAGAGCAGAACCAAGGGATCCCACTGCATTGATATCAGCCCACCAACACCTAGCAACCAACTCTCAGGCTTTATTAAAATACATGGATCAGTAGGCTCAGGCTATAGCACATTTCGAGGATATGGAGCGATTATTAGGGGACAATTGTGTTCATGCTTGCACCCGAAGGTGGAACACATTGTCCCACAGCCTCAAAATCAGGGAGTATCACACTCCAACTAGAATGAGGGAGGCCCTAGTATGGGTGCCTCTCTACAAGAAGTCCATGCAGAACCTCCAGGCCAGCTGGATCGGCCTCAAGCTAAGCCCACCTTTGCTTTTGGGATTGGTAGAAGGAAGCACAGAAAAAGAAGAGCATAAGCAGTGGGAAGAGGTGGAAAAGAAGGCCGGGTTCCATGACAGTGAGGAGGATACTACTTCAGAAGCCTGGGATGTGAGAGTGGTGATTATAGCAATGAAGGACAAGGAGCTGGACTAGTTGCTCAGGGATGAGCAATCATTTTACCAGGGGGTGATGATGAGCCCCAAATTTGGTAACATTTTGGGCTCATTTGGCCTAATTATCCTTGTTCAATCCTTCATTTTTCATAACTTATGCATTATTTTTTAGTATGTTTATGTCATTTGTATGAATAAGGGTAGTCACTCTTCCTAGGTGGCTAACACGTGCTCATTTCAGGATTTTTTGACACATGTTGGAGCAAAACCGAGCAGACATGGGCTAGGAGACAGCCAAGCTTGGGTTGAGGATTTGTAGGGGGGTTATCTATGGCATTAAATATCCTCCCTTGGGATCTTCACCCCCTACTCCGAGCTCCAAAGGCCACCAAAACCGGATCTAGAAGGCAACCAAACATATTTTTTGGAAGGAGTTGTTCACTCCCAGTTTGGGTAGCCAAGTCCCATAGATTTAGGAGGCCAGCTAGGGCCTCGTGGTGTATAAATGTTAAGGCCTCAGCCTTCGAAAAGGACTTTTGGAAAACTCTTGCATATTCTGCACTACAGTGCTGGTAGCTCTATTTTGTTCTCTTGTAGCCATTGTTGGCATAACTCTTGACTTATGATTATTTTTTGATAATGAGAAGCAGTCAGATTTAATATCAGCTCTGAGTTTTCTATAGGAGCCATAGCTCTTGGGGTTGGGCCCAACCTGAGAGCCTAGGGCCTCCTTCTTTGTATTGCTATCTTTTCTTTATGCATTGTGATTTTCCTTCTATGCATTTGAAACGTGTTTCTGTTGAGAAAGATTTAGTTGTGTTGGTTAAATAGGTCACTATTGATAAATAGAATTGCTTCAGATGTGTAGAATAGATTGATAGAATAATAATCGATAAAGCTCCAGAAAAAGGGGTTGTCCACACTCTCAGTTTCACCTCTCCCTTATTGGATCAGAGGCTGGAATTGCAGAAACAGTGCTGCCCAACAAAAACACTAGTTTGCTTGACCATGCAATCTTTGGTGTAATGTCTTCATTCGTAGAAGTTAGTCATGCGTTCAGACCTTTTTAGATGTTTCTTTGATTAAGTGTTGTACATGGTTCTCTTTATGAATAAATCTATTGTTCATTGGTTTCATTGACAGTTAGGATAGATTAGCTAAGATTCTGATTGGACTTGGTTGATTCGGTTAAGTGCACACCGTGCAGGGCATCTCCATCTCTCTCTCATCCACCTAAGCTTTGTCCAGGCCAGCTGCTCCATCTCCTAGTTAGGTTCCTCATCTCACAACTGTTCATTTGCTCACGTAACCCTACCTTCTTGCTCCTCCATTGTTTCAGCCCTCTTTGAGCCAATTCAGCCTTCTACACCCTCTCACCACTCCATCCATCAGCCCCTGGGTCACTCCAGGCCCCTATCCTACCTCCCTATCCATTCATGCATCTCCCTTCACTCACCCATCCTCCAAAATCCAATTCTTAAACATCCCGTAGAAATTTCTGAATATCCTGTAGAAATTCCTTAAACATCCTGTAGAACCCCTGCAGACTTCCTGTACAAGCTTACAAATGAGGTTTCTTGATAGCCAAACTTTGTGAAACTCTCTGGAAGGGTGTTAGGGACTCCTTAGACCCTCTCTGAACCTTCCCAACCTTTTCCAAGCCTTTCTCCTCCTTGATCCACCCCTGCACAGTAAAAAGCCAGTTAAAAGCACATGCACGATAATTCTAATAACTTATTCAAAAATACAAAAAGATGTTTTCTTCAGACAGAGGTAGTCTAGACATATGTACTTTACCTTCATAGAAGTAATGGCATCTCATTCAGTAGTTTGCATTCTTTCCTTTTCATTAGTAGGGCTAGCTGGTAGAATTAGGGTTTGCTAGGGTTTGCGTTACCTTTTGGCTTTCAGTTTCTTTCCGCAAGTAGACTAGCTCCCTTTGAGTTAGCTTTCATCCATCTGTTAAAAAGCTTCTTCTAAGAGCTCATAGAAGTTGGCTTAAGCCCCTAGCGGACTTGTGCCAGCTGACCAAGTGACAGCTGCAGCAAGAGCTAGTACTTGTGCATACAGCACCGTCGCTTCCAAGTTTGTTACGAACTACCGGGTTGATAAAAGTAAAGAAGGGAGTCCGAGGAGTTGCAGCATTATTGCTGCAATACTGGAGCCCACCAATGGCTGAGGAAGGTCATCCCTTAGTTGGGGGGAGGTACTATAATTAATGAAAAAGATGCCATAATTAAATTACAATAATGACTTGTTATTATCATTATTGAACCTTGTTGATCCGGATTTAAACAGGAACGCAATAAAATACAGAGATAACCATAAAGACAAATATGCAGCGGAAATAATACTTCATTTCATTAATGGAAAATACTGAAATATGCTTACAAATAGAAATGGAAATAACCCAGCTAGGGCGATGGTAGCTTATCTCTGAGAAGAGATGTGTCGGCTACATGCCTCTGAACTGTTCTCCAAAAACTGTGTTACAATGAGGCTCGAGGGCCTATTTATTGTTGAGAAACAATGGAAAACCCTTCACATTCCAAAACCTAACCCTAGAAGATGAAAAGCCAAATTGTGGGCCCCGCTTTTGGGTAAGTTGGTACATCAACTTCCTGGGGTCGCGAATTGGTCGTACTATCTCCGTTTGACGCGCATGATAGCTCGTTGGAAAGATCTCTCTGAGGACTACGACGGAAAAGACGATTTTTAGTTAGAAAAATCGCTGGCGGTGGATTTCCAAAAAAATGTCGTTTAGGGCCTCAAAACGGCTCCGGAAGTTTAGGACCCGAAAAACTGCTAAAAATAGTAAACTATGCTATAATTAAGGAAACAGAAAAACTGAAAGAGACAGTTGTGGGGGTCCAAATGGGATAGGTGGGTGGCCACCAACATCCACCTGGATCACTTGTGCTAAGTGTGTACACTCCACGATTTCTACCATACTTCAACGGTTACCCATATGCATCGGGACTTGAATTTAGTACTATTGTAATAATGAACAAAACTTTCCAATGCCACGAAGCAATTACCACTCATTATTACCATTATATACCATGCATTTTTCCGTATTCCACTGTTACCCTCCCAGATTTCACTCTCACTGCACCCCATCACTATCACAACTCTCTCAATGCAAATCTACATGTCAGCACTCCTCCTCCGCAGTGTGATGTCACTTCTAAGTGTTGTTACAGAGTCGTTGCAGAATGAGTGTGCAGGCTGTGAGACATGAACCAGAAAGCACAGAGCAGGTTCGACGCAATGCAGATGTTTGGCAAGTCTTCTTGGATGCAGGATGGCATGTGTATTTTGAGAGGCTACAAGGATTTGACGAAGCTATCATAGTTGAATTTGCGTTAAACCTAGAAGGAAATCTATCCAGAGTTAGTGGGTTGGATATTTTTGTCATGGAGGAAGTTATTTTGATTGTTAGCAGGTTGCAACGAGGAGGTCATAAATGGTTCTCTTAGAAGTCTCCTCTACTACAGTTTCAAGAATTGTTTTTGTAGGTTGGGGAGACAACGTTCCAGAAAGGAAGGGGGTATGATTGTCAATCTCTACCATACCCATTGGCTAAGGTGGCATATTTTATTATGAGGTATGTTACCTGTGAAGTTCAGTTTTCTACACTATTTAAATACCATTTCAAACTCCTTGCATGCCTTCGGTTTCGACATGTGCAGGTTCATTCGTTAGACATGACATACTTTATATGGAGCAACATTAACTTAATGTCGCAGTCTGCTCACTGGTCTTGACAACCATTAGCAGTTCTCACAAATCATGTGTTAGTAAGATTATTGGTGGTGCATGCTCTATCTTGAACCTTCGTGCCTTGGACACAATTCATCGAGCTAGTGGAGGAAGAACTTGTGGGTATGTTTCCTACAAAGGAGGAGGAAGAAGACTTAGCAGTGGAAGAAGAGGCCACAGACGACGTTGTTCTAGCATCATCTGTTGGCCCAATAGAAATAGACACAATGGCGATAGAAGAGAGTGTCGTCGATGCTACTCCATTAGAACCAGTGTCGATTTCCAATTTAAGAGGAGAACCACCACCCTTGGAAGCAATTACAGGTGGTGCTAACACACAAGAACCAACATCACCTGTCCAAGCAATTGAATAACCTTTGGTTGAAAATGTAGGTGGTGCTGACACACATGAACCAACATCACCTATCCAAGCAGTTGAAGAACCTTTGGTTGAAAATGTAGGTGGTGCCGACACACAAGAACTAGCACCACCTGTCCAAGTAGTTGAAGAACCTTTGGTTGAAAATGTAGGTGGTGCTGACACACAAGAACCAACACCACCTATCCAAGCAGTTGAAGAACCTTTGGATGGAAATGTAGGTGGTGTTTCCACACAAGAACCAACACCACCTTCTCAAATCAACATGGAACCTTTGGAAGAAACAAGGGCCGCAGTCAACACTACTCCACAAGAACCAGTGTCGGTTGCTGGGCAAAAGGACAATTTGGAAGAAGCACAGGCAAAAGGAGAAAAAGGGAGCATAGAACAGTGGTGAACATAGAAGAAGAAGAAGGAGGGTCTCTGTCAACAAGCATTAAGAGAATGGAAATTGATGAAATTATTCCTCGCTCTCCTCTTCTTGCATCTTTGCCAAAAGGGGTAAGGAAATTCCGTTCTCCTAGATGCATGGAAAAAGAAAAATCTTCTCCCCTGATCCTAAAATTTGTTGGGATGGTTAGAGGCATCATTATGGACACCGTTACTCAAAAACCAATGTCGATTGGTGAACGAATTGAGCTAATTGAAGGGTAGGTGGTCGGCACTGCCACACAAGAACCAGTGCTGACCGAAGGACAAAATGAAGAAGCGATGTCTGGTACTACTTCTACAGAACCATTAACATCATCATAGTCTACTTCATCTAAATCTACAAAATCACTGACCTTATCAATATGCTGCTTAACATAAACTTCTCCTGTACCATCATATTCGGGAAGCCTTTAACCATAATTAAGAGGCAAATCATGAAGTTGAGCGGGCAAAATGAGAGGGGCATATCTCGATGCCATGACTACTACCTGAGTAGTTGGGTGACTAGTGAACGGTGTGACAAAAACAACAAATGATGGAAAAACTGGATGTATATATGTTGAAACAGACGATGAAGTACCCAGAAATGATGTGAAGACAGAACCATAAGTTGAATTAGCTTGTAAAGGGCCTGTTTTTTTAGACAATACTGTCTTTTTAGTAGTTTTCTAGACTTTATTAACCAAACTTTTCAGTTTACTAAACTGTTGAAGAATAATTTGACTGAACTATTTTTCTGTAAGTGGGGTATAGGGACTAACAACATATAAATCCACTAGTATTTCAGGAATATAGGAGCAGGATCTGGTTTTAGACAAAGGAACTTGAGAATCAATTTCTGGTAAAGAGACAGATCTCCTAAGAGGGATATTTCTTGCTTGACTTTCCACCACAATCCTCTCCTTCCTAAGTAATGTTTCAAGATCACAAACAACCATTAGTTAATTTTAGGTTTATTATTTAGTTTTAGGTTTAATTAGACGAAAGGACACAATCATAAGATCATGCCCTTTCCCAAAGGATGCCCATGGCGATATATAAGCTAGGAACCCCAATGTAAACAATCATCATCTGTCAATTCATCTTTTTAATCAAATATTTATACATATATTTCTGTTTATCAAGACGTTTTCACTTCATAGGGGGATTTGGATCAGGATTCTAGCTAGTATACCTCCTAGAGGCCAGATATTCTCATATAAATTTGTGTGCAACTAATTTTTCACAAGTGTTCACAATCATAAGAGCTATGTAATTAATTCTTGAAGTCAAATGAAAATACAAGGAATTTAGCCATTATTCCTTGATAATTGATCAACTGTAGCACCTATTTTCAAAATCCACTAATTTTTTTGGTAACATCTTATAATTCAAATTGCATACAACAAGCAATAGCATTTGAAGTCCAATAACAAATCATTACGAGCAATAAGAATGTAATAAAATACTTTTACCTAGATACACAAATACTTTGTACCGTCCATGGGACCAAGAATTAAAAAAGAACACCACTTGCATAATATCCTTTACATTCCTTATTCCAAAGATGCGTCAACTTGCCATAGGTTTTAGTGGCGTTTTGAATCAATCGTAATATAACTAGTATTTTTTGTGTTAGTAAACTCTACAAGGTATATAAAACACTGAAATCTTCTTAATGCATTGTGTCTTATGCTCTCTCTTTCTTTCTTTCTTCTCATTTTTTTTTTGTATATAGGAATATGTATCATGAAGTGCAATGTATCTTCATCTTCTTGTTTACAAAGTGAACATAGGCATTCTTTTATATTCTTCTATATATATTTTTCCATATCCTTATTTTTAGTACTAAGTAATAATTGTTGAGATTTTTTTATGTTAATTAATTTAGGAAAAAATCTCATGTATGTGACAACAATAGGTTTAGTTGCTATATTAGCTCCAGTATTTTTTGAGGAGGAGTTAATGCATCCTATATTTGTTGTGAGGGAATTTATGATTCAGTTTTATACTCCAGCTATAAGAAATGTAATCCCGTAGCGGATTGAGAGAATGTAGAGAAAATAGGGTGAGCTGAGAGTATGTGTGAAGAATTAGAAATTGTTGTAATCTCCTGTTGAATAATAAGATAGCCGATGCCTCTATTTTGGTGGACGTAGCCCAGATTGGTTGGGTGAACCACGTTCAATCTTTGTGTTATGGTTTTGTGATTTTTAATGTGTTGTGTATGTTTTCTTAGTTTTATTTCCGCTGCGCATTGTTTGGTCCAACAAGTGGTATCAGAGTGGCGCAGCGGAGGCATGGAGGGCCCATAACCTACAGGTCTCTAGTTGTGGAGCTGGTACGTGTGACAGAGACGCAGGAACAAGGAGCTTTTTTGGTTGGTGCGGTTTTGGCTGGAACAGCAGCACCAATTTTCATCTTAAAGAAGCGTTGGCGCGGTTTAGGCAGAAACAGTTGCGCCAATTGGCGCGGGAAGTTCAGAAACAGTTGCGCCAGTGCGCCAGAAAGGGCCATTGGTGCGGAATCGAAAGGATTAATCGCGCCAATTTCCTGCCTCACGTGAATTTTATTTCGGGCACGGGTCTTCCGCTGTCAAGGAGCGCTAGGCAGTGGATTGTGTTTCAGGCGCAGGATTTTCGCCGTCGAGGAGCGCCAGGCAGTTTTTCCCTCTGGTAAACCTGCAATTTTTTGTTTTTTTTTCTTTTTCAAATTGTAATTACACAGTACTATAGAGGCGTTTATAGTATAAAGTAATGGCATGTTCATTATCTTAGTGTTGTTTGTTGACGATATGCTTTTAGCAAGCAAAAGCATAACAGAGATCAACAGGTTAAAGGGTCAGATGGCTAGGACATTTGATATGAAAGATCTAGGAGCAGCAAGACAAATTTTGGGCATGGATATTTTCAGAGACAGGAGCAATGGTAAGCTGTGGCTATCACAACAGAGGTATATTGAGAAAATACTCTTAAGGTTTGGTATGAACAATGTGAAGCCTGTTTCAGTCCCTTTAGCTTCCCATTTTAAGCTTTCTTCAAGTTTATGTCCTAATACAAATGAAGAAAAGGAATATATGTCTCGAATTCCATATGCCAATGTAGTAGGTTGTTTGATGTATGCGATGGTTTGTACTCAACTAGATATTTCACATGCAGTTGGGGTTGTCAGCAGGTATATGGCAAATCCAGGAAAAGAACACTGGTCAGCAGTGAAATGGGTGCTTCGGTATTTGAAAGGCACAAGTGATTATTGTATCACTTATAACAGAAGTAGTGAATTTGTTTGCGGTTATGTTGATTCCGATTTTGCAAGTGATTTAGATAAGAGAAGGTCAACTTCAGGGTATGTCTTTACTCTTGCAGGTGGAGCTATTAGTTGGATGTCAAAGCTACAGAATATTGTTGCTTTGTCCACTACTGAAGCAGAATACATAGCTGCTTCGCATGCTTGCAAAGAAGCGGTTTGGTTGAAAGGTTTGATTGGTGATTTTGGTAGGTTACAGGACAACATCAAGTTATTTTGTGATAGTCAAAGTACAATTCATTTGGCTAAGAATCTAGCCTATCATAGTAAATCAAAGCATATACCTATCAAGTACCATTTTGTAAGACAGGTTATCACTAAAAGGGGTGTTTCTCTTGAAAAGGTGCATACAAAGGAAAACTGTGCAGACATGTTCACGAAACTAGTTTTGTTAGAGAAACTACATTGGTGTTTGGCTTCTCTTGGCAGAAAAGATAAAAATAATAAATGAATGGGGTATCAGGCTAATTGTTGTCAAGGTGGAGATTGTTGAGATTTTTTCTGTTAATTAATTTAGGAAAAAATCTCATGTATGTGACAACAATAGGTGTAGTTGCTATATTAGCTCCAGTTTTTGAGGAGGAGTTAATGCATCCTATATTTGTTGTGAGGGAATTTATGATTCAGTTTTATACTCTAGCTATAAGAAAAGTAATCCCGTAGAGGATTGAGAGAGTGTAGAGAAAATAGGGTTATCTGAGAGTATGTGTGAAGAATAGAAATTGTTGTAATCTCCTGTTGAATAATAAGATAGTTGATGCCTCTATTCTAGTGGATGTAGCCCAGATTGGTTGGGTGAACCACGTTAAATCTTTGTGTTATGGTTTTGTGATTTTTAATGTGCTGTGTATGTTTGCTTAGTTTTATTTCCGTTAGGCATTATTTGGTCCAACAATAATAGCTTAACTTAAATTAACAAAGTAAATGTTTTCATTGTAATTAGAGATTTTATTTTTTTGAAATATTAACCTTAAGTTGATAAAATCTCATTCTCTTATCTTCACTAACCTTTTTTTTGCAATAATTTAAAATAACCTATATTTTATTCAACTATTTTTTTCTTTCCAATTTTTTTTTATTTTTATTGTATCTTCTGATTATTATACTCACCCTTATTTGAAAATATATTGTATCATTACATTCATGTACATCCATAATCATAACCACATCTAGCTAAATGCAACTTAATTATGTGATTTTGAATACATAAAATGGATTTAGCCTAAAAGATTCACACACTCAAATGACGCCAATTATACAACTCAATTTTACCATTTTAAAGAATAAGTACCAGATTTAGAGTAAAATTGAGTGAAAAATGCCAAAAAGACCAAAATATCCACTATGCTCTAACATAGCATCAACTTTTAAAAAAATAGCCTATTCACTAAACATTTTTACCTGTGATTTTTTATTTTTTTAAATATGCTTTTAATATATAAATAATATTAACACTAAAACAATTCCATGACATTACAATTATGCAATTTATAAATTTTAAATGTAATTCTCAAAAATTCAACCTAAAGATATACTAGAAGGTCAAAAAAGTGGCATGGAAATTACACTATCGTTTCTATACAGCTGCCCAAGGGCAAGTTATAGTTGAAGGTCCCGCAACAAAGCATTACAAAAGTCTTGCTGCCCCACTCTATGGAATTGTCTATAGAGGCCACAAAGTAGTCCCATGGTATCTTTTGTCGGCATTTGGTAAAAAAATTCAAAAAATCAAACTGCTGGACTTTTGAATCATTTTTTGATGGTGAAAATAGATTAAACACCATCAAGAACCTAGGGCACCCACAACCCTAAAGTTTGACAGCTATAACTCAAATTTTCAAAAATTTCAACCGTATTTTATCATAATCTTGCACAAATTTCCATTATTTTCTAAATTAATTTTTTATTTCTTTAAACTACAATATTCCAATTTATTTCCTACTCTAAAGAATCCGACAAAAGATAAAGACCACTTTTACTCCATGTGAAAAGTGGGAACAAACCATTACATTTATTGAATTCCTTTGAATATCGATGGACATTTGAATAACGTCCTGGCAACCAGTGCATAATAACACAGCAGGCATGGGATTCTGATGATGCCCCTGGACAAGAGTACGTAATGGCCATCATTTGCAAAAGGTCCACTTCAAAATAAAGCGTTAGATGTATTGAATTGTTTTGAATATCGATGGATCCACCTTATCAACTGTAAGAGCATAATAACATAGCAGGCATGGGATGATGATGATGCCAAGAAGAGTACGTAATGGCCGTCATTTGCGAAAGGCCCACCGATAAAAGGAGAAATGGAAAGAAATGGAAATTAGGCTCTCCTCCACCTTCAGAAAGGAGAGTCGACATGACAACACGATGCTATTTGATTTGTTTTACTCTGAAGAACGCTGCACAATCGTCATATTTCTTTGGTAGTGGAAGACCAACCTGGTCCTACCATCATGACATTTCCTCTTTCCCTTTTTCTTTAATGAGAGAGTTGATGGCATGCAATTAACTTTTGAAAAATTCTCAGTACATCCACAAGATTTCTTCACATGGTAGAATCTTTATGTACAACTTTTTCTAATTGCAGATGTCTACCTATTTTCTTGTTCACCATTACCAAGCAGCACATTTGTTTTTCTACATCTCCTTTTTTTCTGGCCTTTCAATTATTTTTTTCAAAAATTTACTTTTATTTTCACCAAAATATTTCAATATTTATTTTAAATAAAATCTCTATATCAATTATACTAAAAATAACTATAATTAAAAATTTTCATATTTCCTAAAAATTATATATTTTTATTAATATTTAATATAAAAAAGGTAGAAAATATATAACAAAAAAATCTTAATATCCACGTTTTAAAAAAAAAAAAAAAACCTCTTTACTTATAAAACGATATATATATATATATATATATATATAAAACACAAAAAAACTCTTAATATCCACATTTAAAATAAAAAATAGAACCCTTTACTTATAAAAAACAAAATGTAAAAATTTCTTTGTGTAACTCTTTGTTAACTAGATTTATCAAGAGTAAATAGGGATCAAGTCCCTCAAAGTATAAAGTTTTTGAATTGAAAAAACTAGACATGGAGAGGCTAGATATGATCCCTTGAGATACTAGAAAAGGTGGGAGATAACAACTATAAACCATATCTACCACCATACATGCACATCTACTTAGTGGTCAATGTAGAGGATCTGAAACTCTATGAGCTTTTCATGTTGGATCAAGAAGAGGAACATGTTGATTGTGTGTTTGTTTATAAGTTTGTGATCTAACTTGTAGTATGTTATGATGTTGTAATGTGAAAAATCAAATGAAGAACCAATTATAGAATAGATTAACATATTTTCAAATTGGTGGTTCTTGATGCATACGGTGACACAATAGCATACCAATAATTTGATTATGTATAATTTGTTATAAGTTGGTGGCATTGTGTGGAGCCAGGAACATCATCTTATAGGTTAATTTGATTATTCGTTTAAGAGGTCATCTTGTATAATTGACTTCTGAATACATTCAGTACTGAGACTGCCTTCCTAGATAACTAGGGAAGACAATAGAAGACCATGTGTTCAACACATGGAGGTGTGTCCATAGGATGGTTTAGTATCAAAACTAACTCGTCGTGCTTTAGGAGGCCGAGAAGCGTCAATTATGCAAAGCCTATGACCCAATATAGCTTAAACGCACAAGGAACAATTCTACACACAAAAATAAAATTTACTCACATAAACAGTCCACACATCACACTAACCCTAATCTATGCACATAGTGATAAAACTCAAGACTCTCTCATCTTCCTAGCCCTCCCTTTAGGGATTCAAGCTAGTACATACTCTGATACCATGTTAGAAAAATGGAGAGAGCGATTAGAGAGAGATTGATTCCACACAACAAATCACACTTGATATTATTTATCACATCAGTTACAAATATATAGGGCATAACACACTGGCTTCGACACATCTAGATCATGACTCCAATTCATAACAGAAGAATCAACAACTTCTTGACTGACGCCTCAGAACTCACAATGAAAACTACACATGACATGGAAGCATTACTTCCAACAAAGAGTGGATAGAGAGAGAGAAAACATATAGAGTTTGTGCATTATAGCATCCCATGGGCCACGAGGTACACTCCTTTGTACTTGCATCCATTTCTATTTGGAGAAAGAGAGAGCAACGTAGAGAGAAACACATCCTCACCTTCCAACTAGGTTTTCTCATGTAAGGGCTTCCCATATCATATATTGTGCTCATTTTGGTTTGTGAGTTTTAATTTTTTGTGCTCTATTTTTCATATTTTATCTATTGCATGCATAAACATAACACAATAATTAAGGAATCTAGAAACCTAAGGATAAATTAACCCTCATAGTGTAGATTTCAGATTTTTAAATATATATTAGTGGATCTATATGTTAGTCACTCGGATCTATAAGGTTTTCATGTTGTAAACCTAGATCTACATTAGATTTGGCTACTAGTCACTCAGATTTGCAAGATTTGCTTGCTCTATACCTAGATTTGCACTATATCTATCTATTGGAAACTCATATCTATAAGATTTTCCTACTGTAAATCTATATATGTAGTTGCAACCTTTAAATTTGTTTTTTTAACCTTTAGATCTATTGTAGTAACCTCCACATATGCTGCAATAACCTTCATATATGTGAAGTTGCCAATTTTGTTATAAGGATTTTTTTCTTGATCTAAGATCTGGTATTCCCAAGTGAGATGATTGCTACAAACTATAGGTAGATAAGAAAGTAGACTTTACCACAGATAAATTCTTATACATGAAATGTAAAAATGATCTAGGTGGATCCTTGAACGCCCAACAATTGACTATCTCAAAATTCCTTGTAAATGGATCCATTCTGTAGAGCTTGAAATTTTGAATCCAATGCAACTTGAACGGGATCAAACCGAGTTGGTATGTGAAAGTTATTGCAAGTCAAATTTTAGGGTTGACTGGAAAAATGTCAAAATGAAAGTTTGACTTCATGTGGTAGTATGTACTGCTAACGTCAGCATGACATCAACATGGTGATGTGGCAGCATGAGAGGTTGCCATGTGTCACTCATTTTTGGCATTTTTGGACTGCTAAATGGACCAATAAATTTTGCCATGTGGCATTCGTACAGATGATGTGGCACTGTACAGATGTGACATGTGTCTAATAATGTTAGCATTGAATGGATAGGGTTGACCAACCAGTGGATGACAAGTGGCAGTATGGCACTGATGTGGATGATGACTGTGTTGTACTTGTAGGCAAGTGGACCGATCGTAGGAAGCCATGTGGTGCTAACATCATCAAGTGACTAGGCATATGGTTTTCACATGGGCCAATCATAGGCCACCACATGGGTCAATCAGAGGGTGCCATGTGGCCCTATGAGAGGCTGCCAAATGGCCCATCGGATTAGACAAAAATTTATGAGACCAACCTCGATAGGGATCGATCACTTGACCTCTCATATAACAATCTGTTGACATATTGTTACACCATGCCATGAGTCTTAACATACAAAGGGCGCAACCCATATTTATTGTTTAACGATTTGTTGGTTAGCAGTAGTGGGCGGGTCGGTAGGTGCATTGACTAGCTTAGCCCACAACTATATTACATGTAATGTGACCTCGCGGAATAGAGGTAGCGTTGAGTTGGCCATGACCCTTGGTCCCGTAACTGCGCGCGGGAATAAAGAGTGAGGGCCAATGACCCAATTAATTTTTTTTCTAATATATATTAAAAACCAACAAAACTACTAGTGGGTGGGGACGATCGAACCCTAACTTGAAATATAATAGGCCACATTCCCAACTAGTCGGGCTAGGCCCATTTTGTTGAATGGGATGTGAGACCAGAGGTTTTTGTAGCACCTTTTAAAGTGCCTTTTGGAAAAATGAGGATAACTTGGTCATCCTAAGGCCTTTTTTAGCACAAGAAGAGCCTAGACAGGGGATTTTAGCTCTTTTGAACATGATGGTAGAGTAAGTTTTGTAGTTTGAGGCTCATATATGGATGTTTTGAGCAAGTCGTTGACAGAGACATAATGGTGTCTAACCATTAACCTGTTCATCCTCCAGTGAAAAAGATGAAGGAGTTGTTGTACAAAGGCACAAAGAGTTTCCATTTTATGTAAAGTTTGTAATCAGTGGATTTGTACCTTTGCATGCAAGGACATAATTTTTGCCATTGTACTTTTTTTATAGATGCCTTTTGAGACAAGAATTCCAGAGAGAGGACTTGGATGGCCTGAGAAAAACATATTTGTGTATATATTCAAAAGACTCGAAATTTTGCAAGGAATTCATCTATGGATGTCTTTTTTCTCATTTGAGTGATCAATTTTCAGTTTATCTTCAAATGGTGCAAGTCGAGATAAGGTAGTAGTAACACTTCATTGGAAATTGTTCATGTATATAGTTTTTTATCTCATATTCATGAGATAATGTTGAGTATGTTTTGAATCTGAGCAGGAGATTCATGGACCTAATGCTATGTTTGTGAGCGCGCACAGTTTATGTTTATTTGTATTGTTGTAGAAATTACTCTAAGTGAAAGTTCTTTGTAGGAGAGACATCAACACTCATCGAGAGAGTGCTTTCTTGAGTTGATTTGATGAAGTCATACTTGATATTCCAAGTATTTGTTGGTGAGACTCTGCCAAAAAGAGACCATGCATACAGTTAGGGGAGCTTGTGATTCTTGATTATTCTTGCAAAAGCTATTTGTGAAAGGGCACTATGAAACATTTGATGAGTCACACATGGACAATCATCCTTGATAGATCATCTCTTGGGAGAAACTCTATTGAAGAACATGATACCTTACTCATCCGATGGACTATTGTTGAGGATCCCTTCCATTCGATCACTAAGAAAATATTATTTCTTGAGCTAGAGGATTTTATGCAGACGGGTGGAGTTGGTTCATCACATGAAGAAATGTAGACACATCTATCATAGACCACATTTCTAGAAGGAAGAGCACCATGACAAGGGGAGTAACATACCTATGAATAACTACTATTGATAAGAAGTAGCTTGACAAGGGGAGTACTTGAGCACCCCATTTGCCATTGATGTCAAAGGGGGAGAGAACGTTGGAAGGGAAAGAATATTTCCATCAATGACAAAGGGGGAGATTGTTAATGAAGTTTTCATTGATGTCAATATGGTATTCTCAAATATGGATAAAAGCCTAATTATGTCCTAACCGTAATGGCCTGAAAATCCTAAAAATGATGCCCTAAGTATGATTGATGAAACCCTAGGACCATGACTAGCCGTTCTGAAGCATACTGGAAAACTATAATATATGATTGCAAATCCTGAGTGCCAAAGAGAAAACCCTAGCATTATCAAAGATGATACCCTTTCCCTAAACCCTAGCTGTCTCATGAACAAAAGTTGGCTAACAAATCCTAGCATGAAAACCCTAATCTAAAATCCCCTTCTTAAAAAAAACCCTAAAATTCCCTAATACATATGCCAATTGAATCACATATAATTCTAAGCCCTAAATTCCTAAATCTCTAAAACCATATGCCAAATTCATAAATTATAAAAATATATACAAGATAATAACCAGCAAAGGAAAAATTGTATAAATGAAAATAAATGCATATAAACTATTTACTTATATATGTGAACGCTTCACCAATCTATACGTAATTCTCTCATCATATTAGTCACATAATGGACTTCACAAGTAATTGGACTTCACATAATGGATGTTGCATAACAAAATATTTCCAAAACAATGCATTACACCGATGAACAAATTACACGTTTGACACTAGATGTATAAGTTGAACGTTGGACGTATTACATGTTTAATATTAGTTGGCTCCACTAATTTGTAAGTGAGCTTGCTTCAATCTCATGTCGGTTTCTCCTTCATTGGTGACGGTTCCACTTTTCAAAGTCGTATCAATATAAAATGTATCGAGATAGTTTGAAAATAGTTTTTGGTCAACAATTAAAAAGGAGAAGTCTATAGCTTGTGAACTTAGAACCATAGTTACCAAGTTCGAGTTCGAATTCGAATTCGAATTCGATTCGATACGATAAAAATTCGAATGAAAAAAATTCAATTCGCAAAAAATTCGATAATAGACATCATAAAAACATTTTTTTTATTAATTTTTTCTCAATTTATTTTGAATTATGAATTTTTTTTTTATTAATTTTAAATAATATAACAATCTTAGAAATAAAATTATCTAAAAAATTACTATTCATCTTTTCTCTCCAAAACATCAATCTTTCCATAAATAAAAACTAATTACTTAAAATTAAGTTACTTCACACATTTCGGTTTCCATGATTGAAAAAACAGAAATTTTCTAATAACAATTTTACCTTCTATTTTGTTCTGCCTTTTTAACTTTTTATTTTCCTTCTTTATATATGCCATCTAAACTCTATTTATTTCTATTCATAGAATCTTGTAACAAAGAAAAAATAAGCTACTTTCACTTATTTTCTGTTTCTTTTCTAAGTTGAAGATTGAAAAAACAGATTTTTTCTAATTTCACTGATATTTTCAATTTTTGTTTTCTTTTTCCGCTGGTCATTTTTCTTCTTTCTCTATATTCCATCCCGCTTCTATCTCTCTTTTCAAAGCATAACGAATGAATAATCTTTCTCTCGGTCCTTTTACTTACCCATATACATTATTTTATGATGAAATATTTATTCAATGAAACTTGGTTGGAAATTTCTACTTATTGCAACTGTGTTGGCTAAACATCGATGACGAACCTCGATTGAGTTACAAAGTAACGGCCTCCTCCTGTCTCACTCTGCTTCCCTCATTCGGTCCCTTACGTGTTGGGAGGAAAACCTTGCCACTGAAACCCTCTCAATTGGTAATGCTTTGGCGTTTGAATTTGTATTATTATTTATTATTACGACCATCTTTCTATCCAAATATACAAGTAATAGTTGGACTGACTTTGAAATGGATGACTGTTTACTAACCCTAACTCCTTGTCATTTTCAGATTTTCCATATATGTTAAGAAGGCATCCTGTGCACAGAATTAACAAACTGCATTAACCCCACGATTAACCTTTAATGCAACGAATCGGATTGAATTTCTGCGAACTGTTCGGCGGACGAACCGAATCAGCGAATTTCCGTACTGTTTGCCCGAATTCGGGCGAACTTGGTAACTATGCTTAGAACAAAGATACAAAGGGAAAAGCTAGAACATAGAGCCAAGATCATTCGGTTGTGATACACACTGGAAAATAAATGAAGTAATAGTTCGGTGAAGAAGTAACATTTTCGGTGAAGATAATGACAGGAAGACCGAAAGTTAATGTGAGTTCACGAGATGAACTGAAGAGGTTGAGAAGACACAGTTTGGCTTAGACACAGTTTGGCTTAATTTGGTGTTGGGTTATCTCTATTGCTCAAACGAAAAGCAATAAGTGAAACTAAACATCATACCACCTATAGCACTTCAGATTTGGGTGGCTCCATACCTCAGAATTGTTGAGTACAAACCTCGATTTGTTGTATATACTAGTGACATGTCCAGACTTGTAGCTTAGTGCATTAACTCGTGTTGAGAAGCTCGGATCTAAAGGTTGTTAACCAGCGGAGAATCACAAGTATACAATTGTGGTGGTTCAGACTTTTTTCAAGAGCTACAGAAACAGGTTGAAGTAGTGTGTGGACCTTAAGAACAAGTATGTGGTTCTATTAACAATGATTTGGGTTGGGAAGAAGGCTACAAAGGCTTAACACTTATATCCTCAGACAAACCTATACAGTGAATGTGGCACTGAGATTGCAGACATGCAGATGCAACAAGTCATGGAAGAACCTTATAGAATTGTGCAGACCTGTAGTGGGTATTTGGTGAGTTGTCTTGAAGATGACATTGAAGACCATGATGCATCATTGATGTCATCATTAGGTGACTTGGAGAATTTTCTTGGGTACAATGAAGAGAAGTGGTGACACCTTCATGTGAAGAACACGGTTGTCATTGATGATGTGACATGGAGACTAAGTGAAGGCATAGTTGAAGATTGAAAGGGCTTGTTGAAGAAGACATTGGGAGTTGTGAAGAATAACCAAATACATCTTAACCAAGTAAAGTGAGAGTTGGATCCCAATAGGTTGGAGCCTTGAAAAGACAAGGTTGGTGCCTTGGAGGATAGGGTTGAAGACCTAGAGGATCAGAGTCCTCAAGAAACTTGGTCGAAACCTGAACCAGATATAGGGTTGGTGCCCCAAAATTGACAAGGTTGGATCCTTGGAAGTCCAAGTCGGTGCTTGGAAAAATACAAGTTGGAGCCTGGGAGATTGAAGATTGGAGCCTTCATCTAGGGTTGGAGCCTTGGAAGTCCAAGTCGGTGCTTGGAAAAATATAAGTTGGAGCCTGGGAGATTGAATATTGGAGCCTTCATCTAGGGTTGGAGCCCTATATTATTATTGTACTTTATTTAGTGTAAAGAAGAAATTAATAAATGTATTTATTCTATTATTTTTCATTTTGTGTTCTAAATATAAGTGATCTAACTGGTAAAAATAACAATTGAAAAGAAATATTGATCCACCCCCTTCTCAGTATTTCCAACAGTCCCATCTCGATGTGCATCTGGGAATATTTCTCCTCCAAGTCACTAAAAAATTCTTTGTTCCCCTTCATGTGGAATGAGGCACCACTATCTAGATACCACACACACCCCATCATTGTGCTTTCCATGCATGCAATGAGGGTGAAGTCCAACTCTAATAGTGAAGCTAAAGCTTCACTTGCCACTCCTCCTAAGGGCTTCTTGCATGCGTTGTTGTGTGGACACTTAGTTGCATAGTTACCAACTTCATGATAGTGAAAGCACTTGATTTTGGACAAGTATTTCTTCTTGCCCCCTTGACCAGATTCTCCTTTGGATTGGGATTTCTTCCCTTTCCCTTTCTTTGCTTTTCCATCCAAGGCACAATTCTCCTCATCCTCACACTTGGATGAAGTCTCATCTCTGGTGTTCTGCCTTATTTCTTCTTGCACTAAATCAGACCATAGGCGTTCCCAATTTGGTAGCTTCTCCCTTCCATTCACCGAATCCTGGTAGTTGTGCCAGCTCTTGGGAAGGCCAAGAAGTGTTAGGCTTACCGTATCATCTTCTACAACCGTAACACCAACACCACCAAGTTCATCATGACATTGTGTGAATCTACTCAGGTATTGTGGTATTGTGTCACTCTTTTGCGTCTTGATATTTCAAAGCTTATCCTTGAGTGTCATCTTCCTGTCGTCACTACTATTCTGGAACAAATCTGTCAATGTTTGCCACATTGCATACAAAGTCTCTTTCCCGTGGATATTAGAGACAATATGGTCTCCTACTCCTTCCAATACGATCCTCCTCACCTTGGATACACACTTCTTCCATTCTGTTATAATCTACGCATCAGTTGTTGTCAGTTTCGGGATATGATTATAAATAAATTCCTTCAACCCATTATCTTCCAGTATTTCCTCTGTGCGGTCCTTCTAAACAACATAATTCGGGCTTCCCTCAAGGGTATACTCGAGTCTTAGTCCATAGAAATCCATCCTGCTAGCCCTGAAAAATTGACCTTGCAAAGTCGATCCTCCTGTAATGACAACTTCGAATTATCTTCTCTACTATTAATCTTGCTCTGATACCATGTAGAAATTTAATGTAGATTCAAAAATTCTCATGTAATTTACTAAAACAGAAGACTCAAATCTACTCTAGTCATCTGCAGAAATCAATTCATGACCGAGAACAAAAATCATAAACATGCATCAAGATTCAACACACATACACAAAGATTTATCTAGGGGAATGAAACTGCTCAAAATCCCTTCCTATCTTTATTTCATTAATCAAAGAATAGATATGAATACACATGCTTGCTCAGTCTAAGCACAACCTGCACCTGTATAGTCTTTCTCTCTACTTCACTGACTGAATCTGGCTAACACTTAACCAATTTTCCAACCTACCAAGCTCCTATTTCCTTGCCTTGTTCCTTGAGGAATTAAGCTCCTATTAATTAGGAAAATCCTCAATTGGAATTGTGCAATCCTTCTATGTTGATCCTCTGACTGCATGCACCACCTTTACACTTCGAAATAGTCTACAACTGATAGTACAATGCCTTTCAATCTCTATCTCAACTAGGTAACTTGAATTCTCTGCATGCATTTTTTATTTTGGGCTGATTGATTAGTTAATTGGTTAATCACTCAGTGCGCTGAAGTTATACTTCCACACTTGGACCTTCCACTAGTTACTCTAGCAGTTAGAACTAGTTTAACTGACCATAACTTAATTTAACTAAAATAGATTGCTAGAAATCAGAAATCAATCATACTGAACTAAACTCAAGGTTCCCTGACTCGAATTAACTGAGTTAATAGCGTGAAAAGTGCCATGTCACCTCAGTTAATTACCTCTAAGATTTCTGCTGAAAATAGAAATTTGAATTTTAATATAGTTTGACCAAGGCAAAGTCAAACTTAGATTTTCTTGTTGCATTTTCAACAACCTCTTGCGTAACAATCTGTCGACTTACTATTACACCATGCTATGAGTCTTAACATATAAAGGGCACAAACCATATTTATTGTTTAACGATTCGGCGGTTAGGAGTAGTGAGCGAGACGATGGATGCACCCGAACGACATGACCCGTGATTATATTACATGTAATGTAGCCTGACGCAATGGAGGCGGGGGTATCGGGTGGGCCATGACCCCCAGTCCCATAATTGCATGCGGGAACCAAGGGCAAGGGGCAATGACCATATTTTTTTTTTTAATATATATTAAAAACCAATGCAACTACCAGTAGGTGGGGAGGATTGAACCCTGGACCTGTTGTATAACAACCCATATGCCCAACCAGTCAGGCTAGGCCCATTTTGTTGAATGGGATGTGAGACCAGAGGTTTTTGTAGCACAATTTATAGTGCCTTTTGGACAAATGACGATAATT